>CM038142.1:486324368-486799885 GCA_021437245.1 Aegilops speltoides
CGACAATATCCAGACGCTAAGCTTGCCTTCCACACCAAGGAAAGTCCCATCCGGACACGGGACGAAGTCTTCAATCTTGTATCTTCGTAGTCTTGGAGTCCGACTGATGATGATAGTTCGGCTATCCGGACACCCCCTAGTCCAGGACTCCCTCAAGTGGCAAGAGCCTAAGCTTGGGGATGCCCAAGGCACCCCAAGATATTCAAGGATATCCAAAAGCCTAAGCTTGGGGATGCCCCGGGAAGGCATCCCCTCTTTCATCTTCATTCATTGGTAACTTTACTTGGAGCTATATTTTTATTCACCACATGATATGTGTTTTGCTTGGAGTGTCGTGTATTATATTAGTCTGTGCTTTTTAGTTTAACACAATCATCCTTGTTGTACACACCTTTTCGGAGAAGCCTTGATTAGAATTTGCTAGAATACTCTATGTGCTTCACTTATATCTTTTAGAGCACGGTGGTGACTTAATTTTGAAGAAATTGCTAGTCTCTCATGCTTCACTTATATCTTTTTGAGAGTCTTTTAGAACAGCATGTTATTTGCTATGGTTATAAAGTTGGTCCTAGAATGATGAGCATCCAAGTTGGGTATAACAAAAACTATCATAGAAAAAGAATTGGATGCTATGATCAATATGATGCTTGATAATTGTTTTGAGATATGGAGGTAGTGATATTAGAGTCATGCTAGTTGAGCTGATTATGAAAAGTACTTGTGTTGAGGGTTCTGATTCCCGTAGCATGCACGTATGGTGAACCGCTTTGTGATGAAGTTGGAGCACAATTTTATTTATTGATTGTCTTCCTTATGAGTGGCGGTCGGGGACGATCGATGGTCTTTTCCTACCAATCTATCCCCCTAGGAGCATGCGCGTAGTGCTTTGGTTTTTGATGACTTCTAGATTTTTGCAACAAGTATATGAGTTCTTTTGACTAATGTTGGGTCCATGGATTATACGCACCTCACCCTTCCACCATTGCTAGCCTCTCTTGTTCCGCGCAACTTTCACCGGTACCATACACCCACCATATACCTTCCTCAAAACATCCACCATACCTACCTATTATGGCATTTCCATAGCCATTCCGAGATATATTGCCATGCAACTTTCCACTGTTCTGTTCATATGACACGCATTACTTTTGTCATATTGCTCTTTGCATGATCATGTAGTTGACATTGTATTTGTGGCAAGGCCGCCTTCATAATGTTCATACATGTCGCTCTTGATTCATTGCATATCCCGATACACCGCCGGAGGCATTCATATAGAGTCATATCTTGTTCTAGCTTTGAGTTGTAATTCTTGAGTTGTAAATCCATAAAAGTGCGATGATCTTCATTATTAGAGCATTGTCCTAGTGAGGAAAGGATGATGAAGACTACGATTCCTCCACAAGTCGGGATGAGACTTCGGACTTTACAAAAAGAAAAAAAAAGAGAAAGGCCAAAAAGAAAAAAAGAAGGCCAAAGAAAAAAAAGGAAAAAAAGAGAAAAAGGAAAAGGAAAAAATTAAATGAGAGAAAAAGAGAGAAGGGACAATGCTACTATCTCTTTTTCCACACGTGCGCTTCAAACTAGCACCATGATCTTCATGATAGAGAGTCTCATATGTTGTCACTTTCATATACTAGTGGGAATTTTTCATTATAGAACTTGGCTTGTATATTCCAATGATGGGCTTCCTCAAAATGCCCTAGGTCTTCGTGAGCAAGCAAGTTGGATGCACACCCACTTAGTTTCTTTTGTTTAGCTTTCATATATTTATAGCTCTAGTGCATCCGTTGCATGGCAATCCCTACTTACTCACATTGATATCTATTAATGGGCATCCCCATAGCCCGTTGATACGCCTAGTTAATGTGAGACTATCTTCTCCTTTTTGTCTTCTCTACAACCACCATTCTACTCCACATATAGTGCTATGTCCATGGCTCACGCTCATGTATTGCGTGAAAGTTGAAAGGGTTTGAGATTATTAAAGTATGAAACAATTGCTTGGCTTGTCATCGGGGTTGTGCATGATTAAATACTTTGTGTGATGAAGATAGAGCAACAGTCAGACTATATGATTTTGTAGGGATAACTTTCTTTGGCCATGTTATTTTGAGAAGACATGATTACTTTGATTAGTATGCTTGAAGTATCACCATTTTCATGTTAATATGAACTTTTGTTTTGTATCATTTGGATCTGAACAATCGTGCCACAATAAAGAAAATTACATTGAGAATTATGCTAGGTAGCATTCCACATCAAAAATTTCTTTTTTATCATTTACCTACTCGAGGAAGAGCAGGAATTAAGCTTGGGGATGCGACACGCCTCCAATGTATCTATAATTTTGATTGTTCCATGCTATTATATTACCCTTTGGAGGTTTATGGGCTTTATTTTACACATTTATATCATTTTTGGGACTAACCTACTAACTGGAGGCCCAGCCCGTATTGCTGTATTTTTGCCTATTTCAGTATTTCGAAGAAAAGGAATATCAAACGGAGTCCAAACAGAATGAAACCTTCGGGGCGTGTGAGGGAGTCCTGGACTAGGGGGTGTCCGGATAGCCGAACTATCATCATTGGCTGGACTCCAATACTATGAAGATACAAGATTGAAGACTTCGTCCCGTGTCCGGATGGGACTTTCCTTGGCGTGGAAGGCAAGCTTGGCGATACGGATATGTAGATCTCCTACCATTGTAACCGACTCTGTGTAACCCTAGCCCTCTCCGGTGTCTATATAAACTGGAGGGTTTTAGTCCGAGGGACTAACAACAATCATACCATAGGCTAGCTTCTAGGTATAGCCTCCTTGATCTCGTGGTAGATCTACTCTTGTACTACCCATATCATCAATATCAATCAAGGTGAGTAGGGTTTTACCTCCACCGAGAGGGCCCGAACCTGGGTAAAAACATTGTGTCCCTTGTCTCCTGTTACCATCCGCCTAGACGCACAGTTCGGGACCCCCTACCAGAGATCCGCCGGTTTTGACACCGACATTGGT
Source organism: Aegilops speltoides (assembly GCA_021437245.1). NCBI lineage: Eukaryota > Viridiplantae > Streptophyta > Magnoliopsida > Poales > Poaceae > Aegilops > Aegilops speltoides. The sequence goes on from CM038142.1 coordinate 486,327,384, forward strand.
GCTTTCATTGAGAGTTCCTCTGTGTCGTCACCCATAGGCCCGATGGCTCCTTCGATCATCAACAATGAAGTGGTCCAGGGTGAGACTTTTCTCCCCGGACAGATCTTCATATTCGGCGGCTTTGCACTGCGGGCCAATTCGCTTGGCCATCTGGAGCAGATCGAAAGCTACGCCCCTGGCCATCAGGTCAGATTTGGAAGTTTGAACTATACGGCCAACATCTGCGGAGACTTGATCTTTGTCGGATTCGAGCCACAGCCGAGAGCGCCGCACTGTCACGATGGGCATGATTTAGCTCTGCTGCCAGACAGTACCCTGGAGGCCGCACCAGAGTCCGCTCTGACCCTCAGCTCGGAGCCAACTGCGCCAATCGAGGATGTGTGGCTAGACACCGCCTCAGGGGCTGCTACCTCTACGGCGATAGAGCCAAACACCGACCCTGTCCCTTGTGAAGCTCGTGACTCCAAGGTGCCGGATTCCTCTCCGGACCCCGAACCCTCCGCGCTCCTGCCAATCGAATGTGATTGGGCGCCGATCATGGAGTTCACCGCTGTGGACATTTTTCAGCACTCGCCTTTTGGTGACATCCTGAATTCGCTAAAGTATCTCTCTTTATCAGGAGAGCCCTGACCGGATTACAGTCAGGACGGTTGGGATACGGACGACAAAGAAATTCAAAGCCCACCCACCACCCACTTTGTAGCCACTATCGACGACTTAACCGACATGCTAGACTTCGACTCCGAAGACATCAATGGTATGGACGACGATGCCGGAGAAAACCAAGAGCCAGCACCTACGGGGCACTGGAAAGCCACCTCGTCATACGACATATACATGGTGGACATCCCAAAGGATGGGAATGGCGATGGAACAACAGAGGATGACCCCTCCAAGAAACAGCCTAAAGGCCAAGGCCAAGCGCCGCTCTAAATCCCGCCACAAAGCAAAAATGGAGATTCCGGCCAGAGACAATAAAACCCCGGACAGTGCCGAAGACAACCCCCTCCAGCAAGATTCAGCATAGGAGGATGGAGAAGCCAGCCCTCGTGAGAGAGCGGCAGACAAAGAGGTAGAGGACGATAATTACATGCCTCCCTCCGGAGACGAGGCAAGCCTTGACGAGTTATTGAATTTGTCGTGCCTGAGGATCCCGTCGAACCAGAGCGTTTCAAACGCAGGCTTATGGCCATAGCAAGCAGCCTCAAGAAAAAGCAGCAATAGCTTAGAGCTGATGAAGATTTGCTAGCCGACAGATGGACTGAAGTCCTTGCGGCCGAAGAGTACGAACCCGAACGCCCCTCCAAAGGCTACCCCAAACGCAAGCTGCTGCCCCGATTAGAGGAGGAAGCATATAAACCTACATCACCAGTGCACAATACGGCCGACCGGCCACCTCGTGGCCGCGACAGAGAGGCCTCTAGGCCCTCCACTAAAGCCGCACCCCGGCATCGCTCGAAAAGTACAAATCCACGGGGGAATGCGCCAGACTTGTGAGACATATTGGAGGATAAGGCAAGACAAACAAGATCGATCTACGGATCGCGTGGGCGCCCCACTATACGCGACGACAACCGCCACGCCGGATATAGCAATTCCAGCCGGGCCGAACACAGTAGACAAAGCTCGCTTGAGTTGCGTCGTGATATAGCCCAATACAGAGGCGCCGCACACCCACTATGCTTCACAGATGAAGTAATGGATCATCAAATCCCCGAAGGGTTCAAACCCGTGAACATTGAATCCTACGATGGCACAACAGATCCCGCGGTTTGGATCGAAGACTATCTCCTTCATATCCACATGGCCCGCGGTGATGATCTTCACGCCATCAAATACCTCCCACTCAAGCTTAAAGGACCAGCTCGGCATTGGCTCAACAGCTTGCCAGCAGAATCAATTGGGTGTTGGGAGGACCTAGAAGTCGCATTCCTTGATAACTTTTAGGGCACATATGTGCGACCACCAGACGTCGATGACCTAAGCCACATAATTTAGCAGCCAGACGAATCGGCCAAACAATTCTGGACACGGTTCTTAACCAAGAAAAATCAAATCGTCGACTGTCCGGATGCAGAGGCCCTTGCAGCCTTCAAACACAACATCCGCGACAAATGGCTTGCCCGGTACCTAGGACAGGAGAAGCCGAAATCAATGGCAGCCCTCACATCACTCATGACCCGCTTCTGTGTGGGAGAAGACAGCTGGCTAGCTCGCAGTAACAACCTAACCAAAAACTCTGGTAGTTCGGATACCAAAGATAGCAATGGCAGGTCACGTCGCAATAAGCATAAGCACCGCATTAACGGCGATAATACTCAAGATACGGCAGTCAACGCCGGATTCAGAGGCTCTAAACCCGGTCAGCAGAAAAAGCCATTCAAAAGAACTACTCCGGGCCCATCCAATTTGGACCGGATACACGATCGCTTGTGCCAGATACATGGCACCCCCGAAAAGCCAGCTATTCACACCAACAGAGATTGTTGGGTGTTCAAGTAGGCAGGAAAGATAATCGCCGAAAGTGACAAGGGGATGCATAGCGATGACGAGGAGGAGACACAGTCGTCGAACAATAGAGGACAGGAGGGTTCCCCCCCACAAGTGCGGACGGTGAACATGATATACGCAAGCCACATACCCAAAAGGGAGCGGAAGCATGCGCTCAGGGACGTATACACGATGGAGCCAGTCGCCCCAAAGTTCAATCCGTGGTCCTCCTGCCCTGTCACTTTTGATCGAAGGGACCACCCCACCAGTATCCGCCACGGCGGATTCGCCGCATTGGTTCTAGACCCAATCGTCGATGGATTTCACCTCACTAGAGTCTTGATGGACGGCGGCAGCAGCCTCGAACTCGCTTTATCAGATACAAGGCGCAAGATGGGCATAGACCCTCAAGGATTAAACCCACAAAACGACCTTCAAAGGCGCCATACCAGGTGTAGAGGCCAATTCTCATCGCTCACCACACTTGAAGTGGTCTTGGATCCCGGATAACTTCCGGCGAGGAGTTAATCTTCGACATAGTCCCGCTCAGAAGCGGCTATCATGCATCGCTTTCGGACGAACCGCATTGTAAAGTTCAATGCGTGCCGCACTACGCATACCTCAAGCTCAAGATGCCAGCCCTCGAGGAGTCATCACGGTCAACGGAAACATGAACGCTCTCTCCGAACGGAGGAGCATACTGGCGCTCTCGCGGCGGAAGTGCGAGCAGCCTCTTAAGGCAATTCTCGAGTCCGCCGTTAAGTTTAACGGACACCGCAAGCGCACCGGAGTAACCTACAACAAGACCACTGCACGTTCCGAGCACGTAGCAATGCGGCTCAACCCAGCCCTCGCAAAATTGCGAGACCAGTACCACACGTACATCACAACGCTCTGGAGATACCATGGGCATAGGGGGAGGGGCACGACCACGGCATGCCCAGAGTGCGGCTCAACCACACCAGGGGCTCCCAAATGTGTCATCCTTTTTTTTCTTCTTATTCTCAGGACTTCGTTTTCCAGAAGCCCTGTTCGGCAGTAGATCTGTCGCACTCACGATGCAACAGCCAGGGAAGCAGAAAGGCCACGACGAGTATCCAGGTGGTCTCCATTACGAGCATTATACCTGTTTTACATACCATTCCGCAGCCTACCCCTGGAGCTGGACATGTTTAATAGTCCCACCCCTTGCGTATAGCACTATTTGTATCATTCTGCCTCCATTGCAGTATTTTTTGAATAAACAATGCATCACTTTTTGCATATCATTGCATTCCTTTTTATATATGTTCACTTATGACATGTCGCACCCGTACGCTTTGGTACGGCCAAATACACCAAGAAGTTATGGTGTGATAAGTCCGAACACTTTCACAAGTGCGGCACCCCGAACTTATAGCATTATATGCATCGGCTCCGAATCATGTCTTGGGTCAATAGTTGGGTTTGCCCGGCTCCCATGTTTTGGTACCTTATGTTCTGTTATATCGGCTAAGGTAGCGCTAGGAGAACCACTGCGATTGTGCCCCAGTTGAACTGGGTCGAGCACCTCAGTGGAGAAAGCTAAAACTGACCGTCATGATAAGGCGAGAGCTGGTCGCTGTTCGCGAGGTCCTTTCGAGTCCCTAAAGACTTATGCCGCTTAGAGCGAGGAGCCGGCTTTGTCCGGCCCCAGGCGTGGATAGAGCCCTGAATTCGGCCTTCCGAACACCAGGGGCTTCGCCGAAATTTAAAATTATAGAATTCTATGGCTAAGTGAGAGTGTTCAAGCACTATAAGTCCGGTTGCCTCGTTCGTTGTGTTGAGCGCCTCCCTAGAAGGACCCAAAAATGGGAACAAGAGCGCTCAAGTTTATCCCGAACACCCCAGCACTCGTAGCTTGGGGGCTGAAGCCAACGACTTGCCATCTCTCAGATTTGATAAACGGTCGCACAGAAGGCAATATTTGAAATTAACAAGCGTTGCTTAGCGCATATGAAGAAAGTTCTCAGCGCACAAGATAACAAAATGCGTGTCTACTCAAAAATTACATCTTTGGAGCATTCACCCGCAATAATGCGTGCACCCTTCAGGACACCCTTATAATACATCTCGGGCGTGCGATACTCCTTGCCCGGCGGTGGCGCCGTCTGCTATAAGCTTCTCGGGCCCATCTTGCCCTGCAGCACCTTAGCGGGCAAGGGCCCGACGAAAGCACCTTCAATACAAGCGGAGTGCTTGATGACATCAACCCATGGACAAAGGCCCACCAGCCGCCACACCGCATCAAGTAGCTCCTGTGCATGGCTTCTTTGGGCCACACCAACTATCAGCCCTTCATGGCCTGTTCGCCACCTTGTGGAGCTCGACTAGCTGCTTCACTGGTCGCTCAGGGCACGGATGTCCGCCTCAAAGATACCGAGACCGAACACCTTTTTCGCCGAGCCCTCCTCGGCTCAGAGAACGCGGCAAGATCGGACACGCCACGGGCAGATCGCGAACGCCCCGGAGAGCTCCGACGGGTAAGTAATAGGTAATTCACTTTACATGCTTGCTTTGCATGAAGAATGCCTTACCCGCCGCTATCTTCTTTCTTGCCTCGATTTTGGAGGGCCTTTGGGCTTCGCCTTAGCGGCTTTGGCACTCCCAAGAGCCGACGCGAGCTCGGACTCGAAGTCTTTGAGTCACGCCCAAACTCGTGTTTTTCCACGAGCCTGAGCTCTTGCCGCATTCTCCGCCACCCGCGCCTCCTTCTTCTCTCGCTCGGTGCACTCCGCGGCCGCATTACGTTCAGCCGCGGACACCGCCTCCTTCAGGGTCGCCACCTTGTTCGTAGCCCCTGGAGCACCCACGTTATTCCTGCCATTTTTTGCAACCAAAATCCTTTTCTATAAGGTGCAACTTTAATAAGGTATTACTTACCTTCCTTGTCCTCGAGCTGCTTCTTGGCACGGCCGAGCTCAATCTCGGACCGCTCGAGGCTCTGCTTCAAGGCATTGACCTCTGCAGTCAGTGCGGCAGAGGTCAGCAGGGCTGCCTGCATTTGCATATTGACATATTTATGTTAGACTCCTGCGTATATCTTTTTAGATCCTCAGTTCGGCTTTTCTTTCCGAACACCGAACTGAGCATCAGGGGCTACTGTGTATGCGGTACTATTTACATATCTTAAAACCCTTACCTCAAAGCCCGTTAGAAGGTCGATGCAAGCTTGGTCAGCCCGCCTTGGCGGACTAAATTTTGAATCACCGCACTCATAATAAAGGCGGTGCTCCTCGTCGATGGAAGCGCCGCTGAGCGCCTCCAACAAATTATCCGACGCCTCCGGTTGGACGGAGGTCACCGGCGTCGCAGTCTCGCCCTTCTTACGAAGGGCCGCCACGGACTCGGAACCACCAAAGGTTCCGGCAAGGAGTCCGTCCAAAGTCCGGGAGGTTGCCCTGCGGCACCTCCAGGGCCTCCTCCTGCTGGCGGGTCCCCTTCTGGGACCCCACCTCGGCATCGTCTGCGTCACGGGGGGAGGAGGCGGTCAGAAGTGAAGCGCTATTCACATCCGACGAACCTAAGGACCCACTCGACAAAGAGGGGAGATCATCCTTGGGCGGACTACATGGTTGTATGTGGTGTTAGAAGACACTATGCGACGAAGGAAAAATTATAAGCTATTTTGGAATCCGGACACTTACGATCTCGCCAGGGGCTTGGCCCTCGAGGGCCACTCCTCTTCGCCGTCGTCGGTATTGGTGGAATAGTCCGGAGGATGGGTCCTTCCCTTCTTGGACCCTTCGGCCTCCCCCGTCGGGGAAGCCTTCCTCTTCTTCTCTCCACCCGCTGGGGGAGAGGCCTCTTTCTTCTCCTCCTCATCTTCGTGGGAGGAGTCCTCCTCGGAGTCATCGGACAATGAGTCCGATAACACCTGGCGTCAGGAACTCCTCCGGGTTACCATGGCCTTCTTCTTGGCCTTCTTCTCCAGCACCATGTAGGGCGCCGGGACCAGCAGCCTCGTCAAACGGGCGTCCGCTGGGTCTTCTGGGAGGGGTGCCGACCAGTTAACCTGCCTGGATGTCTTCTGTCAGGCCTGTTAAAGGTATGGGAGTTTAGATCCCGCATAGAGTCAAACTATGGAAAACAAGTGTCCCGTAATTGGGTAATATAGCTTACCTCGCCAGCCGGACGCTGCGAGCTGAATCCGCGATCTTCGGTAGCGGATGCAGGCACCTCAGCGCCCTTGAACAGCACCCTCCAGGCCTCTTTGTATGTAGTGTCAAAGAGCCTGCTCAAGGTCTGGTGCTGTGCCGGATCGAACTCCCATAGGTTGAAATCCTGCTGCTGGCACGGGAGAATCTGGCAGATGAGCATGACCTGGACTACATTGACAAGCTTGAGCTTCTTGTTTACCAGGGTTTGGAGACAGGAGTGGAGCCCGGTCAGCTCCTCCGAATCGCCCCATGATAGGCCCTTCTCTTTCCAGGAGGTGAGCCGTGTGGGGATGCCAGATCTGAATTCCGGGGCCGCTGCCCATTCAGGGTCACGCGGCTCGGTGATGTAGAACCACCCTGATTGCCATCCTTTGATGGTTTCCACGAAGGCGCACTCGAGCCAGGTGACGTTGGGCCTCTTGCCCACCATGGCGCCTCCGCATTCCGCTTGACGGACGCCCACTACCTTCGGCTTGACATTGAAGGTCTTTAGCCATAAGCTGAAGTGGGGCTGGATGCAGAGGAAGGCCTCGCACACGACGATAAACGCCGAGATGTTGAGGATAAAATTTGGGGCCAGATCATGGAAGTCCAGGCCATAGTAAAACATGAGCCCCCGGACAAATGGTGGAGTGGGAAGCCCAGTCCGCAGAGGAAATGGGGAAGGAACACCACCCTCTCATGGGGCCCGGGGGTGGGGATGAGCTGCCCCTCTACGGGGAGCCGGTGCGCGACATCGCTGGACAAATATCCGGCCTTGCGCAGCTTCTTGATGTGCCCCTCCGTGACGGAGGAGGCCATCCACTTGCCTCCCGCTCCGGACATGGTTGGAGAAGGTTGAGGTGAGATGTGCGGACTTGAGCGCTAGAGCTCGAGTGCGCGGAGATGGATAAGTAAAGGAGGAAGAAGGCGTAGGTGAAAAGGTGGATCCTTATCCCCCTATATATGGGCGGACAAAACTATGCGTCTCCACCAGCCCGGTAAAACTCGCTTATCTCCCAGGCACCGCAATCAATGGTGCGGTTGGGTTACCCACGTCCGTATTGATGAGAATCCCGGAATAAGGGGACATGATCTTTGCTTTGACAAGACGTGCCAAGGAAACCGCTTCGCTAAACGCGCTGAGGTGGAACAATAAAAACGATTCGAGTAAAGGCTTGGCCGTGGTGTGACGTCATGCCACGAAATACGTCAGCAGATTGAACTTGTGTAAATATTGTTCTCTCTACGGTGGTATGTGGAATTTATTTTGCAGAGCCGGACACTATCTTGGTGTTCAAAATCTTCTATGAATTATTCGCGGGAGGAACCCGCCTTGCAATGTCGAAGACAATATGTGCGTCGGACTCGTCGTCATTGAAGCCTGGCTTAGGGGTTACTGAGGGAGTCCTGGACTAGGGGGTGTCCGGATAGCCGAACTATCATCATTTTCCGGACTCCAAGACTATGATGATACAAGATTGAAGACTTCGTCCCGTGTCCGGATGGGACTTTCCTTGGCGAGAAAATTTGGAAGGCAAGCTTGGCGATACGGATATGTAGATCTCCTACCATTGTAACTGACTCTGTGTAACCCTAGCCCTCTCCTGTGTGTATATAAACTGGAGGGTTTTAGTCCCAGAGGATCTAACAACAATCATACCATAGGCTAGCTTCTAGGGTTTAGCCTCCTTGATCTCGTGGTAGATCTACTCTTGTACTACCCATATCATCAATATCAATCAAGCAGGAGTAGGGTTTTATCTCCACCGAGAGGGCCCGAACCTGGGTAAAAACATCGTGTCCCTTGTCTCCTGTTACCATCCGCCTAGACGCACAGTTCGGGACCCCCTACCCGAGATCCGCCAGTTTTGACGCCGACAGCGTGATTTTTGGAACGAACATGATCCAGAGGACTTGGAGTGCAAGTCAAGAAGCAGCCGAGGCCTCCACGACATAGGAGGGCGCCCCCCCTATAGGGCGCGCCCCACTGTCTCGTGGGCCCCTCGAGGCTCCCTGACCAACTTCTTTCGCCTATATAAGCCTACGTACCCTAAAACCATCGAATATCACAGTAGATCGGGAGTTCCGCCGCAAGCCTCTCAGAGCCACCAAAACCTCTCGGAGCCCATTAGGCACTCACGGAGGGGGAACCCATCACCGTGGCCATCTTCATCATCCCGACGCCTCCATGGCGAGGAGGGAGTAGTTCACCCTCGGGGCTGAGGGTATGTACCAAGAGCTATGTGTTTGATCTCTCTCTCTCTCTCTCTCGTGTTCTCTCTATGGCACGATCTTGATGTATCGCGAGCTTTGCTATTATAGTTGGATCTTATGATGTTTCTCCCCCTCTACTCTCTTGTGATGAATTGAGTTTCCCTCTTGAAGTTATCTTATTGGATTGAGTCTTTGATTTGAGAACACTTGATGTATGTCTTGTCGTGTTTATTTGTGGTGACAATGGGATATCACGTGCCACTTGATGTATGTTTTGGTGACCAACTTGCGGGTTACGCCCATGAACCTATGCATAGGGGTTGGCACACATTTTCTTGACTCTCTGGTAAAAAGTTTGGGGCACTATTTGAAGTACTTTGTGTTGGTTGGATGAGTCTAAGATTGTGTGATGCATATCGTATAATCATGCCCACGGATACTTGAGGTGACAATGGAGTACCTAGGTGACATTAGGGTTTTGGTTGATTTGTGTCTTAAGGTGTTATTCTAGTACAAACTCTTGAATAGATTGATCTGAAAGAATAACTTTGAGGTGGTTTTGTACCCTACTATAATCTCTTCGTTTGTTGTCCGCTATTAGTGGCTTTGGAGTGACTATTTGTTGCATGTTGAGGGATTGTTATATGATCTATCTATGTTATTATTGTTGAGAGAACTTGCACTAGTGAAAGTATGAACCCTAGGCCTTGTTTCCTATCATTGAAATACCGTTTACGCTCACTTTTATCATTAGTTACCTTGCTGTTTTTATATTTTCAGATTACAAAAACCTTTATCTACTATCTATATTGCACTTTTATCACCATCTCTTTGCCAAACTAGTGCACCTATACAATTTACCATTGTATTGGGTGTTTTGGGGACACAAGAGACTCTTTGTTATTTGGTTGCAGGGTTGTTTGAGAGAGACCATCTTCATCCTACGCCTCCCATGGATTGATAAACCTTAGGTCATCCACTTGAGGGAAATTTGCTACTGTCCTACAAACCTGTGCACTTGCAGGCCCAACAACGTCTACAAGAAGAAGGTTGTGTAGTAGACATCAGGGGGCACCCACTGTCTATGAGGGTGGGGGCGCGCCCTACCCCTGGGCACGCCGCCCTGCCTCGTGGGCCACCTAGAAGCCCCCCGATGCCCATCTTCTGGTATAAGGTGTCTTTTGCCCTGGAAAAAATCATAAGGAAGCTTTCAGGACGAAGCGCCGCCGTCTCGAGGCGGAACCAATCTAGGGCTCCGGCGGAGCTGTTCTGCCGAGGAAACATCCCTCCGGGAGGGGGAAATCGTCGCCATCGTTGATAATCCCCAAGTGCAGGGAATCATCGTAGCAATTCCCAAAGGTGGAAGTGATAAGTATGGAGTGTAGAACCCACAAGGAGCTAAAGGTAAGATCAGTATTCTCTCAAGTCCTATCTGCCACTGATACGATTCTACATACACTGAACGTTTACTTCCAACTAGAAACGAGAAATAAAACTATGTTGTGGGTATGAAGAGGATAACTTTGCATGGTATCGGAGAGCTAAAATATAAAAGTAGGTGTTGTTATCATAAAGTTAGAATATATTACTTAAGTATTATAAATAGTGAGTGTGTAATACTGATGGGTCGGTGTGCGGAATTATCCTCGGCAATGATTAACAAGACCAGTAGTCATCATTGCAATTTCATATGAGGGAGAGGCATAAGCTAACATACTTTCTCTTCTTGGATCATATGCACTTATGATTGGAACTCTAGCAAGCATTCACAACTACTAAAGATCATTAAGGTCAAACCCAACCATAGCACTAAAGCATCAAGTCCCCTTTATCCCATACGCAACAACCCCCTTACTCGGGTTTATGCTTCTGTCACTCAAGCAACCCACTATAAGCAAATCATGAACCTATTGCAACACCCTACAGCGGGAATTGATACGTCTCCGTCGTATCTACTTTTCCAAACACTTTTGCCCTTGTTTTGGACTCTAACTTGTATGATTTGAATGGAACTAACCCGGACTGACGCTGTTTTCAGCAGAATTGCCATGATGTTGTTGTATGTGCAGAAAACAAAAGTTCTCGGAATGACCTGAAACTCCACGGAACATCTTAGAAAAAATAATAAAAAATCCTCACCAAAGATGAAGACCAGGGGCCCACACCTGTCCACGACGAGGTGGGGGCGCCCCATCGGGCGCGCCCCTACCTCGTGGGCCCCCTGATGGCCCTCCGACGCCAACTCCAACTCCATATATTGGCTTTCGGGGAGAAAAAAATCAGAGAGAAGAAACCATCCGTTTTACGATACGGAGCCGCCGCCAAGCCCTAATCTCTCTCAGGAGGGCTGATCTGGAGTCCGTTCGGGGTTCCGGGGAGGGGGATTCGTCGCCGTCATCATCATCAACCATCCTCCATCACCAATTTCATGATGCTCACCGCCGTGTGTGAGTAATTCCATCGTAGGCTTGCTGGATGGTGATGGGTTGGATGAGATTTATCATGTAATCGAGTTAGCTTTGTTAGGGTTTGATCCCTAGTATCCACTATGTTCTGAGATTGATGTTGCTATGACTTTGCTATGCTTAATGCTTGTCACTAGGGCCCGAGTGCCATGATTTCAGATCTGAACCTATTATGTTTTCATGAATATATGTGAGTTCTTGATCCTATATTGCAAGTCTATAGTCACCTACTATGTGTTACGATCCGGCAACCCCAAAGTGACAATAATCGGGGACCACTCCCGGTGATGACCATAGTTTGAGGAGTTCATGTATTCACTATGTGCTAATGCTTTGTTCCGGTTCTCTATTAAAAGGAGGCCTTAATATCCCTTAGTTTCCAATAGGACCCCGCTGCCACGGGAGGGTAGGACAAAAGATGCCATGCAAGTTCTTTTCCATAAGCACGTATGACTATATACGGAATACATGCCTACATTACATTGATGAATTGGAGCTAGTTCTGTGTGGAGGGCGCGCCCTACCCCCTGGGTGCGCCCCCCTGCCTCGTGGGCCCACGGTGGCCCTCCTCCACTTATCCCTGCACCCATCTTCTTCCTCTGCCTCACACAAACACGAAAAACCAACTCAAGCACGAGTTCCAGCCCCCGTTGCTGTGATTTTCAATCTCCTTGCTCAAAGCACCTCTCGCAAAACTGCTTGGGGAGATTGTTCCTTGGTATGTAACTCCTCCATTGGTCCAATTAGTTTTTGCTCTAGTGCTTTATTCGTTGCAAATTTGTGCTGCATAGGTGACCATGTTCTTGAGCTTGCATGTCAAATTTATATGGTTCCAAGTAGTTCTAATGCTTGATGTAGGCTCTAGGAACTTGTGGGAGTTGTTGCTATCAATTTTATTGAAGTTGGTTCACTTTTATTTGAAGTTACTAAAAATTTCAGATTATTTCAGAAATAATGAAGAGACTTTTAAGGGGCTCGTCGAGCCGAAGCTCGAAGGAAAAACAAAAGGAAGAAGAGCAGAAGCCCAAATTTAATTTGCCTCGCACCGCGGAGGTCCGGCCGTGTGAATGGCCCTCCGATGACTTCTTGAGGAGAGCCAAGATTTATGAGAATGCTGGCCTCACCGACTTCCTCCGCGACCAACGTCATCAGTATCTCCTACTCACAAATACTTTTGTGCAAAACTTCTACTTTTTCCCTAAGAAATCACCTCCATCAGTAGAGTTTCATTTATATGACGTTGGTAAGGAGATGACATTAGTTGAATTTTGCGAGGTTTGCAAAATACCCTTTAAGGGCACCTTGGATGAACCACACCATAACGAAGTAGAAGCTTTTATTAACACTATCACTGTGGGAGAAACCAGGAAGGTTTCTGATGCAAGGATTACTAGCATACATTTTCCTGTTTTACGCTAATTTGCCTTATTTGCTAGTCGTTGCTTAATTGGACGCTGGAACTGTGGAAACCTTAGTGTTCCTGATATTATTATTTTGCTCCATGGTTTATACCGCAATAACTCTGTTAGTATGGGTGGAATTGTTGCTAGACGGTTAAGTCTGAACCGTACTAAGGGCCCTATCTTCGGAGGCATTTATGCTTCGTGCCTAGCTGAATATTTTGAAATACCTATTAGGCATGAGGAGAAAGAAGAAACATCGTTGCCCCGTGCTTATTTAGATTATAAGAGTATGCTAGCGCATGACTTTCTTGTTAAGAGTCATGAAGGGGAGATCAAATATAAATTATACTTTGATAATCATCACCCTGAGACTATTACTTTGCCTGCTCCCTCTTTGTTTAACTTGTCTGCAGGTCCTCACATCGTTCCGTGGGCGGCTGTTCAAGCCTATCGGAATCCTGCACCAGCCCCGGAACCAGAACCAAAAGATGAGCCTCCACGACAGTCTGTCTATTCTTGGGATCCTGAGGCGGTTGCCAGCCAGTGGCAGTCAGAGTTCTCTTCATCACATTATGATCCCAACTATTCTTCATCGCAGTACGACCCCAGCTACACCTACGGGTATTCACCAGGTTATCCCTGGCAATAGACCAACTTAGGCCAAAAGCCTAAGCTGGGGGGAGTACGTATTTCCCACCGACATTACATTCATGTTCACACACACTCATTGCTAGATGTCGGTGCTCACACTCTTTCACTGTAATAGCCATGTTAGTTTAAATTTCTTTTTCTGCTTTCTTCTTGTGTGTTTAATAAACCTTAAGAAAAAACCAAAAAATTTGTTAGTAGTAGTTTATTTCTTTGTTGTAGTAATTAAAAAGAAAACCCAAAAATATTTCCCGTTCTTCTTTTGCTTGTTGGGAGCTTTCCCGTGTAAATAGTTTTTATTTCTTTTCTTTTCTTTGGGGTCAGTAGGAGAAGACCATGATTAAATTGTTGAAGTGGCTCTTATATGCATCATTGTTGATTTAACCAAACAGACCATATTGCCTTGTCTTCTCCTATTTATTGAATGCTCGCAGATTCTAGCTTAGTCTAATGCACGTGCACTCTTATTATTATACACATCATTCGGTCGTGCAAGTGAAAGGCAATAATGACGATATATGATGGACTTATTGGGATGAGGAAAGCTGGTATGAACTCGACCTCTTTTGTTTTTGTAAATATGATGATTCATCATTCCTGAGTCAGCTATTATGAAGTAAACATATTTGCAATGACGTTTAGAGATTATAGTTGCTTGTGCCATGCTTGATTAGCTATGAGTTATAATGGTTTACCTTGCATGCCAACATGCTATTAGAATGATTATGATGTGGTATGATGGGATGGTATCCTCCTTTAAATGAATTGAGTGACTAGACTTGGCACATGTTCACGCATGTAGTTGAATCAAATCAACATAGCCTTCATGATATTTATGTTCATGGTAGATTATATCCTACTCATGCTTGTATTCGGTGTAAATTAATTTTAATGCATGTTTACGACTGTTGTCGCTCTCTCAGTTGGTCGCTTCCCAGTCTTTTGCTAGCCTTCACCTATACTAAGTGGGAATACTGCTTGTGCATCCAAACTCCTTAAACCCCAAAGTTGTTCCATATAAGTCCACTATACCTACCTATATGCGGTATTTACCTCCCGATCCAAGTAAATTTGTATGTGCCAAACTCTAAACCTTCAAATAAACATTATATTTTGCATGCTCGAATAGCTCATATGTCAACTAGGGCTGCCCTTATCTTCCGTGTTAGGCGGTTATTCTCAAGAGGAGTGGACTCCGCTCCTCATTCACGAGAAAATGTCTGGTCACCGGGATGCCCAGTCCCATGCTTTATGCAAACTAAATCAAAATAATTGCAAACAAAACTCCCCCTGGGACCCGTTGAATGTTGGAGGCACTCGTTGTTTCGAGCAAGCCATGGATTGATGCTTGTGGATGAGGGGGAGTATAAACTTTACCATTCTGTTTGGGAACCGCCTATAATTTGTTTAGCATGGAAGATATCGTCATCTCTTAGTTGTTATGTTGATAATGAAAGTATGCCGCTCAAAATATAATTTATCTCTATTTCAAAACCGAGCACTGGCACCTCTACAAATCCCTGCTTCCCTCTGGGAAGGGCCTATCCATTTACTTTTATGTTGAGTCATCACCCTTCTTATTAAAAGCACCCGCTGGAGATCACACTGTCGTTTGCATTCATTATAATTGGTTAATATTGGGTATGACTTGACTGGATCTCTTTTACCACGAATTACAATGTTTAGTTAGTCCTTGTTCTTTAAAGGTGCTTTGCATTTATGTTTTGTGGTCTCAGAAAGGGCTAGCGAGATACCATTTTGTTATATCATGTTATAATTATTTTGAGAAAGTGTTGTCATCCGAGTTTTGTTATTATAGCTCACTAGCTGATTATGCTATTGATATGAGTAATTGTGAGACCTATGTGTTATTGTTAGTATGGTTAGTTCATAATATTTGCTGAAACTTGAATGATGGCTTTTCACGTTACAACAACAAGAGCAAACAGAGTTTGTAAAAGTTTTTCTTTTTTCTCTTTCAGTTTGTCAACTGAATTGCTTGAGGACAAGCAAGGGTTTAAGCTTGGGGGAGTTGATACGTCTCCGTCGTATCTACTTTTCCAAACACTTTTGCCCTTGTTTTGTACTCTAACTTGTATGATTTGAATGGAACTAACCCGAACTGACGCTGTTTTCAGCAGAATTGCCATGATGTTGTTTTATGTGCAGAAAACAAAAGTTCTCGGAATGACCTGAAACTCCACGGAACATCTTAGAAAAAATAATAAAAAATCCTCGCCAAAGATGAAGACCAGGGGGCCCACACCCTGTCCACGAGGGTGGGGGGCGCGCCCCCTCTCCTGGGCGCGCCCCCCTACCTTGTGGGCACCCTAGTGGCCCTCCGACGCCAACTCCAACTCCATATATTGGCTTTTGGGGAGAAAAAAGTCAGAGAGAAGAAATCATTGCGTTTTACGATACGGAGCCGCCGCCAAGCCCTAATCTCTCTCGGGAGGGCTGATCTGGAGTCCGTTCGGGGTTCCGGAGAGGGGGATTCGTCGCCGTCGTCATCATCAACCATCCTCCACACCAATTTCATGATACACACCGTGTGCGTGAGTAATTCCATCGTAGGCTTGCTGGACGGTGATGGGTTGGATGAGATTTATCATGTAATCGAGTTAGCTTTGTTAGGGTTTGATCCCTAGTATCCACTATGTTCTGAGATTGATGTTGCTATGACTTTGCTATGCTTAATGCTTGTCACTAGGGCCCGAGTGCCATGATTTCAGATCTGAACCTAATATGTTTTCATGAATATATGTGAGTTCTTGATCCTATCTTGCAAGTCTATAGTCACCTACTATGTGTTATGATCCGGCACCCCCGAAGTGACAATAATCGGGACCACTCCCGGTGATGGCCATAGTTTGAGGAGTTCATGTATTCACTATGTGCTAATGCTTTGTTCCGGTTCTCTACTAAAAGGTGGCCTTAATATCCCTTAGTTTCCAATAGGACCCCGCTGCCACGGGAGGGTAGGACAAAAGATGTCATGCAAGTTATTTTCCATAAGCACGTATGACTATATACGGAATACATGCCTAAATTACATTGATGAATTGGAGCTAGTTCTATGTCACCCTATGTTATGACTGTTACATGACGAACCGCATCCGGCATAATTATCCATCAATTATCCGGTGCCTACGAGTTTTCCATATACTGGTTCTCGCTTATTTACTTTTCCGTTGCTACTGTTACAATCACTACAAAATACCAAAAACATTACTTTTGTTGTCTTTACTTTTGTTACCGTTACCACCACTATCATATTACTTTGCTACAGATACTAAGTTTCCAGGTGTGGTTGAACTCACAACTCTGCTGCTAATACTTGAGAATATTCTTTGGCTCCCCTTGTGTCGAATCAATAAATTTGGGTTGAATACTCTACCCTCGAAAACTGTTGCGATCCCCTATACTTGTGGGTTATCAGGAATCCCTCACTCTTGCGTGACATGGAGGGCACAATAGGACAGCACCAAAATAAAACATACAACTCGTACCAATCTAGATCATCGATCAACCCAAAGACAAAGGATATCTACTCAAAACATCATAGGATGGCAACACATCATTGGATCATAATATGTGGCATAAAGCACCATGTTCAAGTAGGGATTACAGCGGGGTGCGAGAGAGTGGACCGCGTAAAATAGATGAGAATGGTGACGATGATGCTGATGTTGATGAACACAATCACCGCGGCAATGATTCCCCTCCCGATGGCACTCCGACGCCACCGAGAGAGAGAAGGAGAGGTTCTCCCCCTTGTGCTTCCTCCTCCATGGCCTACCCCCTGGATGGCGAGAGGTTCCCCCTCTGGTCCTTGGCCTTCATGGCGATGATGGCCCCTCCGAGATCCTTTCCCATGGCCTCCGGTGATGATGGCCCCTCCGGCAGGGTGCCAGAGAGGGCCTAGATTGATTTCTCGTGGCTACCGAGGCTTGCGGCGGCGGAACTTCTGATCTATGTTTCTTTCTGGAAGTTTGGGTATTTATAGGAGGGTTTGGCGCCGAGAACAAGTTAAGGGGACCCACGAGGAGTCCACGAGGAACAGGGGCGCCCCCCCCCCCCCACGCTCATGGGCCCCACCGGACTCCTCTCCAATAACTTTTTGTTCTAGCATTTTTTATATTTTCTAGAAAAAATCTCTGTTGATTTTCAGCGCATTCCGAGAACTTTTATTACTGCACAAAAACAACACCACGGTAGTTCTGCTGAAAACAGCATCAGTCTGGGTTAGTTCTAACCAAATCATACCAAAAGCATGTAAAAATATTATAAACATGGCATGAATACTTCATAAATTATAGATACGTTGGAGACATATCAGCATCCCTAAGCTTAATTCCTGCTCATCCTCGAGTAGGTAAATGATAAAAGAAATATTTTATGAAGTGTGAATTCTAGCAAGTGCATAAGTTTGATCAATGGTAGTTCCAATCACTTTTTCTAGCATCATTATATATCATAACAGTAGCTCAACTCATGAAACTTCTCATGATCAAGTAATAAGCTATTCACATGTTAAAGTATAGATCATAAACTTTCTTGAAACTAACAAACCATGCTAGTCATCAAACAATTGCAATTCATCTTATTTCAGGAAGGGTCTACGTAAGAGCTTTGATTCAGCAAACTCCACATACTCAACTATCATTTAATATTTCACAATTGCTAACACTCACGTGATATTTATGGGTTCAAAGGTTTAATCGGACACAGAGAAAGATAGGGGCTTATAGTTTCGCCTCCCAACCTTTTACCTCAAGGGTAATGTCAACAATAATACTTTATGAAAACCTACATCCAAGTGGAAATATATATCCGGATCGCTCCAACACAAAGTGCTTGCCAAATGAAAAAGTGTAAAAAGGAAAGGTGAAAATCACCATGACTCTTGTATAAGGGTAGAAGGTAAAAGTAAATGATAGGCCCTTCACAGAGGGAAGCAGAAGTTGTCATGCGCTTTTATGGTTGGATGCACAAAATCTTAATGCAAAAGAACGTCACTTTATATTGCCGCTTGCGATAAAGACCTTTATTATGCAATCTATCACTTTTATTTCTTCCCTATCACAAGTTCGTATAAAGCTTATTTTCTTCGCACTAATAGATCATACATATTTAAGGAGCAATTTTTTATTGCATGCACCGATGACAACTTACTTGAAGGATCTTACTCAATCCATAGGTAGGTATTGTGGACTCTCATGGCAAAATTGGGTTAAGGAATGTTTGGAAGCACAAGTAGTATCTCTACTTGGTGCAAAGAATTTGGCTAGCATGAGAGGGAAAGGCAAGCTCGACATGTTGGATGATCCAAGAAAATATAACGTTTCGGATATAGGAAAACATAACCCATTAAGTTGTCTTCCTTTTCGAACATCAGCTTTTAGCATGTCATATTTTAATGAGTACTCACAATTACAAAAGATGTCCAAGATAATATATTTATATGTGAAATCTCTCTTCCTTCAATATTCTTTCATGAATTGTTCAAGTGACCAATTCTGCGTTTGCTAACTTTCAATAAGTTTACTACCTATACTTATTATGTGTGAAGTCATTACTCCCCATGTTATAAGCATATGAAACATATATAAATTCATATTTATGATATTTAATTGATTCAACCATTTACTCATAGGTTATACGTGAAGCACGTGAGTAAATGACAAACTACCACAAAAAGATATAAGTGAAGAACATTGAGTAGTCCAATAGTTAACTAGCCATGGGAGGATTATTTTTCATTCAAGATTTCAGATCCAATGCTTTTATTCAAACAACAAGTAAAATTGAAAATACGCTCCAAGCAAAACACATATCATGTGACGAATAAAAATATAGCTCCGAGTAAGGTATACCGATAGTTTTGAAGACGAAAGAGGGGATGACTTCCGGGGCATCCCCAAGCTTAGGCGCTTGAGTCTTCCTTGAATATTAACTTGGGGTGCCTTGGGCATCCCCAAGCTTAGGGTCTTCCCACTCCTTATTCTCCTCATATCTATATCTCACCCAAAACTTGAAAACTTCAATCACACAAAACTTAACGGAACTTCGTGAGATGAGTTAGTATGATAATGAGTAAACCATTCACTTTGGTACTGTCAAAGACGAGATTCATAATTGTTATCACACAATGCCTATTGTACCATATCATTTCTACAATTTATATTGAGAAATATAAGCCATAGAAGCTACTCCCTCCGTCCGGAAATACTTGTCGGAGAAATGCATAAAAACGGATGTATCTAGAACTAAAATACGTCTAGATACATCCATTCCTCTGACAAGTATTTCCGGACGGAGGGAGTAGAAAACAAGCAAACTATGCAATGAAAACAGAATCTATCAGAAATAGAAAAGTCTGTAATGATCTGAACAGCAACCATACTTCTGCTACTCCAAAAATTATGAAATAAATTGGTGGACGTGAGGAATTTGTCTATTAATATTCTGTAAAAAGAATCAACTCAAAAGCACTCTTCTGTAAAAAAATGGCAGCTAATCCCGTCAGTGCAAAGTTTCTGTTTTTTACAACAAGATCACATTAACTTTCACCCAAGTCTTCCCAAAGGTCTTACTTGGCACTTTATTGAAACAAAAGCTATAAAACATGATTACTACAGTAGCTTAATCATGTAAACACACAAAAACAGTAATGGTACATATTGGGTTGTCTCCCAACAAGCGCTTTTCTTTAATGCCTTTTAGCTAGGCATGATGATTTCAATGATGCTCACATAAAAGAAAAGAATTGAAACATAAAGAGAGCGTCATGAAGAATATGACTAGAACATTTGAATCTAACCCACTTCCTATTCCTAGGGATTTTGTGAGCACATAATTTATAGTAACAAGAATCAACTTAGCATAGGAAGGCAAAACAAGTATAACTTCAAAACTTTACGCACATAGAGAGGAAACTTGATATTATTGCAACTCCTACAAGCATGTATTCCTCCCTCACAATAATTTTCAGTAGCATCATGAATGAGTTCAACAATATAACCATCACATAAAGCATTCTTTTCATGATCTACAAGCATAGAAATTTTACTACTCTCCACATAAGCAAAATTCTTCTCATTCGGAATAGTGGGAGCAAACTCAACAAAATAACTGTCATGTGAGGCATAATCCAATTGAAAATTAAAATCATGATGAAAAGTTTCATTTTTAACATTATTCTTTATATCATACATGTCACCACAATAATCATCATAGATAGCAACTCTGTTCTCATAATCAATTGGAACCTCTTCCGAAATAGTGGAATCATTACTAACTAAAGTCGACACTCTTCCAAACCCGCTTTAGTTGATAATATTATTCATACTCCAAAAGATATAAGTGAAGTTCATGGAGCATTCTACAATTAATATAGACTAACGAATATCCAAGCTCAAAATAAATAAGTGAAGCACGCGAAGCATTCTATAAAACCATACTCAAAAGATTTAAGTGAAGCACAAAGAGCATTCTATAAGGTCATACTCAGAAGATATAAGTGAAGCACATGAATCATTCTATAAATCGATGAAGGGACATCTCATACTAGCATGGTTCTTAAAGAAAAAGGAAAACACAAAGGACACAAATCATGTGAACAAAACAAAAACCGAGGTATACCGATAATTGTTGAAGAAGAAAGATGGGATGCCAACTTGGGCATCCCCAAGCTTAGATGCTTGAGTATCCTTGGAATATTTACTTAGGGTGCCTTGGGCATCCCCAAGCTTGAACTCTTGCCTCTCTTTATTCTTCTCATATTGATAGCTCCTCGATCTTCGAACACTTCATCCACACAAAACTTTAACAAAAACTTTGTGAGATCCGTTAGTATAATAAAGCAAATCACTACCTTTAGGTACTGTTGCAAACTTATTCCAATTTCATATTAGCACTTCATATACTGTATTCCAACTTCACCACGGTTCATACCCCCCGATACTACCCATAGATTCATCAAAATAAGCGAACAACACATAGAAAACAGAATCTGTCAAAAACAGGACAGTCTGTAGTAATCTGGAAGTTTAGTAAACTTCTGTAACTCCAAAAAATTCTAAGAAAATATGAAAATTTAAAACATTTGTACAGAAGTAATGTGCAAAAAGTTTCAGACCCATTTGACTTTCCAATAAAAAAATTTAAATTCATGCGCTACAGCCAAAGTTTCTGTTTTTGTACTGCACATAGTAAACAAGCAATCTAATCATCCTACCAAAGCTTGGCACATTATTTTTATAATAAAATGGATATATACAAGGGGATAATTATTTACAGAGAAACTTCCATGAAAAATTCTACATTGTTTCCATGAGCATGAACACAATTGCTCAAGGTCGACCCTCACTTCTTCAATGGATAACTTTCCAATCACTTCTCTTTTTGAAAAACCTTTTAGGCATATGAGGCAAGTGCATCTTTTTGTATTTTCATTTTTTATTTTTTTTTTGTATGTTTCACCCACAACTAAGAAAAACTAAAAAGGGAAAACAAAAACTACTTAGTGAAGAAAGCAAACAAGCACACACAAGAATACCAACCCCACGCTATTGCTCCCCGACAACGGCGCCAAAAAAGAACTTGATAATCCCCAAGTGCAGGGAATCATCATAGCAATTCCCAAAGGTGGAAGTGATAAGTATGAGTGTTGAACCCACAAGGAGCTAAAGGTAAGATCAATATTCTCTCATGTCCTATCTTCCACTGATACGACTCTACATACACTGAATGTTTACTTCCAACTAGAAACGAGAAATAAAACTATGTTGTGGGTATGAAGAGGATAACTTTGCATGTTATCAGGGAGCTAAAATATAAAATTAGGTGTTGTTATCATAAAGTTAGAATATATTACTTAAGTATTATAAATAGCCAGTGTGGAATAATGATGGGTCGGTGTGCGGAATTATCCTAGGCAATCGTTAACAAGACCGGCAGTCGTCATTGCAATTTCATATGAGGGAGAGGCATAAGCTAACATACTTTCTCTTCTTGGATCATATGCACTTATGATTGGAACTCTAGCAAGCATCTGCAACTATTAAAGATCATTACGTAAAACCCAACCATAGCATTAAAGCATCAAGTCCCCTTTATCCCATACGCAACAACCCCCTTACTCTGGTTTATGCTTCTGTCACTCAAGCAGCCCACTATAAGCGAATCATGAATGTATTGCAACACCCTACAGCGGGAATCCCTCATGCTTGCGTGACATGGAGGGCACAATAGGACAGCACCAAAATAAAACGTACAACTCATACCAATCTAGAACATCAATCATCCCAAAGACAAAGGATATCTACTCAAAACATCATAGGATGGCAACACATCATTGGATCATAATATGTGGCATAAAGCACCATGTTCAAGTAGGGATTATAGCGGGGTGCGGGAGAGTGGACCGCATAAAATAGATGAGGATGGTGATGATGATGATGGTGATGTTGATGAAGACGATCACCGCGACGATGATTCCCCTTCCGATGGCACTCCGGCGCCACCGCGAGAGAGAAGGAGAGGTTCTACCCCTTGTGCTTCCTCCTCCATGGCCTACCCCCTCGATGGGGAGAGGTTCCCCCTCCGGTCCTTGGCCTGAATGGCGATGATGGCCCCTCCGAGATCCTTCCCCATGGCCTCCGATGATGATGTCCCCCTCTGGCAGGGTGCCAGAGAGGGCCTAGATTGATTCATCGTGGCTACACAGGCTTGCGACGGCGGAACTTCCGTTCTAGGTTTCTTTCTGGAAGTTTGGGTATTTATAGGAGGGTTTGGCATCGAAAACAAGTTAAGGGGACCCATGAGGAGTCCACGAGGCACAGGGGCCCGCCCCAGGGGGGTGGGCGCGCCCCCCACCCTTGTGGGGCCCACGGGACTCCTCTCCGATAACTTTTTGTTCCAGGAATTTTTTTATTTTCGAAAAAAACTCTGTTGATTTTGAGTGCATTCCTAGAACTTTTATTTCTGCACAAAAACAACACCACGGTAGTTCTGCTGAAAAGAGTGTCAGTCCGGGTTAGTTCTAACCAAATCATACCAAAAGCATGTAAAAATATTATAAACATGGCAAGAATACTTCATAAATTATAGATGCATTGGAGACGTATCAATCGTCACCACCATTGATCCTCTCATCGGGAGGGGGTCCATCTCCATCAACATCTTCACCAGCACCATCTCCTCTCAAACCCTAGTTCATCTCTTGTATGCGATCTTTGTCTCAAAACCTCAGATTGGTACGTGTGGGTTGCTAGTAGTGTTGATTACTCCTTGTAGTTGATGCTAGTTGGTTTATTCGGTGGAAGATCATATGTTCAGATCCTTTATGCATATTAATACCCCTCTGATTATGAACATGAATATGATTTGTGGGTAGTTATGTTTGTTCCTGAGGACATGGGAGAAGTCTTGTTATAAGTAGTCATGTGAATTTGGTATTCGTTTGATATTTTGATGAGATGTATGTTGTCTTTCCTCTAGTGGTGTTATGTGAACATCGACTACATGACACTTCACCATTTTTTGGGCCTAGAGGAAGGCATTGGTAATTAATAAGTAGATGATGGGTTGCTAGAGTGACAGAAGCTTAAACCCTAGTTTATGCGTTGCTTCGTAAGGGGCTGATTTGGATCCATATGTTTCATGATATGGTTAGGTTTACCTCAATTCTTCTTTCGTAGTTGCGGATGCTTGCGAGAGGGGTTAATCATAAGTGGTATGCTTGTCCAAGGAAGGGCAGCACCCAAGCGCCGGTCCGCCCACATATCAAATTATCAAAGTAACGAACGCGAATCATATGAACATGATGAAAACTAGCTTGACGATAATTCTCATGTGTCCTCGGGAGCACTTTCCTCTATATAAGAGTTTGTCCAGGCTTGTCCTTCTCTACAAAAAGGATTGGGCCACCTTGCTGCACCTTAGTTACTTTTGTTATTTGTTACCCGTTACAAATTACCTTATCACAAAACTATCTGTTACCGATAATTTCAGTGCTTGCAGAGAATACCTTACTGAAAACCGCTTGTCATTTCCTTCTGCTCCCCGTTGGGTTCGACACTCTTACTTATCGAAAGAACTACAATAGATCCCCTACACTTGTGGGTCATCACTCAGCTACTAATACCTTCAAATATTCTTTGGCTCCCCTTGTGTTGAATTTTTAAATTTGGGTTGAATACTCTACCCTCGAAAATTGTTGCGATCCCCTATACTTGTGGGTTATCAAGACCTTTTTCTGGCGCCGTTGCCGGGGAGCATAGATATATTTGTTGAGTCACTTGGGATTATTATCAATTTATCACTATGAAGAATCTGAAGGATGCTAAGACTAAGATATTTCCCTCAAAGACGAGGGGAGGCAAGGAACTGCCATCCAGTTCTGCTTTAGATTCACCTTCTGTTATGAGTAAACTTGCAACACCACCACCACATGCTATTAATTCTGATATGTCGCAAGTTATTGATGATGCTACTTATACTATGAATGATGCTTATGATGATGCTTGTACCATGCCCGATAATGATGATGTGCCACTTGGTGAATTTCTTGATGAACAAATTGCTAGAGTAATACAACATGATGTTGTTGAATCTGATGATGAGCTTGAAACTGAAACTCCTGAAACACCTGCTAGAGCTAGCCCTCCTAGATATGAATTTCCTAAGGTATCGGAAGGCTATGTTATGAGTGAAGAGGCAACTAGAGATATTCTTTCTTGTAAGGATAGAGATGATCTAGAGAAATTATTACACAAGTATAAAGAAAAATCTTTGAATGCTAGAGTGAAATGTGATCCTAAGTTTGCTACTTCGCCTATCTTTATTGATGATAAGGATTAGGAATTCTCTGTCGTCCCAGAGTTAATTACTTTGGTTGAATTTGATCCTTTCCATGGTTATGAAACTGAAAACTACATTAGAAAACAAGGCCACTTTAATGCAAATGTTATGAAACAATTGAAATATAATTCTAATATGATTGCTCGCTTGAGTGACTTGTTATTAAAATCTCAAATGATGTTAGAGGTGTAGGAAAACATGCCCCTATGGTTCAAACCCAATTAGAACAAGTTGATAAATCTCAAAAGAGAGTTACACTACTAGGGAAAACCTTATACACAGAACTTTAGCAGCAGCGCCTATTAAAAAAGCATGCTGGTGATAAGTAGCAGTAGCGCATTGATGCAAAAAGCGCTAAAATTATAGCAGTAGCGCGCATGAAGATAAAAGCGCTACTACTAAAATTCCCACTGCTTAGCCGGTAGGCTACACATAATAGTAGCGATCTACGGCGAACCGTGCTACCACTACTTGCTTTGTAGCAGCGCATTTACACACAAAGGTGCTACTGTTAAAGGAAATAAAATTAAATGGAAAGCAAATAGAAAAGTAAATGAAAATGAAAGAAATAGAAAAAGGATAAAGGAAAAAAAATAAAATGTAAAGAAAAATAAATGAAAAAGAGGGAAAAAGAGAAAGGAATAGCAGAGCGGCGATCAAGGAACGCTATAGCTAACGAGCGAGAGCGCACTTTCGAACGCGCCATCGCTATTTCCGACTTAACCGCGGTTTGTTCTTCCCCACGGCCACTTCCCCCAAATCCCAACTCCTTTGTTGTCGCTGCCGTTGCCGTCGACCGGCGGCCAAGGCAGCCTCTCCGTCGCTCTCCGCACACCCTCGACGCTGCTCCCGACCCCGATCTCGACACTGCCCTCCGCCGCGCGCCCGAGCCCCGACCCCGACCTCGACGCCGCCTGCCCCTCCCTCGCTGCAGGCACCTGAGGTGAGCACGCCTGCTCCTCCCCCTACCTCTGCCTAGGGTTCTTCAAATTTTAATTGCATCAGTTAGGGTTCATCTATGGGTGGAAACAAATCGGATGCGGATCGGATAGTGCTCTTACCACTTCCGTTTTCATATTTACAAAACGAATAGCTATGTGATTCGGAACGGATACGAATAATACCGACATATTGCTTAAGTGTATTAGTCAATAGCTATGTGACATGAAGTATTCAACTTGTGATATACAATAAGTCAATGATAAATAGGTTTATGAATAAACACTATTGTAATGCATAATAATTTCTAAGATTAATCATAAAACAAGTAAAATTTGACCACTTATTTGACTTTTAAGTTGGATAACTGGAATATTCGATCGAATACGAATATTGGATATTTCGGATTATCCGCTACCACTTTCCACCACTAGGTTCATCAAATTAGATGGTAATTAGGGCAGTATTTCCTAGGTACTAATTAGTTAGTAAGAACTAGGTACTAAATAGGTACTAGTTTATTTTTATTTATAGTAAGTTTATTTTTAGTAAGAACTAGTTGAATTAATAGAACTAGTTGAACATGTCACATTTGTTGTTATTTTTTTAGTTAAAGCAATTTTTCCTGCATCGATGTCGACGATGCCTATCCCGCATCCTCGTCGTCGACTCAGCGGAGGACACCTGCTTGACCAGATGGGCCATGTCCGGGACTGGGCTCCGCTGGGCTGGTACTGGGAGGCGCTACCTACCAGGGGGCGCAGCTTGGTGAGGAGTTAGCCCGTCATTGACCTGAACCTTCTTTGGTGACAGTCGCATGGGCCAGTGATGGTCGAGAGGCTTGAGGACCTCGCGGAGGTGGTACGTCACCGTGTCCGCGAGGAAGACGTGCACGTCCGTCGCTACTTGGTTGCGCTGGAGCACAGGTTCTCCAATACCTGGCAGGTTCTCCGAGGATCTCACTGGAGCTATGATCCTATGATGGTTCCTTCTCTTTCGGTGTCCACTGCCCACACTGATACCCATCGTTCGCTAGGGTTTTAGTTGTATTAGTGATGTTATATGTATGATATTATTCTGGATGTATTAGTGATAATATTCGACGATGTACGGACGCAAGAGATGATTTACTTTTGCTTATTGAATGCATGCTAATTTGAATACTTATTTATTTTACAATTTGGTTTTGCTTATTGAATGCTCATGACAATATGAGTCCTATAAGATATTTTGAAATGTATATCTTGTGTTGCTCAAATAGGATATGTGCTTGCCCAAGTGGCCGGTCATGTTTGCAGGTTACACCTCCGAGTGGCCTATGTTTTGCCAGAGTGTTGATTCATTTCTGTTCGAGCAAATTTCAGGCGCTCGATATGTCCTATTTTAGCAAAGTTCATGCCGGATTTTCCCTTGAATGTTGGCATGACTTGTGCCAGAATATGTAGGAAAATCGAGTGCCCCGGATATTTGTGTTGAGTATCCTGGTAATTGTCTTTGATCGATTTTCAATTAATGTTTCAACTATGAACATAGTAAATGTCTGACGATGAAAAGGATTTTGGTATTTGCAAATACTGCGAAGACGAGTGCAGCACTGTATGCATGTAATCTTACTAGATGATGATAGGCGCTCAAAGATCAAGTCGGACGAGAACTTCAAAGTGGATCTGAGTAAGTCACAACGACAAGTCTTTTTTCGTAATTAAGCATGACATCTGCTTCAGTTGCTTCAACTTATAATTTAATTTTTTTACTATTCTACTAGCGTATCCCCAGCCATGCAAGAGTTTTTGTCTTGGATAAGATAGGTTTCATTCCTATGAAAACTACTATGGAGGTAAATAGAGTTTACTTGAAGACCGAGCATGGTTATACTTTCCATGCAAAATTATACAATGCAGACACCTACACCTATTTTGAATGCAAAAATTGGCAAGCACTATGCAAGACTTATGCATTTGAGCCTGATATGGTTATCACCTTTGATATTCGTCCGGAAGATGATATTGAAGGTAATATCGACATCTGGGTCGATGTGCATATGCCTCCAGTTATACCATTATGTGAGTTTCTCAACCATATTTATTTCTTTGATATTGTTTATTCAAAAATAGTTGACAACTAATTTCTATTGACAACTTATTTCCATTCAAGCAAACATGTCCAGCACTTGGTAGACAGGACCTACTACTGTCCCGGGGCTGAACTAAACTGTGAGGAGACAAGTCTTTATGTTTCATGGCTTGAGGATATTCATACTGTCAAGACAAATTATTTTTCTGGACTTAAAAATCTTAGTACTCAAAATGTGTGACCAATAGTGTTCGTACTAAACTATGGTCACATCTATTTAGGAAAGATGGTAAGATTTTTACTATTTCTCCTCAATGCGTCTTTTGCATACATTAATTTTTAAGATAAACTTCATTCTAAGTATGTTACTATACGATGTTCTTCAACAGGGACTCTCGATGAATGTTGTGTCTCATTGGATCGAGACTAAAGGTCGCATGAGAATGGTTAGCTTACGACCAAGACATCCTACAATGCACTTTAGTGCATTCAGGATTTCTAATAGCGAGGAATGCTTAATAGTGAAAGACTGGAGCAAAATTGTGAACGATCGCAGAGAAGTACTAGGGACAGCAATCAGAAGCGCAACCCGCAATTAGGAGACAGGTTCATCTATATGATCCAATATGATGAAGCAGGAGTGCTACACATGTTTTATGCTATTTTACCTGAGAGAGAGCAGCATGAGTGATTAGCTAGCTAGAAATGAGTTTGAAGATGATGATGTGCTACACTATGACTATGATGATTAAATAGCTAGTGTTGGTGGTAATGACTATGATGATTATTATTAGCTAGTGTTGCTGGTGATTAGATAGCTACCGCAGCTAGTGTTGTTGGTGATTAGCTAGCTAGAATGAGTTTGAAGATGATGATGCGCTACACTATGACTATGATGATTAAATAACTAGTGTTGGTGGTAATGACTATGATGATTATTATTAGCTAGTGTTGGTGGTGATTAGATAGCTACCGCACCTAGTGTTGGTGGTGATTAGCTAGCTAGAATGAGTTTGAAGATGATGATGTGCTACACTATGACTATGATGATTAAATAGCTACTGTTGGTGGTAATGACTATGATGATGATTAAATAGCTTGTGCTGGCGGATTAGATGCAAGTGGAGGCAACATTTTGTGCACATCGAAAGTACTAGATCAACTAGATCAACTTTGGATTAGTAGTATACTTTTGACATGCACCACATGTTACCTCCACTTGAACCTAATCCACCTTCATTAGACACACTATTATGGACATAATGATATAAACCTCATAATTGGTATTGTACCAAAATTTGTATAATGGCGTATAAATACACTAATAATAAAAAAATGAAAAAAAGAATACTAGTAGCGATGGATAGTAAACACACTGATACTAGCTAGATTAGTAGTAGCGCGGGAGTGAACACACGCTGCGGCTATATGTCTTAGCAGTAGCGTGTGTCGCAGGCGCTACTGCTAAGTAATAGCTGTAGCGCCTTATTAGTAGCACGGTGTCCCGCGCTACTAGTGGGCGTTAAAACCGCGCTACTACTAGGTTTTTTCCTAGTAGTGTTACTTGATGAAATGAAAAATAATATAAGTGACTTTGTTGTTAGAGTTGCAACTAGAGGAGGTAAAATGACTCAGGAACCACTTTATCCTGAGGGACACCCAAAAATAATTGAACAAGATTCACAAACAAATAACACTAGTGCACCTAGTCCTTCTAAAAGGAAAAAAGAAAAAGAAAAATGATAGGACTTTGCATGCTTCTAGTGAACCTGAAATAGACAAACCTCCTGATAATGAAAATGAAACTTCTATATCTGATGCTGAAACTCAATCTGGTAATGAACATCCACCTAGTGATAATGAAAAAGATAATGATGAGGTTCATGAAGACACTCAAACAAATAATGATAAAAAAAATCAGATAATGATGTTGACATAGAACCACCTGTTGATCTTGATAACCCACAACCTAAGAATAAAAGATATGATAAAAGAGACTTCATTGCTAGAAAACACGGTAAAGAAAGAGAACCTTGGGTTCAAAAACCTATGCCTTTTCCACCCAAGTCAACTAAAAAGAAAGATGATGAAGAATTTGAAAATTTGAATGCTTTGCTGAAATGCTGAGGCCAGTCTTTTTGCGTACTCGCTTGACTGACATCTTTAAAACACCTCCTTATGCAAACTATATGAAAGACATCATCACAAATAAGAGAAAAATACCGGAAGATGAATTCTCCACTATGCTTGCTAACTATACTTTTAAAGATGGAGTACCTAAAAAACTTGGAGAACCGGGTATACCAACTATACCTTGCTCTATCAAAAAGAATTATGTGAAAACTACTTTCTATGATTTAGGAGCTGGTGTTAGTGTTATGCCTTTCTCTTTATACAAAAGACTTGATCTAAATAAGCTCACACCTACTGAAATATCTTTGCAAATGGTTGATAAATCAACCGCCATACCTATCGATATCTGTGAGGATGCATCCATTGTTGTTGCTAATGTTACTATTTTGACTGACTTTGTTATACTTGAGATGCCCGAGGACGACAACATGTCGATCATCCTTGGTAGACCCTTCTTGAATACTGCAGGGGCTGTTATTGATTGCAATAAAAGCATTATCACTTTTCGTATTAATGGTAATGAGCATACGGTGCACTTTCCGAAGAAACAATTCCAAGTGAATGGTATTAGTGTTATTGAAAAATCTCTGACAATCACTATTGGAAGTTTTCAAATACCTCTACCTACTGTCAAAAAGAAATATAAAATGCTTATTGTTGGGGAAATGCATATCCCCATTGAGGTAACTTAGTGATTTACGAAAATTCTTCGGTTTCATGCTAATCGAAAGTGGTTGTTAATAAGATCTGATCAACCTTGTTAATGAATCATTTTTGAGCGGTATGAAGTTGATGAATTTAGTAAGCACTATCTTCTATCCTTACTTTTTGTTTCCTGTTTTTATTAGTTAAATAAAATAAAATGCCATGTTTTGTCAGTTTTCTGAATTTCCCATGCAATAAAAAATGACC
Organism: Aegilops speltoides; assembly: GCA_021437245.1. Taxonomy (NCBI): domain Eukaryota; kingdom Viridiplantae; phylum Streptophyta; class Magnoliopsida; order Poales; family Poaceae; genus Aegilops; species Aegilops speltoides. The sequence continues at coordinate 486,358,686 of CM038142.1, forward strand.
CAAAAATAAAAGTTCTCAGAATGCCTTGAAAAGTTTACATGATTTTTTTCTGAATATTTCTGAATTTTTGGTGCAAATAATACTAGAGGGAGGTGCACCAGGACCCCTAGGCACGCCCTGGTGGGTTGTGGTCCCCACGTGGGCCTCCTCACTTATCTCTTTAGCCCACATCATCACTTACCTCCAGAAAAAAATCTCCATTGCTCTCTCTCCCGTGTTCTTGAGCTCAAAACCGCGGATTTAGATCTCTTTGCTCGAAGCTCCATTTCCAAAACTGTTTCGGGGGATTGTTGCTTGGTATGTGACTCCACCGTTTGTCCAATTACTTTTTGTTTTAGTGGTTTATACTTTGAATAATTACCTACTCTTGGTGTTGCTGTAGATGAGCTTGCATGTTGAATTCTTAGTGTACTAGGTAGTTTGAATGCTTGATATGGCCTCTATGTATCCTTATGAGTAGCCGCTATAAATTTTATAAAGTTTTGCTGACAAATTTTTGTCACCCCAAAAATTTTATTCTCATAAAATTGTACGCGGACATGATGAACCTATTTGGAAGGAGCTCTTCGAGGAGACGATCCTCGGGGGCGTCCTCTAGTGATAGTTCTGCGCGCCGGTCTTATGTTGAACCAACTGAAAGTTCCATGCGTGATGCCGCCACCAAAACATGCTTATGGCCTTGCGATGAATATATGGTGCGTGTGGGCATAAAGGAGTAATTTGAGCAATATGTTCACAATGCTGGCCTCGGTCCCTACCTTTTAGATAAGTGTGAACAACGTCAACTTCTAACTGAGTCATTTGTCAAAAGATTTACATTTTTCCCTCATGAGTCTAGGGTGTCTTTTATGCTTTATGATAACCATTTACTATCCCATTGGAGAATTTTGCTTACCATTGCAAACTGCCATTTTGGGGTTCGCTTGATGAACCACCGAAGGCTGAGTACGAGTCTTTCTTGACTAGCCTTTGTTACGATGAAAATAGGGGAGTAGGACAAGGAAGAAACTTTCCCACAATTCAGTATCTTGCATTATTTAACGGGAAATGCATAGTAGGAAAGCAAGATTGTAGCATACTTTGTGCGCCAGACTTGAGCCTCATTCACACCGCTCTCACCGGTGAAAGGAATTATAACTTGGAGCAATTGTTGCACGTAGACTTCAGCATATGCTAACAGTGGTTGGTTCTATGGTGGAATTTATGCCACACGTTTGGCATGAGAGCTGGGTGTTTCACCTTTGCCCTTTGATCCTATCCTACCCATGCGGTATTTGGATTTTGACACTTTAAAGGAACATAAGATCCTTAAGGGAAAGGTTGATAATTTCACTTACAATCTATGTTTAACCAAAATTCTGTTGTGGACACATATTTGCCTGCGCCTGCTCTTTTTGATTATCACAGCAAGGGGAGATATTTTATTCTTGAGAGTGAGGCCCGAGCTCATAACGCAACAGTGGTGGCAGCACGGCGTGCCAAGGCATCTGCACCAAGAGCCTCTATGAGCTACCACGCAGACTACTACCCTCCAGGCTACTGATTGATTACCAACTTAGGCCAAAAGCCTAAGCTTGGGGGAGTACGTGTTTCTCACCGACATTATATTCATGTATACTTATCATTCTATTTCTCAGTGTTCACTCTTTTTCATTGTATCATCCATGCTTAGATTTATTTTCTTGCTTTCTTCTTGTGTGTTTGAAAAACTTTAGAAAAACCAAAAAAAATTAGTTGCAGTAATTTACTTTCTTTGCACGCTTAGTAGTATTAAAAAGAAAATCCAAAAAGATTTCCTTGTTCTTCTTTTGCTTGTTGGGAGCTTTCCCACGTAAATAGTTTTTCTTGTTTTTGCATTTCCCTTTTATTTGCCCGTTCTAGAAAATCAAAAACTCCAAAAATATTTCATTGTGTTTCTGTGAACTTCTTTTCTTTTTATTTGAGTCTTACCAAGGAGAAGACCACGATGAAAATGTTGAGTGGCTCTCATATGAATAACTGTTGAACTAATAAGAGCACATTTTACCTAGACTTCTCCTATTGAATAAAATGTCTTGTAGATTCCAGCTTGGTCCATGGCATTCTTGCACTATTATTATTTTCATATTGTTCGGTCGTGCAAGTGTGAAAGCACAAGTGCTCCCTAGGTGGTTTTGGTAATTAATGTCAACATATCTCTTGTTGGACTAACACTTTTATCTAGTATGTTTCAGATAAGTTCAACAATGGAGTGGCATGGACTAAAGGATGTGGGAACTCCTTCAAGATGCTAAGGACAAAGCATTGGCTCAAGCTTCAAGCTCAAGACTCTTCATTTTATATTTTAGTGATCCAAGATCACATTGAGTCTATAGGAAAAGCCAATGCTATCAAGGAGGGATGAGGTGTTGCTTAATGAGCCTCTTGCTTCAAGTGCTTAGTGATATGCTCCAAAGACCCTCAACTACTTTCTCACATCCACATATGACCTAAACCCAAAGTAAAAATTGGTCCCACCGATTCTTTCTATCCGGCACCACCAAGTTCAAATATCTTAGCCACTGCCACAAACACTAGACAAATCGGTCTCACGATAGGGATCTCGGTCTCACCGAGATGGGATTGTAATCTCTCTATGTATGTCCATTACCAAAATCGGTCTAACCGAGTTTGAGCAATCGGTACTACCGAGATTACAATGCAAACTTCCTGGTTGACTCATTACCAAAATCGGTCCTACCGAGTTTGTGTAATCGGTCCAACCGAGTTTGCCTGACCAACTCTCTGGAAAACTTATTACGAAAATCAGTCCCACCAAGTTTGTGTAATCGGTCTCACCGAGATTACGTTATGCCCTAACCCTAACCATATCGGTCCTACCGAGTTGCATGTCGGTCCCACCGAAAATCCTAACGGTCACTAGGTTTACTAAATCGGTCCGACCGAGTCTGTTGAATCGGTCCCACCGAGTTTGGTAAATTGTGTGTAACGGTTAGATTTTGTGTGGAGGCTATATATACCCCTCCACCTCCTCTTCATTCGTGGAGAGAGCCATCAGAACAAACATACACTTCCAACTTACCATTTCTGAGAGAGAACCACCTACTCATGTGTTGAGGCCAAGATATTCCATTCCTACCATATGAATCTTGATCTCTAGCCTTCCCCAAGTTGCTTTCCACTCAAATCTTCTTTCCACCAGATCCAAATCCCATGAGAGAGAGTTGAGTGTTGGGGAGAATATCATTTGAAGCACAAGAGCAAGGAGTTCATCATCAACGCACCATTTGTTACTTCTTGGAGAGTGGTGTCTCCTAGATTGGCTAGGTGTCACTTGGGAGTCTCCGACAAGATTGTGGAGTTGAACCAAGGAGTTTGTAAGGGCAAGGAGATCGCCTACTTCGTGAAGATCTACCGCTTGTGAGGCAAGTCCTTCGTGGGCGACGGCCATGGTGGGATAGACAAGGTTGCTTCTTTGTGGACCCTTCGTGGGTGGAGCCTTCCGTGGACTCAGCAAGAACTGCTACCCTTCGTGGGTTGAAGTCTCCATCAACGTGGATGTACGATAGCACCACCTATCGGAACCACGCCAAAAACATCCGTGTCTCCAATTGCTTTTGAATCCTCCAAAACCCTTCTCTTTACATTCTTGCAAGTTGCATGCTTTACTTTCCGCTGCTCATATACTCTTTGCATGCTTGCTTGTTATGTATTGTGAATGTTAAACTTGTGCCTAAACTCCACTTAAACTTAAAGAAGTTAAAAACTGCAACTTTGGTACTTAGTGTCTAATCACCCCCCCTCCTAGACACCTCTTCTCAAGGTCCTACAAGTGGTATCAGAGCATTGGTCTCCATTGCCTTGGTTTAATCACCATTGGAGGAAGATGGATGAGTCTACTTTGGGGAGTCTTAGACATAGAGTGCCTATTCTTTATGGAGAGTATTTTCATGAGTGGAAAAATGAGATGCTTGTAATTTTCAATCAATATCATTTGAACAAGTACATTGCTAGCCCTTGTGCACCTCATGTTGACCCTATGCATCCTACCCTTGATGAGTCAATTGATATGATTAGGAATCTTAGAACTGCCGAACTTATCATTAGAGGATTGCCTACATACTTGATTGGATGTTTGCCTACTCTTAAGTGTGCCTGCACTATATGGAAATTTCTTGAGGAGCGCTTTCCAAATTATTCCTTGAAAAATCTTGGTGAAATTCTCCATAAGTCTATTGCCTTGAGTAAGATGAATACTAGTGATCCTATGTTTGGTGATCGTCTATTTGAACTTACAAACCTTATGCGTGCCAAAGGAGATGTTGGAATTATTAGTGATATTATTTCCGAAGCTATAAGAATTCATAAGCAAGATCATTGTCAAACTCACTCTAACAAAGTACCCTCTCTAGGATTTGATCCACCACATGACGATGTTGAACATGGATACTATGATGAGGATGATGATAGTGACTTCGATCTTGATGATGCAATGAGACACTTTGGTCTTATGGCAAATCTTCGGGGATATATGTCAGTAAGAAAGGAATGGGTTCTTGATAGTGGATGTACCGATCACATGACCGGAGATAAAGACATGTTTTGTGAGCTTGCTGATAACGATGGTCCTCGAAAGTATGTCACTTTCGGTGACAACTCAAAGGGTAAGGTGGTTGGCCTCAATAAGGTGGCCATATCACATGATAGCTCCATACAAAATGTCATGCTCGTTGAATCTCTTGGCTACAACTTACTTTCAATATCTAGACTTGCTGATTTCGGTTTCAGTGTCCTATTTACTGAAGTAGATTGCCAAGTGTTTTGTCGAGATAATCATAAAATGGTCTTTACCGGTGTGTGTAGGGGTGATCTATACATTGTTGATTTCACTAAAAAGGCTCAACCTAAAACTTGCTTCATTGCTAAATCCTCAAGAGGTTGGTTATGGCATAGACGATTAGGTCATGTTGGTATGCGAAACCTTGACAAGCTTATTAAAGGAAATCATATCCTTGGTGTCAACGATGTCATATTTGATAAGGATAGACTTTGCAGCGCTTGTCAAGCAGGTAAACAGGTTGGAGGCAGGCATTCCGTGAACAACATCATGACCACAAGGAGGCCACTCGAGCTACTTCACATGGATCTCTTTGGTCCCAACTCCTACAAGAGTCTCGGTGGAAATTCTTTTGGTCTAGTCATAGTTGATGATTTTTCAAGATTTACGTGGGTGTTCTTTCTCGATGATAAATCATAGGTCCAAAATATCTTCAAAAACTTCGCTAGGAAGGCGCAAAATCAATTTGAAGTGAAGATCAAGAAGGTTTGCATCGACAATGAAACGGAGTTCAAGAACGCAAATGTGGACACCTTTCTTGACGAAGAAGGGATTTCACACGAGTTCTCGGCTACGTATGCACCTCAACAAAATGGAGTTGTTGAGAGGAAGAACCGGACGCTCTTCAGAATGGCGAGAACGATGCTTGATGAGTACAAGATGCCGAAGCACTTTTGGGCATAAGCGGTTGAGACAGCTTGTCATGCAACAAACCACTTGTATCTTCACAAGCTACTCGGCAAGACGGCATACGAGCTCCTCACCGGTAACAAACCCCAAGTTGGATACTTTCGAGTATTCGGCTCAAAGTGCTACATTCTTGATAAGCATCGTCGTTCTAAATTTGCTCCTAAGTCTCATGAAGGTTTCCTACTAGGTTATGGCTCAAACTCTCACACTTACCGTGTCTACAACAATTTCACCCGACAAGTTGAAGAGACGGTAGATGTGAAGTTTGATGAATCTAACGGCTCGCAAGTAGAGCAATTGCCAATTGATGTAGGAGACAAAGATCCTTCGGAAGCAATCCAAGACTTGTCTATTGGCAAAGTCCGTCCAACGGAGGTGAAGGAGAGTACCTTGTCCGTCCAAGTGGAAGCTTCTACTTCACGACAAGGTGAACCAAGAGTTGATATGGAAGCATCCACAAGTGGTACACACCAAGAGGAAGAAAACGAGGAAGTGCATCAAGATGAACGTCAACAACCTCCTTCTCCACCATGACAAGAGAACAACAACGCCAACAATGAAGAAGGCCAAGAAGAAGAACAAGATGAAGAAGAAGTTCAACCAAGAACCAAGCAAAAGCTTTCACGAGTTCGAGCAAGAATTGCTAAAGACCATCCCATCGAGCAAATCTACAATGATATTCAAACCGGGAGAATCACTTGCTCTAAAACTCGTTTAGCTAACTTTTGTGAAAACTATTCTTTCATCTCTAGCATTGAACCTATGAAGGTCGAAGAAGCATTGGAAGATCCGGATTGGATAAATGCTATGCACGAAGAGCTACACAACTTTGAGAGGAACCAGGTCTGGACATTGGTTGAGAAGCCCGACAACAACCACAACATCATCGGTACAAAATGGGTGTTTTGCAACAAGCAAGATGAATATGGACAAGTAGTTCACAACAAAGCACGTCTCGTCGCCCAAGGCTACACACAAGTCGAAGGTATGGACTATGGTTAGACTTACGCTCCCGTAGCTAGACTTGAGTCCATTCGCATCTTACTTGTCTATGATAATCATCATGATATCACCTTGTACCAAATGGACATTAAAAGTGCTTTTCTAAATGGTGAAATAGAGGAGGAAGTTTATGTTAAGCAACCTCCCGGCTTTGTCAATCCTAAGAAACCAAATCATGTTTACAAACTTCACAAAGCCCTTTATGGTCTTAAACAAGCTCCTAGAGCATGGTATAAATGCTTGACCAAGTTCCTTATTGAAAAGGCTTTGACATTGGGAAATTGATTCCACACTTTTTACTAAAAGGGTTAATGGAGAACTATTTGTGTGCCAAATCTATGTTGATGATATTATATTTGGTTCCACTAACCCTCATTTTAGTGAGAAGTTTGGGAAGCTAATGTCGGAGAAGTTTGAGATGTCTATGATGAGTGGACTCAAATTCTTTCTTGGGTTGCAAATCAAGCAAACTAAGGAAGGTACCTTTGTTTCTCAAACAAAGTACACCAAGGACTTATTCAAGAAGTTCAATATGCAAGAATGCAAAGGTATGTCTACACCCATGCCTACTAGTGGACATCTTGATTTGACCAAAGATGGTGAACCGGTTGATCAAAAGGTTTATCGCTCTATGATTGGTTCATTGTTATATCTATGTGCTTCATGTCCCGATATCATGCTAAGTGTGTGCATGTGTGCACGATATCAAGCTGCTCCTAAAGAATGTCATCTTAAGGCCGTGAAAAGGATAGTGAGATACTTAATCCATACACCAAATTTTGGCATTTGGTATCCTAAGAGGGCCTCTTTCAATCTTGTTGGCTACTCCGACTCGGACTATGCTGGAGACAAGGTTGATAGAAAGTCCACTTTGGGTACTTGTCAATTTATTGGTAGATCTCTTGTGTCTTGGTCTTCCAAGAAACAAAACTCGGTATCCTTATCCACCGCCGAAGCGGAACACATTGCCGCTGGTTCATGTTGTGCTCAGTTACTTTGTATGACCCAAACTCTTAAAGATTATGGGATATATGTGAAACATGTTCCATTGCTTTGTGACAATGAAAGTGCTATCAAAATTGGTCATAATCCCGTACAACATTCTCGAACTAAGCATATTGAAGTTCGTCATCATTTCATTCGAGATCATGTTGCTAAGGGTGACATTAATCTTAAGCATGTTCACACCGAAAAGCAATTAGCGGATATATTCACTAAACCTCTTGATGAGAAAGTGTTTTGCAGGTTAAGAGGAGAATTGAACATCATTGATGCTTCAAACTTGGAGTAGAAACTCCATTGGATACATGCAAGACATGAGCTTATGACTAATCCTTGATATTTCTCTTATGATGAAAATCTTATGTCTTGGATATATTTGCACCTTGCATGTTATCTAACCCATGTAGGTACTTGGTTGGATCAAATTCCATGAGATTGCAATATACTCACACCTTGAACAATCTCTACATCACCAAGTCTCTACACTATGGTGGTTGAAGACAAGGAAGCACGAAACCATTCAAACATATCCTTTGACAAATTCTATGTTAAGCTTCATGATTGTCATTATTGGATACACAAGTGCTCTTCCTTGCAAGAACTAACCCATGTAGGAAGATGGACTCAAATTCCAAGTGGTGCTCCCAACTCTTGATAAGCTACATCAACCTTTGAGCAACCCACACAAGTTTAACTACATGGACTACACCACCAACCAAGGTATGTTATTCCATCTTAGAGAAGCTTTACTCCAAGTCATGAGCTAAAGCAACTCGACAAGATGTGAATACATCAAGATGCTTAAACGAAAAATGGCAATCCCATTTTGAGCTTAAATGATGAGTATGACCTATGATCAAGTGATCTCACTTGACTCCTAAATCAATATACTCTAACATAGGTGACCTTGTCGCCGACCATCTCTAGATGAAGTTCTCTTGTGTTCTTTTCTGTGTTTTTTGCATTTGTCTCATGCATATATGTTTCCCCTTTCAAAAAACACTTCATCTAGATTTCTTTCTATTTGCTCAACATTTTCTGCATCCAATTCATTGCATATCATTCAGCAAATTCCTTGCAAATCTTTGTGAGATCTTACTAGTCTAGTGAGCTGAGGTGACAAGTGTTTTCTCTACAATGAACTCGGTTTCACCGATTTGTTGTTTTCGGTCCAACCGAATCCTTTCGGTAACAACCGAAGCATACCACTCGGTGCCACCGATTTCACAACAGGAAAAACAGTTTGCCACTCATTCTGTGTTTCTTCTGATCCAGCTCCACTCAATGAATCTTGTCCTCTACAAGCATCACATTTATATATATGCTTTGTGCTGTGACTCAAGGATCAAACCCTTCTTGGAAATTGATGTCAAAGGGGGAGAGAGAGATCACATCAAAGCTTATCACTTAGAGAGATCACATCAGAGAGAGAGAGAGAGTATCACCTCCTCAGGGGGAGAAAGAGATCTCCAGGGAGAGAGAATACTCAAGTAGAATGTATGTTCATATGTGCTTATTTGCATTAGCTCTCTTCATTTATATCTTTCAGCTCTGATTTTCTGTTCTCTATCTTCTCCCAGTATCCCATGCTAGTTTCAGGGGGAGCAAGACATATAAGGGAAAGAAATCATTTAAATTCATTGCATATCTTTACTCTTGGGGACATGTCTAATCCAATGTGGTACTTAGTACTCACTCTCTACATGTCATCCCAGTCTTGGTACTCTTGTGGTTTCTTCTGTTTGCTCTGGCTAGTAGATGTACCTGTGTTATCTAACCTTGTTTACGCAGGTTCATTCCATCCTAAGCCAACTCAAGACTACAAGGTAAGTATATGCATCACAATCATGTGTATGAGGAATTCTTGCTGATGTACATACTGTTTGCAAGAAGGACTCATGGGCATGAAGGTATTTTCTTAAAAATTCTTTGCTCTGATGCACATGGCCAAGATACATGTAACACATTGCCTGCTCTATCATGGTTATGCTCTCACATGCTTCTATATTCCATATTCACATGATTGCATAGATGTAGGGGGAGCCTATGCTTGTTACATGTCTTTCCAATACTTTACTTGCTATTCTTTATATCTTTATCTAAAGCTTTGATGTATGTTGTCATCAATTACCAAAAAGGGGGAGATTGAAAGCACAAGTGCTCCCTAGGTGGTTTTGGTAATTAATGTCAACATATCTCTTGTTGGACTAACACTTTTATCTAGTATGTTTCAGATAAGTTCAACAATGGAGTGGCATGGACTAAAGGATGTGGGAACTCCTTCAAGATGCTAAGGACAAAGGATTGGCTCAAGCTTCAAGCTCAAGACTCTTCACTTTATATTTTAGTGATCCAAGATCACATTGAGTCTATAGGAAAAGCCAATACTATCAAGGAGGGATGAGGTGTTGCTTAATGAGCCTCTTGCTTCAAGTGCTTAGTGATATGCTCCAAAGACCCTCAACTACTTTCTCACATCCACATATGACCTAAACCCAAAGTCAAAATCGGTCCCACCGATTCTTTCTATCCGGCGCCACCGAGTTCAAATATCTTAGCCACTGCCACAAACCCTAGACAAATCGGTCTCACCGATAGGGATCTCGGTATCACCGAGATGGGATTGTAATCTCTCTATGTATGTCCATTACCAAAATCGGTCTAACCGAGTTTGAGCAATCGATACTACCGATATTACAATGCAAACTTCCTGGTTGACTCATTACCAAAATCGGTCCTACCGAGTTTGTGTAATCGGTCCAACCGAGTTTGCCTGACCAACTCTCTGGAAAACTTATTACCAAAATCAGTCCCACCAAGTTTGCATAATCGGTCTCACCGAGATTACGTTATGCCCTAACCCTAACCATATCGGTCCTACCGAGTTGCATGTCGGTCCCACCGAAAATCCTAACGGTCACTAGGTTTACTAAATCGGTCCGACCGAGTCTGTTGAATCGGTCCCACCGAGTTTGGTAAATTGTGTGTAACGGTTAGATTTTGTGTCGAGGCTATATATACCCCTCCACCTCCTCTTCATTCGTGGCGAGAGCCATCAGAACAAACCTACACTTCCAACTTACCATTTTTGAGAGAGAACCACCTACTCATGTGTTGAGGCCAAGATATTCCATTCCTACCATATGAATCTTGATCTCTAGCCTTCCCCAAGTTGCTTTCCACTCAAATCTTCTTTCCACCATATCCAAATCCCATGAGAGAGAGTTGAGTGTTGGGGAGACTATCATTTGAAGCACAATAGCAAGGAGTTCATCATCAACGCACCATTTGTTACTTCTTAGAGAGTGGTGTCTCCTAGATTGGCTAGGTGTCACTTGGGAGCCTCCGACAAGATTGTGGAGTTGAACCAAGGAGTTTGTAAGGGCAAGGAGATCGCCTACTTCATGAAGATCTACCGCTAGTGAGGCAAGTCCTTCGTGTGCGATGACCATGGTGGGATAGACAAGGTTGCTTCTTTGTGGACCCTTCGTGGGTGGAGCCCTCCGTGGACTCGCCCAACTGTTACCCTTCGTGGGTTGAAGTCTCCATCGACGTGGATGTACGATAGCACCACCTATCGGAACCACGCCAAAAACATCCGTGTCTCCAATTGCGTTTGAATCCTCCAAAACCCTTCTCTTTACATTCTTGCAAGTTGCATGCTTTACTTTCCGCTGCTCATATACTCTTTGCATGCTTGCTTGTTATGTATTGTGAATGTTAAACTTGTGCCTAAACTCCACTTAAACTTAAAGAAGTTAAAAACTGCAACTTTGGTACTTAGTGTCTAATAACCCCCCCCCCCCCCCCTCTATACACCTCTTCTCAAGGTCCTACAAAGTGAAAGGCAATAATTACGACATCCGATGAACTGGCCATGGCAAGGAGAAACTGGTATGGAAACTTGACTTGTTTTGTTTGTGTAAATATGTTTAACCTAGTATCCATGATTCAGCCCATTCTGATTAAACATGTTTGCAATGACAATTAGAGATTATAGTTTCTCATGCCATGCATAAGTAGCTGGGAGTGAATAATCATTTATCTTGGATATCAACATAGTGTTAAAATGATTGTGATGTAGTATGATGATATGGTATCCTCCTCTGAATGTTCGAGCGGCTTGACTTGGCACATGTTCATGCATGTAGTTGAATCAAAAACCAACGTAGCCTCTATGATATTTATGTTCATGGTGTTCATATCCTACTCATGCTAGTGTCCAATGTTACTTACGCATAATGCATGGTTATGATCGTTGTTGCTCTCTAGCTGGCCGCTTCTCAATCTAAATTGCTAGCCTTCGCCCGTACTAAGTGGGAATTCTGCTTGTACATCAAAAACCTTGAACCCAAAGTTATTCCAGATGAGTCCACCATACCTACCTATCTATATGCGGTATATATTAACCTGCCCTCCTAAGTAAATTTGCATGTGCCACCTGTAAAAACTTCTAAAATTATCCTTTTTGTGTGCCTGGATCGTTCATGGAACGACAGGAGGTGGTCGGTATCTTCCATGCTAAGCGGGTTATTCTCGGGTCAAGTGTTTATTCACTCGCCATCGCACGAGAAAAGGGCGGTAATAGGGATGCCCAGTCCCAAACTACAAACATGAAAAAGAGTTCATCTCTGAAATAATCAAACAAAAACTCCCAATGGAGTCAAAACCCTTATTTTTATTGCTTGGGAACTGCCACTATAGCGTGCTTTGCATGGAAGATGTTGATAACTAATGGTCGTGAAGTGAATAAGAAGGGTGCATGTCTCAAAATATCATTTATCTCTATTTTAAAAATTGAGCTCTGGCACCTCTGCAAATCATTGTTTCCCTCTATGAAGGGACTATCTTTTTACTTTTATGTTGTGTCACCACCTTCTAAACACAAGCGCCAGAAAATAGTAGAGCACAAACTATCATGATTTATGCATTATGTGTAGCTAATGTTGGGTGCATCATGACTAGATCTTTTCTACCATGAATTACAATGTTTAGTCGCTACTTGAACTTTGGGGGTGCTCTGCATTTATGTTTTGCGGTCTCAGAAAGGGCTAGCGAGATACCACTATTGTCATATTATATCATGGTTGTTTTGACAACGTGTTACTGTTTGAGATATTTTATTATTGCTCGCTAGCTGATTATGTCATTGATATGAGTCATTATAATCTTTAAATGTTATTGTTAACATGGTTAGTTATAATGTTGGCTGAAAACCAGGGTGCTGATTAAGCTTATTTATGCAAACAAGAGCAAAAGAGTTCCTAAAAGTTTTTCTTTCTCACTTTCAGTTTATCAACTGAATTGCTTGAGGAGAAGCAAAGGTTTAAGCTTGGGGGAGTTGATACGTCTCCAACGTATCTACTTTTTCTCACGCTTTTCCTCTTGTTTTGGACTCTAATTTGCATTATTTGAATCAAACTAACCCCGGACTGACGCTGTTTTCAGCAGAACTACCATGGTGTTGTTTTTGTGCAGAAATAAAAGTTCTCAGAGTGGAACGAAACTTTGCGAGGATTTTTTATATCAGTAATAATAATTTCTAGAGCCAAGACCCGCAAGAGAGGGGCACCTGGGTGGGCACAGCCCACCAAGGCGCGCCCCCCTCTCCTAGCACGCCCAGGTGGGTTGTACCCACCTGGTGGCCCCGCAGATGACCCCCCTGATACTATAAAATCACATATTTCCAGAAAAAAAAATCAGGGAGGAAGAATTATCGTGATCCACGAGACGGAGCTGCCGCCAAGCCCTGTTCTTCCTCGGGAGGGCAGATCTGGAGTCCGTTTGGGGCTCCAGAGAGGGGGATCTTCGTTCTTCATCATCACCAACCCATCTCCATTGCCAATTCCATGATGCTCCCCACCGGGAGTGAGTAATTCCTTCGTAGGCTCGCTAGTCCGTGAGGAGTTGGATGAGATTCATCATGTAATCGAGTTAGTTTTGTTAGGGCCTGATCCCTAGTATCCACTATGTTCTTAGATTTATGTTGCTATGACTTTGCTATGCTTAATGCTTATCACTTTGGGCCCGGGTGCCATGAACTCATATCTGAACCGTTTATGAATTCATCATTATATCCATGTTTTAGATCCGATCTTGCAAGTTATAGTCACCTACTATGGTTATGATCCGATAACCCCGGAGTGACAACAACTGGACCCACTCTCGGTGATGACCGTAGTTTGAGGAGTTCGTGTATTCACTATGTGTTAATGCTTTGTTCCGGTTCTCTATTAAAAGGAGGCCTTGATATCCCTTAGTTTCCAATATGGACCCCGCTGCCACGGGAGGCTAGGAAAAAAGATGTCATGCAAGTTCTTTTAATAAAGCACGTATGACTATTTACGGAATACATGCCTACATTATATCGATGAACTGGAGCTAGTGCTGTATCGCCCTAGGTTATAACTGTCACATGACGAATATCATCCAACAAGTCACCGATCCAATGCCTATGAATTTATCTTATATTGTTCTTGCTAAGTTACTACTGTTGCTATTGCTATCTTTACTGCTACAACATCACTGCTATCAATGTTACTGTTACTGTTGCTACTGCTACTATCATCACAACTATCATACTACTATGCTACTAATCAGTTTGCTGCAGATAATTAATCTCCAGGTGTGGTTGAATTGACAACTCAGCTGCTAACACCTTCAAATATTCTTTGGCTCCCCTTGTGTCGAATCTATAAATTTGGGTTGAATACTCTACCCTTGAAAACTGTTGCGATCCCCTATACTTGTGGGTTATCAGGCACAACCCACCTGGGCGCGCCAGGTGGGGGGCGCGCCCTGGTGGGTTGTGCTCCCCCCAAGGACCCCCCTCCGGTGGTTCTTGACTCTAGTATTTTTCTTTTATTGTATAAAAATTCTCCAAAAAGTTTCATTCCATTCCGAGAACTTTTATTTCTACACAAAACAACACCATGGTAGTTCTGCTGAAAACAACGTTAGTCCGGGTTAGTTTCATTTAAATCATGCAAATTAGAGTCCAAAACAAGAGTAAAAGCGTTAGCAAAGGTAGATACGACGGAGACGTATCACATACCAGAAAGAGTTTCATAACCAATATTTTTAGTAGGTGTAGTAGGTTGAGGCGCAACTAAATGTGGTTCTGGTCGAGGTGAAGATACCCCAAACAGACCCCTCAAAGGATTGTTCTCCATAGCAACAAGTGACAATAAATTTCAGCACGTAATAATAATTTTTCCTTACCAACAACGCTTCACTCCCTGGCAACGACGCCAAAAAAGAGCCTTGATGACCCGCAAGTATAGGGGATCAATCGTAGTCCTTTCAACAAGTAAGAGTGTCTAACCCAACGAGGAGCAGAAGGAAATGACAAGTGTTTTTTAGCAAGGTAATCTCTGCAAGCACTGAAATTGTCGTTAAAAGGTAGTTTGATAGCAAGATAATTTGTAACGAGCAAGTAACGGTAATGGTAAATAAAGTGCAGCAAGGTAGCCCAGTCCTTTTGAGGCAAAGGATGGGCCAAAACGGTCTCTTATGATAAGCAAATCGTTCTTGATGGTACACGGGAATTCCATCTAGTCACTTTCATCATGTTGGTTTGATTCATGTTCGCTACTTTGATAATTTGATATGTGGGTGGGCCGGTGCTTAGGTGATGTTCTTACTTGAACAAACCTCCTACTTATGATTAACCCCCTCGCAAGCATCCACAGCTATGATAAAAGTATTAAGATAAAATCTAACCATAGCATTAAACTTTTGGATCCAAATCAGTCCCTTACGAAGTAGCGCATAAACTAGGGTTTAAGCTTCTGTCACTCTAGCAATCCATCAATAACTACTCCACAATGCATTCCCTTAGGCCCTAATAAGGTGAAGTGCCATGTAGTCGACGTTCACATGACACCACTAAGGGAATCACAAATACATATCATCAAAATATGGAACACATATCAAATTCACATGATTACTTGCAACAAGATTTCTCCCGTGACCTCAAGAACAAAAGTAACTACTCACAAATGATAATCATGCTCAAGATCATAGGGGTATTAAATATCATAATGGATCTGAACGTATAACCTTCCACCAAATAAACCACATAGCAATCAACTACAAGATGTAATCAACACTACTAGTCACCCACAAGTACCAATCTAAGGTTCCGGTACAAAGATTGAACACAAGAGATGAACTAGGGTTTGAGAGGAGATGGTGATGTTGAAGATGTTGATGGAGATTACCCTCCCCAAGATGGAAGAGTTGTTGGTGCTGCTGATGATGACGATTTCCCCCTCCGGTAGGGAAGTTTCCCCGGTGGAATCGCTCCACCAGATGGCACAAGTGCTCCTACCAAGTTCCGCCTCGAGACGGCGGCGCTTCGTCCTGAAAGTCCCCTGCTGATTTTTTTTCTAGGTCAAAATGACCTATATACCAAAAGATGGGCACCGGAGGTGGGCCGAGGAGGGCACAATCCACCATGCGCGCCTGGGCTCCCTGGCGTGCCCAGGTGGGTTGTGCCCACCTGGTAGGCCCCCTCTGGTACTTATTTGCTCCAATATTTTTCATATATTACAAAATAATTCTCCGCAAATTTTCAGCTCATTTGGAGCAAATATTATGAGAGAAAGGGCATTAGAATACTCCATAAAGCATTATATGCATAAAAACATTATAAATGACATTAGGAAAACATGATGCAAATTGGACGTATCAATGGCGCTTGCATTTCATACAATAATTAAGAGACAACCCTAAGGCTCCTGCCGGTTGTCGATATTACAAAACATGATCATCTCATACAACAACGTATATCACATCACGTCTTGACCATATCACATCACAACATGCCCTGCAAAAACAAATTAGACGTCCTCTACTTTGTTGTTGCAAGTTTTAGGTGGTCGCTACGGGCTTCTAGCAAGAACCATTCTTACCTATGCAAAAAAAACACAACAATGATTTATCAAGTTTGCTGTTTTAACCTTCAAATTCGATTCAACTAAAGTAGGAGAAACAGACACACGCCAGCCACCTTTATACAAAACTAGTTGCATGTCAGTCTGTGGAACCGGTCTCATGTGCGTGGACATGTAAGGTTGGTCCGGGCTGCTTCATCCCACTATACCGCTGAATCAAAATTAGACGTTGGTGGTAAGCAGTATGACTATCACCGCCCCAACTCTCTGTGTTCTACTTGTGCATATCATCTACGCATAGACCTATCTCGGATGCCACTGTTGGGAAACGTTGCATGGAAAACAAAAAAAAAAAATCTGTGCACACGCAAGATCTATCCATGGAGATGCATAGCAACGAGGGGGTGTGTGTGTCTACGTACCCTCATAGATCATAAGCGGAAGCATTTAGTAACACGGTTGATGTAGTCAAACTTCTTCGCAATCCAACCGATCGAGTACCGAACGTATGACACCTCCGCATTCAGCTCATGTTCAGCTCGGTGACGTCCTCGCCTTCTTGATCCAGCAAGACGGCGAAGTAGTGGATGAGTTTTGGTAGCACGACAACGTGGTGACGGTGACGGTGACGGTGAAGCTATCTCCGCAGGGCTTCGCCTAAGCACTACGAAAAATATGACCGAAGGACGAAATTGTGGAGAGGGGCGCCACACATGGCTAAGAGATTGACGTGGCTTTGTGTGGTGCCCACCTCCCACATATGTATAGGTGCGGGGGGAGGGAGGAGGCAGCCAGGAGGTGCCCCAAGTGGGGCCGAATCCCACTTGGCACCTGTCCCTAGCCACGCCCCCCTTTGTCTTTTTAATATGTATAGGTGGGGGGGGGGGGAGGAGGCAGCGAGGAGGCGCCCCAAGTGGGGCCGAATCCCACTTGGCTCCTGCCCCTAGCCACACCCCCTTTGTCTTTTTAGGCGCGCGGGGAAAGGCAGGGGAGGGTGCCCCCCCTTCCTTTCTCCCATCGGGAGGGGAAGGCAGGAGGGGCTAGCCCTCCCCCTTTTCCTTCCCTAGGGCCGGCAGCCAGGGAGAGGGGTGCGCCATCCCCCTTGTGTGCCGGTGTGTCTCTCCCCTTGGGCCATTAGGCCCATAGACCTCCCGGGGTTGTCCGGAACCCCTTCCGGCGACCCGATGACTACCCGGGGCACTCCAAAACTCTTCCGGTGTCCGAATATCATCGTCCTATATATCGATCTTTACCTCCAGACCATTCCGAAGATCCTCGTCATGTCCGTGATCTCATCCGGGACTCCGAACAACACTCGGTCACCAAATCATATAACTCATATAACACTATATCGTCAACGAACGTTAAGCGTGCGGACCCTACGGGTTCGAGAACTCTGTAGACATGACCGAGACACCTCTCCGGTCAATAACCAATAGCGGAACTTGGATGCTCGTATTGGTTCTAGATATTCTACGAAGATCTTTATCAGTTGAAACATTATGACAACATACGTAATTCCCTTTGTCTGTCGGTATGTTACTTGCCCGAGATTCGATCGCTGATATCTTCATACCTAGTTCGATATTGCTACTGCCAAGTCTCTTTACTTGTTTCGTAATACATCGTTTCGTAACTAACTCCTTAGTCATTTGCTTGCCGAGAGGGCCCAGATATACCTCTCCGGTACTCGGAGTGACAAATCCCAATCTCGATCCCTGCCAACTCAACAAACACCTTCGGAGATACCTGTAGAGCATCTTTATGATCACCCAGTTACATTGTGATGTTTGATAGCACACAAGGTATTCCTCCGGTATCCAGGAGTTGCATGATCTCATGGTCGAAGGAACATGTATTTGACATTCAAGAAAGCACTAGCAATAAACTGAACAATCAAATGCTAAGCTAACAGATGGGTCTTGTCCATCACATTATTCTTCTAATGATGTGATCCCGTTATCAAATGACAACACATATCCATGGTTAGGAAACCTTAACCATTTTTTATCAACGGGCTAGTCTAGTAGAGGCTTACTAGGGACACGATATTTGTTTATATATTCACACATGTATTTAAGTTTTCGATCAATACAATTCTATCATGAATTATAAACCTTTATCATGAATAAGGAAATATAAAATAACAACTTTATTATTATCTCTTGGACATATTTCCTTCAAGACGCATGCGGGGAAATCCGCACATACGGTTTTCTAGGGGATTCGGCCGGCCGGCGCCCACCGGACTAGAGGGACTGAGAAATTAATCGAGTACAAAACTTATCTTCAAGCTTTACCTTATTTTGATCGTTTAGAGTGTGATCACGGAGTCACCGAATGAAGTCCTCCCTCCCTTTCTTTCGGAGCTGCTGACCCGCTACGACGCAGATATGACTAAGTGACATATTGAATGTGGCGACGACTACAACATGTCGTAGATGGTGATAAGAGGTGGAGCCAACGACCCACTAAGACTCACGTATCTACAACTATATTCCCGAGGTCAAAATAAGACCCACTAAGACCACTTAACTGGCAAGCAGAATATCAGCTTGCTAGTTAAGTGGTGGTGAAAACTTAATATACAGCAAGGCTTTTGGCTAAATATCTTAATCGAGACATGGTGCCTTCGGAACAAGGTTTTAAATGGGATCTCTTCATAACAGAGACTTGCCGCGGCGATAAAAATCTTCTGGAGGCACGACAGATGATTCCGGTGTTTATAGGGTTTTATGACGATGGAAATAGGCCAGGGCGGTATCTGTGGGCCCCACATGGACGAGGGCGCGACCACCCCCAGGCCATGCCACCTATTCCTGTGGGGCCCACGTGACTCGTCTTGACTCCTCCAAAGCTTCCAGTGTTTCTTTTTGCCCCTAAAAAATATTGTTAAATGAGGAATGTATGTTGACCGCCGTAGATATTGATTTCACGCGATACAGAAAACAAGAACTAACACTGGACATTGAACACTAAATTAATAGATCCATTAAAATGTTTTAATTTGCTATAAAAAGTATTAAAAATAATAATGTAATAGCACACAATCAAAAATTATAGAAAAGAGGAGGATTGAGACTAACTGAAGACCATACTTTTTTTTGGAAATGACCTAGATCTATTATCAAAGTTCACTTGAAGTACAACATATCTCAAACATAATAAAAATTACGTCAAGATTTCGAAACCAGTCGAACTACCACTACGACCACTGAAACGAGCCGTCGATGCACCGTTGTCGCCACTTCCCTACCGGAGCCGGCTTGATCTTGCCAATGACAGCCGAAAAGACACAATCGTCGACGTTGAATCATTGCATAGATACGAAGCACCTAACCACCAAATCACGACAGGAATTTACGCCGGAACTCTGTCGACTACATCCAGATAAACAAACCCAAGGAGGATCGAAGCCCGGAAGACAAACTCGAAAAAGTAGCACCGTCATTCGTCCAAGCGCCACACCTGCGAGGTCTAAGAAACTCTAACCTAAAGTACTAACCGGAGCAGAGGCACCGGAATTCCCCTCCCCACCATCGATCGCGGAAGTGGGAGGCAGAGGAGAGGCCAAACCACAGGCTCGCCGGTCAAGACTAAACTGACAACACGTTTTTTTCTTTCTGTGTGATGACTGCCGTCACGTTTTACTACCTATATTTTTCCCTTCAAAAAAATATACTACTACCTGCATTTTTACCGCCACGAATTTACCGTACCAGCTAGCTCCGTAAAACCGGAGCCACTTCGCGCACTGTGCACCTCCGCCGCAGTCCATTCACCGCGGTTTACCTTCCCCGTGAGAAAAGGGCCCGACTCCCAAGCGTCCCATTGATCACTCCCTAGAATCCCAAAAGCCTAGTAGCCCCGTAGCATCTTCTCCCAGAAGCAAAAGATTTCTTCCTGCGCAGCAGTAGCACGCACCCCTCTTCTTCCTCTCACGTCCCGTCGAGGCGTCGACCACTCCTGCCTTTCTCCACACAGCGCAGCCGCTCGCAGCAGCCTTTGACCCGGTGCGGCTCCTTCACACCCCCGGGTTCCATCCGCTTCCTCCTCGCAAATGCCGCCTGCTCGCTCCGGTGTTGGCGCGTGAGCCCGCGGCTGGGGCGCGAGAGGACGGCCGGTGATAGCTACTAGTGCGATAGCCCCGGTCTCCGGCGACATGGGGGAGGTGGATTTGGGCGACGTGGTGCTCTCCTGGTCCGTCCGGGACATCAACGACGACGACCTCTACAGGGCCAAGGTTCGTGCGCCCGTCATCGATCCTAGTTCCGGTGATGTCTTCCGCGAGCGCGCGGTCGCCAGTTTGAGCTTCTTTTCTTTCTTTTTTTGGATCTGTGCGCAGTCCCCCAACGGGTGAAGTTGTAGGCATGCATGCATATATACGCGCGCTAGGTTTCCAGCCGTGCTTAAATCCGGTGAATCGGTGATTGATTAGTGGCTTCTACTAGACTCTAGTGCTGGTCACGTACTGGTTGTTGTTGCGAATTTGGTGATTCATGGTATTTCTGAAAATTTACATCGTTAAGTTTGTGACTGATTCGTGATGGTGTACACTGCTGTTCAAAACAATGATGCACTAGTTTCATTCGTCAAGTGTTGCACTGCTCGTAATCGCCGTAGTATAATCGAGCCTGTCTCATTCCAAATACTGTATATAACGCAATAAATACATGTGGTTTTTTTCCGAGGATAAATAAATACATGTGGTTGGATTAGAAAGGTATGCTAATGTGAAAGGTATACGTACGCTTGTGGTATTGTATATGTTGGTGACGCAAATTATAATTTATTTTCTGTGACAAGTTATGTATTGATTTTTTTGCTATTACCTACATCCTAGGTGATATGAGCAGCTTATGTGTGTTCTGAATTTATCCTTGCTTGATTTTGCAGTATATGAAATTGACCACATAGTGCTGTTCTGCTAGATTAGTTTTTTTTTTCAGAACTTGCCATAATTAGTTGCATGCCATTTCTGTGCTCAAGCAATTATTAAAGAATCTTTTGCTACCTATAATCATATTTTCGTTTATACCCTTTTTATGTAGGTTGAGACTATTCCCTGCAAATTCAGTTCGCTTGATCACTATCTCCAGTCATATCGTGCGCCACTGATTGAAGAAACAAGGTCGGATCTATGCTCATGCATTGAGCTCATCAATGAAGCGCCCTCGTCGAAAATACTTTCCATGGAGGTAGCAGGAAAATCAGGATTATACTTCATGGATGTGGACTTTTGGGACAATGGTGCTGGCTTTTCTACCGAGGCATATACGGCGAGGAGCGGTGATATATTCATTTTGTCTAGCTCGAAACCTGAATCTGCAGAGGACCTTGACCGCTACGGTGTGACATATTGCTTGGCAATGGTTACTGAGGTTTCTTTGGATGATGAATACCACAAGTGTTTCAGAGTTAAAGTTGCAAAGGATATTGGTTTGGAAGAAGAATTGAGTAAATTGAGACATGCAATATTTCTCAGTAATATCATGACAAGCATACGGATATGGAAAGCACTTTCCTATGACACGCACATGAATAACAATTTCACAGTAATCAAGTCACTGTTAGCCCCAACAAATTTGGTAATATAACCTGGATAATTGTGATTTTGTTTTAATTGCTTTTTTCGTTACCACCATAAATTGGTCTCTTAACTTTTTGAGCTCCTCTCTGTTTGGTCTTCTGCAGGGTGAAGATGTGTGTGGTATCTGCAATGAACAGGATGGGGGCCCTTTGCCTTCTTTGACAGAGCAATTACTTTCGATTAAACTTAATCAGTCACAAGTGGATGCTATTGAATCTGTGATCTCAGCTGTAAGATGTAGGCATATGAACCTCTTGAAGCTTATATGGGGTCCACCAGGTACTGGAAAGACCAAGACTGTTAGTGCTTTACTATGGGCTTTGGCGTGTATGAAATGCAGAACTCTTACTTGTGCTCCCACTAATGTTGCTGTCGTTGGAGTTTGCACTCGTTTCCTTCAGAACTTGAAGGATTTCAACCAGCACATTGACGAAAATGGTCTACCCTTTTCTCTTGGAGACGTCGTGCTGTTTGGGAACAAGCAGCGAATGGACATCACCGAGGATCTTCAGGAAGTTTTCTTGGATTTTCGTGTGGACGAACTTCTTGAGTGCTTTTCTTCGTTGTCTGGATGGAACTACAGAATAGCTTCAATGGTGTCCTTTTTTGATGACTGTGCTTCACGTTATGATATGCTTCTTGAGGATGATGGGAATAGTGATCCTGTCAGCTTCCTGGACTTCATAAAGAAGCAGTTTGATGTGGCAGCAATAGCTCTTAAGAGATGCATAGTGAATTTGTTGGTTCACCTTCCCCGAAGGTGCTTTTCTCGCGATAGTGTCATAAATATATCTACATTGCTTAATATGCTGCAAAAATTTGGCGGCCTTCTGTGCGACGTAGGCTTGACTGACGACGGCTTGAAAAGGAGCCTTGGTTGTTTGTCAACTGAAAACTCTGTTTGCGCACAGCCTATATCTTCTATTGAGAAGGAACTGGATGCAGCAAGATCTACATGCCTTAAATTGCTTAAAGATCTCCAACACTCACTCAGTTTACCCACTGGAGTAGAAAAAGACTGGGTTCAGAGCTACTGCATACGCAATGCTACACTTCTTTTCTGTACTACCTCCAGCTCTTATCGGTTGCATCACATGAAGATTGCACCCCTCGACGTCTTAATTGTTGATGAGGCTGCTCAAGTGCGGGAGTGTGAGTTGGTGATCCCACTACGTTTGCATTGGTTGAAGCATGTTGTTTTGGTAGGAGATGACTGTCAGCTGAGTGCAATGGTTAAAAGTAAAGTAAGTTTGGCCTTACCCTCTTTATACTGTATGGTGTCATACTGTCATTCCATAGTCATCAGTTCAGTTCTCTACACCATCAACTTCTGATAATAAAATGGTGCATTTTTTTTGCTGTTGGCGTATCTGTCTACAGCACTAGTGATCATGCACATGAATGCACGTTTTGTCTAACATAAAATAATAAAAGCTATTTTACCGTACAATGTTTTTTATATTGTAAATTCAGTGAAGATTTAGACTATAAACATCAAAATTGACCAAATATAGAAATATCTGCATCGGATAAGTCGGATGGATAACATGGTCCATACAACTGTTAAGATGGCTAAAAAAGAAGCTGGATTTGGTACAAGTCTTTTTGGGATATTTGGTATTTCTTTTTGGGAGATTGGTTCATGATAATCTTAGTACTTGCCTTTCATTTGGGAAAAAGCTGGATCTGTTCATGATAATCGTAGTTCTTGCCTTTCATTTGGGAAAAAGCTGGATCTGTTCATGATAATCGTAGTTCTTACCTTTCACTGTTTATCTTTAGGTATGCAAAGAAGCTGGCTTTGGTACAAGTCTTTTTGGGAGATTGGTTACACTGAAATTCGATAAACATTTGCTGAATATACAGTATCGCATGAATCCTTGTATTAGCCTGTTTCCAAATGCTCAGTTTTATGAGAGGAAGATTTTAGATGGTTCAAATGTCCTGTCTCCTAGCTATAACAAGGATTATGCATCCCTCCCGTTTGGCGACTACACTCTTATAAATGTCACGGATGGAAGGGAAGACAAAGAGGGCACAGGAAAGAGTCGACGAAACATGGTTGAAGTCGCTGTTGTTCTGCACCTCATCCAAACCATCTTTAAATGTATGTCTAAGCTGAACCCTGTTTTCTTCCAATATATCGCGCCTCGATATCCATGGTAGTTATTAAATTGTTTCTGTATTAAGTGACTTTGCTGATACAACATGGCATCTTTAGAAGCTTATAGGGTACATGTTGCATAACACTAGTGTCAAAAAACGTCTTACATTATGGGACGGAGGGAGTAGAAAGGTGATCACTGCAATACTTTATGTTCAACAATCCAGTTTGTTACCAATGTATATCTTCTGATTTTCTAACTCCATCATTATGGGTTTATGCAAATTCAATTCCCTATGTATGTCTGTCAGCAGGTCCACTGTCATCTACTTCCCTGTTTAATAGATAATGTGACATTTTTATTTAGAAAAACTGAGAACATTAAGTAGATGACATGAAAGATGAAACATAGCTCTATAAGAGTTTTTGGCCACTACATGTACTCACTTTTTGGTGTTTGTTTTTGCCTTCAGAGCTTTAAAGTAATGCTATATCAATTGTAAGCTGATACAGAATCAACTTCAGTTTGCTAAAGAAAATTCTCTTTGCTAGTGTTGTGCAAAATCGACCCCAAAAGATCAGTAAAGACTTAACAGTTTAGTTTTTTCTGCAGATTGGAAAAGTACAGGCAAAGCGCTTAGCGTCGGTGTGGTCTCTCCATATAGTTCTCAAGTTGATGCAATTAATGCTAGGCTTGGCAAAAAATACGACACATGTGATGGCTTTCATGTGCGCGTCAAGTCTATTGATGGTTTTCAAGGAGAAGAGGATGATATAATAATACTATCAACAGTTAGATCCAACGGCAATGGAGTTGTTGGGTTTCTTGCTGATAAGCAAAGAACAAATGTTGCTCTTACCAGGGCAAAGTGAGCATTTTTTTTAGGACTTTGTTTGGTTACTGTTTAAAGTATGTCAGATTGATACTATAATTCATCTAATGGATGCTTTATTTGATGCAGGCACTGTCTTTGGGTTGTTGGTAATGCTCATACACTGTACAAAAGTGGAACTGTCTGGACAGACCTTGTTTCTGATGCTCAAAGACGTAAATGTGTTTTCAATGCCACTAATGACGCGGCCTTATGTAAGTTGGTTTTGCAAGTAAAGAAAGAGCTTGATGAACTTGAGGATCTTCTTAATGCTGATTCAGCTGTTTTCAGCAATACCAGATGGAAGGTAAGTACATAGTGATGTTTAGTCAGTTTGACTTTGACCATACTTTCATGTGCTCCTGCTACGTGTGCCTTTCTTTTCCTCCTTATCTTTTTATTAGTAGTTTAGGTTGTAGCTTTTTCCTCTGTTGGTTGGCTTGGCTGCCAATTTTGCGCCATTTTGTAGCATGTGTGGACGCATGTTTGAGAAAAAAATTAAGTTGGATCGGTTATTTGCATTTAGTGACTGCAAACCACATGTATGCATATTAGTCTGATAAGACTCATGCTTGTTGTCGGCTGTCAATTTTGCGCCATTTTGTAGCATGTTTGGACACATGCTTGAGAAAAAAAAATTAAGTTGGTTCGGTTATTTGCATTTAGTGACTGTGCAAACCACATGTATGCATATTAGTCTGATAAGACTCATGCTTGTTGTCGGCTGACAATTTTGCTTCATTTTGTAGCATGTTTGGACACATGCTCGAGAAAAAAAATTAAGCTGGTTCGGTTATGTGCATTAAGTGTACTGGGATTACTGAATATACAGTTCCTTTATAACATGTGGTTTTTTGTGTGGCTACGATTCATGAACAAATGTGTCTGCTTCTTGGAATCATCCATGTGGTTCGCTTGTTTCTGTTATGCTGTCTGTAATTAAGATTTGCAGGGACATGTGCTACTTTGCACCATGGTGTGCCTACAGATTACAGGCCATGTTGTGAATCTCCTAACTTTCTGTAAAGAACATAGCTGTGTATATTTTTTAATTCGTCCTTACGCAGACTCTATTTTGTGTATTGGTAAATTCAACAGGTCATTGTTAGCGACGAGTTTAGAAAGTCTTTCACCAAGCTAAAATCATCACAGCTCAGGAGGGAAATACTTCAAAAGCTTATCAAACTTGGTGATGGTTGGAGGACAACAGTTAGGAACTTACATATACCTGGTGTTTCCCATCTTGCAAAAGTATACAAGATCAGGGACCTTTATCTTATTTGGAGTACTGACGTGGAGAAAAGTGAAGGAAGGTATATCCAGATAATAAGAATTTGGGACCTACTGTCACAACAACATGTTGCTAGAACCGTTCAACGTCTCGAGAACCTTTTTTCCATGTACACACAAGATTACATGGATCACTGCAGAAGAGTGCAGACACTGGGGTATGCATTGTTCATTATTATTGGGCTATTCTTTGTTACTATTATTCTTTTACCTTTGATGGTTGAAAATGAACTGTTCTTAAATAGTCATGCTTATAAATGGGCTGCTTGTAGACATTCTTATTCTTTGCCTCCTTTTTTGGTGGATTACAGGAAACTGGAGGTTCCTATGGTTTGGGATGTTCAGCATGATATTATTCGCTATAAGAAGGATTGCAGAGTTGATGCCCAGGAAGAGCTTGATCTAGTGGATACATCATATGCTATGGAAAATTCAAAAGTTCGTGAAAGCTTCTTGCTGATGAAGTTCTACTCGTTATCATCTGGAGTGGCAAAACATTTGCTTACAGCTGCTGATGGTTCTGAAATTGATATCCCCTTTGAATTGACTGATGAAGAGAAGATGATAATCCAATTCCCGCTCACTAGTTTTATACTTGGGAGGTCAGGCACCGGAAAAACCACTGTGTTGACAATGAAACTGAATCAAAAAGAGCAACACTCATTGCTTGCATCCCAAGGTCTAAATTTGCATGGAGCTGATCTATCTAGGGTGGATGATAAAAATATTATGCCACTGAAGGACATAGGAGAAAGTTTTGTGAAACAAGTGTTTATAACTGTAAGCCCAAAGCTCTGTTCAGCCATAAAGAATCACATTTCCGGACTCAAAAAGTAAGTTGGTTGAACTAGCGCCTTGTTTTAGAAGTTAACATGTGCTTAGCATTTTCGAAAATGTTTGTAAATATATTTAATGTGGACAGGAATATGTGTGCAAGTTGGTTCAAGATAAATTCTAACTGTACTCAATCCATTTTATTGTATTTACGTCAATTTTTTTGTTTACCACGGTACCTATTTATAACATCAAACTCTTTAGATTTTTCCTTTGTTATGCCCTTTCGAAGTGTTTGAAGTACATTTTATCTTATATACTTTACTAAATATAAAAAACACTATACCTATGGGGACTAGCCGTTGTGGGTGGCTTGCACTCACACGAATAGCCAACTGAGGGACTCTCTGTTTTTTGTTGTTAAAATTTACACTCTTCAAATGATATTCACTTTTGTTATTTTATGAGTTATATCAACCATATTCCTCATATTGGATGTAAATTATCTCAATCTTTTTTATAGGTTTGGCTCTGGTGATGTCTCTGATCAGCCGAGTATTCTTCATATGCACGACATCTTTGATGACCAGGAAGGGTTTACAGAAATACCTGACAATTTTAGCAATCTACCTCATGAGCACTATCCTCTTACTATAACATATCGAAAGTTCTTGATGATGCTTGATGGAACATTCCGGATATCATTTTTTGATGTGTTTTATGGTGAACTGAAGTCTAGCATTGATAGACGGCATTCAAACTCCCGGGCGCTGCAAACATTTATTGAATCAAAGGAAGTTACCTATGAGAAATTTGCTGCTTCCTATTGGCCTCGTTTTAATGCAGAACTGACAAAGAATCTTGATGCATCCACTGTCTTCACTGAAATAATTTCTCATATAAAGGGTAGATATCAAGCAGGCAACCCTTATATTGGCAAGCTTGGGAGGCAAGATTATGTGATGCTCTCAGACAAAAGATTTTCATCTCTGAACAGTGAGAAGAGAGATAGGATTTATAATATTTTCAATACTTATGAGAGTATAAAATCCACTGCCAGAGAGTTTGATTTATCAGATTTTGTCAACAGTCTTCACATCAGTCTTGTATCCGAGGGCTACAGTGGAGATCTGGTGGATTTTGTATACATAGATGAGGTGCAGGATCTAACCATGACACAGATTGCACTTCTTAAGTATGTCTGCAGGAACTTCAAGGAAGGCTTCCTTTTTGCTGGCGACACTGCACAGACTATAGCAAGGGGTATCGATTTCCGGTTTGAAGATATCCGTTCACTTTTTTATACTGCATTTCTATCAGAAACTGAGGTGTTTAATCAGGGAATTCAACATGGGAAACAAGTCCAACTCTCTGATATGTTCCAACTTACTCAAAATTTCCGCACACATTGTGGCATCCTTCACATGGCACAAAGTATCATGAGCCTTCTCTACTTCTTTTTCCCATCAAGTGTTGACAAGCTTAATCCAGAGACTGGTCTAGTATATGGAGAAGCTCCTGTGCTGCTGGAGTCTGGTAATGATGAAAGTGCAATTATGACTATATTTGGAGAAATCAAAAGTCAGCATGGTAACACGCAAGGGTTTGGTGCTGAGCAAGTCATATTAGTTCGTGATGATGCTACCAAAAAACAAATTGTTGATCTTGTTGGCAAACAGGCTCTTGTTTTGACTATTATTGAATGCAAGGGCCTTGAGTTCCAGGTATGAGTATCTAAATTCACTTTCATATGTGTTCATTTTGCAAACACAATTATTAGTAAAATGCTATTTTTGAAAAGGATTAGTAAAATGCTATGTTTTAACCTTTAAGATTTTGAGTATTCTTACTGACTATAAAGACATGGTGTAGGATGTGCTGTTGTACAACTTTTTCGGCTCCTCGCCTTTGAGGAACAAATGGAGAGTGCTGTACAGCTACATGAAAGATAAAGATATTATAGCACAATCTGAGGAGATCTCTCATCCGGATTTTGATAGAAGCAAGCATCATCTTCTTTGCTCAGAGCTGAAGCAACTCTATGTTGCAATCACACGCACGAGGCAAAGACTGTGGATATGTGAAAATACAGATGATTACTGTCGACCAATGTTTGACTATTGGAAAAAGTTGGGTCTTGTAGAGGTGAGATTACTTGATCCTTCCCTCATTCAAGCAATGCAGACAGGAAGCAGTGCTGATGATTGGAGACTACGGGGAACCAAGGTTAGTGATCTTTACTTGTTTTCTGTGGAAAGCCAGTTTACCTTGCCATGTGTTATGTTTGGACCTTTTTATTTTCATGAAATTCATGGGCCTTTCTTATTTGACAATTGGTCTATGCACATAAATTCTGTTTAGAGATGTGTGCATACACACTTTCAATTCTGTTTAGAGGTGTAATTGTGCATACACACTTCTCTTTTGAGGTTGTTATTCCATATCAGAAGTGCTTGTTTTTCTTGTAGTTATTCAACGAGGGGCAATTTGAAATGGCTACGATGTGTTTTGAAAAGGCTGGTGACGCATACAGAGAGAAGTGGGCAAGAGCTGCCGGACTTGTAGCAATTGCTGAACGTGCCACGTCCTCAAATTTGGAGAATGGCAAGGCTCCAATGCAGAAAGCATCAGAAATCTATGAGTCCATTGGCATGCATGAGAAAGCTGCTACCTGTTATATCAAATTAGGCGACTACAAAAAAGCAGGTCTGCTGACTCTTCATAATTTTCAAGCTGTATCCATTACTTCTGAGATTTATCATTCCATAACGTTTTTAGCTTCCATATGCACTCTACGCTTCTCTATCTGACTAAACGTTATTTTCCTTTCATTTCCCTAGGTATGGTCTATATGGAAAAATGTGGTGCT
Organism: Aegilops speltoides; assembly: GCA_021437245.1. Taxonomy (NCBI): domain Eukaryota; kingdom Viridiplantae; phylum Streptophyta; class Magnoliopsida; order Poales; family Poaceae; genus Aegilops; species Aegilops speltoides. Next base: position 486,388,592 of record CM038142.1, read on the forward strand.
TCCAGGCTTGAGGATGCTGGTGATTGTTTTGCCATGACTGAGTGCTGGTCAGAGGCAGCTGAAGTGTTCTTCAAAGCAAAATGTTACACCAAGTGTTTATCAATGTGCTCGAAAGGAAAACTATTCAATCGTGGCTTGCAGTTCCTGCAACAGTTGAAGGAAGAACATTTGCTTGAGAATTCAAAATCCTTGGAGGTTTCTGCTATTAGAAAGACGTATCTTGAAAGCTGTGCTCAGCATTATTCCGAGCAGGGCGACATAAAGCATATGATGCCTTTTGTTAGGGCTTTCAGTTCTATGGATCATGTACGAGCATTCTTGAAGTCCAAGAATCTTCTTGAAGAACTGTTTAGCTTAGAGGTGGATAGGGGTAATTTCCTTGAAGCTGCAGGAATAGCAAAGCATAAAGGAGATGTCATACAGGAGGTAAACATGCTCGAGAAGGCAGATCGGATTGAGGATGCAACGCGGCTTCTCCTCCTCCATATAATTGCAAATTCCTTTTGGTCTTCAAGTAGTAGAGGATGGCCACCCAAAAGATATCCAGAGAAGGAACAGTTGCTTGCAAGAACCAAAGAAATGGCGAAAAAAGCCTCCGAGGGCTTCTACTGTTTTGTTTGCCTGCAAGCTGATGCACTATCAGATATGAACAAGCCTCTTGCCAGTTTAAATTACACTTTTCTTGAGGGCAGAAAATGTGGAAACTTGTTCGCTGAATTTATTGCTTCCCGTTGGATTCTTCATGTTCATCTTCAGTCTCAAGTCTCTGGATACAATTTGGAATTAGGGCCAGGATCTGAAGATGAAAGTAGTTGTAATGATATGGTGGCTCGTAACCAGATATCACCCGAAACCCTAGCGTATGCCTGGAATCACTGGAAGTCAATCATAATCAAAGTACTATCTCATCTTCGAAACACTGATGGTCCAGAATTATATGAGTATGAAGATCTGTGCACTAAGTACTTTGGGTTGAGGAAAGATGGTGAAGGTGGCCGATATGTTGTGCTAAACATGAACTCAAGTTGGCTCTCCAACGCAGGCAGAAATTCTTTGCAGCAAGATGGCAAGCGTTGTTGGCTGGATGTCCTTCAGTATCATTCATGTGCCCAGTCTTTCTTGATGAATGAGTTATCTTCTGTTGGTTTCAGTGTACTTAAGAAGTTGGAGTCCATTGCTCGAATTTCTCCAAATCCAGCATCTTCATATGCCCTGGTGAGAACCATCCTTATTGTAAAGGAGATTGCTAACTTTCTGGAAGAACCAGAGTTCAGTATGCCGAAAAGTATAATGAAGTTAAGATGCTTCTCTGTTCTCTGGGAGCGTCGCTTCTTCGAGTTAATTTTTCTTGTCTGGAGAGATGGGGCAAGGAGGAGCCTCTCGCATATACTTGACTCACCAGCTTCATATGGTTTGATTTCTGATTACATTGGTGCAAATCTTCAACCTAGAAAACTGACTCATGGGCATCTTGGGAGGACAACCATACTTCTGCTCCATGCAGCACGATTGGATGATGCACCAATTTCAAGGCTGCTACAGTACCTAGGCAATGATTCTGAGTGGGCAAATTTTTATCGATCTTTGAAGAGTTTTCTTGATACTGGTGTTGATCCCTCTTTGATCTCGAACTTCAGGCTTGCTCTTGACTTTACCTTCAATGGTGTGATATGGAGGAATGAACTGGACTTCATATCTCCAATATGCTATGTGGGTCTGATGGAGTGCCTTGGTTTTTTGTCTTCAGCACACCTGCTACAGAAAGGTTGTGGTGTGTACTGCACGAGATCTCAGTTGGTCAATATGCTGGAGTGCCGCACCAGCAAGGTTTACCTTGAAACCTGCCTGGCATCTTCTTCAAGACCTGATTACGATCTTGATCAAACGATATTCGAATCAGGCCGTTTCATATTTCAGACAATTATGAATATCTTGACAGAGAAGAAAATGCTTCTGGAGTGGGTCCGGAGGACTTCAACTCCTAGTAGTTCATACACTGAAGTCCTCCTGAGACTAGTGGTCACATTTTATCCACTGATCCTAACTCATAATCTGGGGATTTCCTATTATAAGATCACAAATACTCTTCTGGAGCGTGGAGTCTTCAAGGATTTACCTTGGGAATTCTCTCAGAAGATTGTAAATGCTTTGCAAATGAGGCCTCGCGCACCAAGCAACTTCATAAGAGTGGTTGCTGATGCACTTGCTGCAATCGGAGATCGTATGGTCGTAATGGGTTTGCCCAAAGGCCCAGCAATCTGTGAGAACATAAATGCTGATATGATTAGGAAGGAGGATTTGTATGACGTTCCGAAGATAATGGCTATTCTTTGCCCTGAAGAGGCCAGTTCTGTAAAGCAAGAGGCTGCACTGCCAGAAAAATCGGATGGTGACAAATTGTGCAATGTTGCTGGAAACGTTCCTAAGGCTGTACATGATACCAAGGTGGACAGTACTGCCTTCTGGGAGATGGTTGAGGCTTTTCAGGTCAACAAGGAAGGCCAGGTGAGTTTCATATGTTACAATGCCTGTTCTGTTAATTTTCCACTTTGTCCCATTGCTTCGCAGCTGCCAACTTATTCTGAAAACTAATTTTCTGCAGAAAGATGCAAGGTTTATTATTCAGTTCCTTAGGAGTGCCGTTCCATGGCTGGCCGATGCACAACTGCTGGAAGAGGTCAGGCACATCTGCAGCGAATTCGAAGAACGTTCTGCCAGGTAGGCAAATGTTAAATTAGGCCCAACTCTAAATATCTTAACGGTAGTGCACATGCCGTATTTGCACTTGATAGACCGGTATGAGTTATTTCTTGTGAAACATGACTAGGTGATCCTGAATTTTTTGTGAAAATTTGCCATTTGCGCAGGACGGAGAAGACAGCTTGTCTGACTGTGGAGGATCTATACTCAATGTGGCAAGATGGCGAGAGCAAACTGCAGACGATCATCAGCTTCCTTCGCTTCGCAAGGGCGTCCACGAAAGAAGATGGCAGAAGGAATGAAGCCGCAGCCGCCATCCAGCCGCAGACTGACGGGGCAGACGGACAGGCCGGATGTTCGGGCAAGGAGGCGGAATCGGTGAAGGAAGAAGCGGTCACACAAAAGGGCGCTCAGAAGAAGAAGAACAAGAAGAAACCCAAAAAACCCAAAGGCCGTGGCAAGAAGTGAGCCGCTGTAGGCTGTAGCTGGAGCCCATGCTGCAGTTTCCATCTGTAACTGCAAACCGTTGCCTTTAGAGACACTTTTGTTTCGTACCCATCACTGTATAACCAACGAATGGCAGGGGCTTGTTTTGGTTGGAGTTATGCTGCCTTGGTGCAACTGGCTGTGCATTTTGGCTTTTCTGGGAAGGATCACCATACCAAAAAAAGATTGACATGAAAATCATACGCATAATTTGCAAGATGGTTCTGATTTGACTTACTAGGTTGGTAGAGCTGTGTAGGTGTTTATCCTTCTTTCTTACTCCAGCCTTCGTGATCGCCTGATAAAAAATCTCCAATGAGTCGGCAATAGCACATGCCTGGACTCTGTCACGTCTAGACATCTGGCTCGGGATCGAGCAACGACTCGTCGTCCTGGAGTCGTCCCTCCCCGCAGCCGCCACGGAGAAGGGAGAGACGAGAGAAAGTAGGCGTCATGGTCGTCGGGAATGGGGGCGGCACCCTATGAGCCAATGTTAGTGGCGGCGACTCACAGCATGGGTGGCTAACGGGTTTGGCAGTGTCTATGTTTTGGGCGGCAGCGGCGGCAATAACTGAGGGGAATAGGGAAGAGGGGATCCCCTGGACGTCATCGGCCACGGTGGAGATAGCCGGAGACGCAGATCGAGGTGGCGGCGGTCTTCTGCTTTGCAGCGGCAGCGGAGAGAGATGGTGAAGGGGGCGGTCAGAGTCGGCCTGGAGATGAAATTTCTGTCCCTGTAAACTTTTTCTCACAATCAATACTATGATATATTTATAGTAACAAATTGTACATTGTAGAGATACATGAGCTGACTTAGTACCTATTTAACTTCTATCTTCTTCTTCCCTGCAAAAGAATAAAAAATAAAAAAACTTCTATCTTGGACATATTAGATCTGATTTAAAAAAAAACATACTACCTTTATTTAATCGAAAAGCGATACGTGCAAACGCTCTTCTTCTTACTCCGATCGTACGCTGCCCACCAGGGATTGAAATTTGCATTGAACCAACAACAAGAAAAAGCGACACTTAGTGGGAGCCTCTCTCATTGTCATCAAGCTTCAACAAAAAAGGAAAAACGACACATGCAAACACGTTTGCCATACTAGACTTTGAAGACCGCAATAGTCACTCGCCCCTTGAGACGAAGTCTATAAACCGTTGGAGGTACATCGGTTGGAACATCACCCCCACGCAGAACAGACTTGCAATCCATCACCACCATTTCAGAGGGTTGAAAAAATCATGCCAAGCCACGGAACAACACAAAAGAAGATGTTGAAGTTGCCACACCAAAAGCCAGCCAAGAGCTCTCCTTGAAAACCCCACGAATTGCCAAGATCTGAAAGGAAACAATAGATCTGGGGACACAAGCATTCACAGGCCCTTCGCCGGCGCCAGTTCGGACGTCGACGTGGTAGGAAGGGTCTGAAGAGACGTTATTCCAACACGCCAGCATCGCCACCACCTCGTCGATGTCACGGGAGAAGCAAAAACCTAAGAAAAACAAAAGGAGGCGGGTGGGGCCACACTCCTCTTGTGGTCAATGAGGTCACCGTACGGGGAAGAAGAGGGGGACCAAGACGGCTGCTGGGGTTGGGATGGGGTTGACGGAAGGTTTCGTTTGTCCTGCCTAGTCCATTAACTGAAAAGCGATTTCACATTTTAGGCCAAGAACTCGGTAAGGGCATCTCCAACCCCTAAAACGGAACAATATTTGTTGGTGGACGCGTCCGTGAACAATGACGGGAGCCAGCCATCCAACCCTGTTCATCAAACGTCCGACACATTTCAACCCGAATTTGAAACAACCGGACACATTTCATGCAAACCTGATGATTTTCATTTAAACCAGACCAAATCCATTACATTTCGACATATTTCAACTAAACAAAAGCGGATGCCACATTTTTAACATAGTCTAAATCTTCACCGGCCGTGGAGACGTCTGTGTTCCACGTCCTATCTTCCCATGTCCAGTAAACTCAATGGTGGTGAGCTCCGGAAAGTGAAGTTGTCGGAGGGGAAGAGACACTTCCCATATGGATGCTAACAACTTGAAAATTATCTTATACAACACATTGCACAAGCTTATAGGTATGTATTGAGTTATCAATTTGGGTAAATCAACCTTGGGAATAAAGCGGAATAAAGCCATTAGTCGACTGAATTATATTTCAGGCCGACATCTAGCGGGACGATCGACATATCCCCCAGAATCAAGCAGGGGGGCTACTTGTGCCCAAACACCCGTTGGTCGTCTAAATTATGTTCTAAGTTCTCGATAGAGACCCTCCCCCTCCTGACCGAGCCTAGGGGCTACTTACTCCAAAACGGCACTAGTTGGCTCAATAGTATTCCAGGGCGGCAGATTGATCAACGGAAGTTGCATGAATTTTAAAAGGAAAAAGTCCATAGTGCAGGACAGATTCGTCGAACAAACCTACTCCTTAGCGGCCACTGGACGTCATCGGAAATTTTTCCTCAAGAAATTGGCTCGTGAGAGCCAGCTTGGCAGGATAACTTTTCCACGGAGTCCAGCTGTCTTAATTGGCAATTCAAGATCAAACGAAGCTTTTCTCTCAACAAGTAGGGAAACGTTTAAGAACGGCGCGCCGTACGAATCTTCCGCCGGTCGTGCGCCACGTTGGCGTCGCGCGCCCATGCGAAGCCACCCCCGCGCGAGACGCGTGTATTCTGGTGGACCCGCGCGGACCGCCCCTTCCTTATCTTATCCTTTTGCACTCCATCCCCTACCTTCAGCCATGCCCCTCGCGGCGCCGTGTTTCTTTCTCTGCCTTGCATCTCCTCCACTGCTCATCCCCTTTCTTCTTCCCTGCAGCAAAATACGACCAGGAGGGGCACCAAAAAGCTCGCCGTCGACGCGCCCTGGCCGCTCCAAGCAACGTTGCGGCAACTGCGAAGTGAACGCCATGGCTGGCTTCGAGCGCTCGAGGTGCTGGAACCCACTGACTGGAAAGCTGCAACCGGCCACACGATATGCTGGAAGCAGTGTTCCCTGGAGCTGGAACCATCATCCATTTTTGCTGGAATCAGCAGCCACCGGTGGTGAAGACGACGAGGTACGGTGCTACTACCAGGGATTTTTTTTGCTGGAACCAGATCCTGGAGATGCTGGAACCATCTTTTTTTGCTGCAACCAGGCAGCTGCCGGGGTAAAGACGATGAGGTACGGTGCTACTACCATACGATTTTTTTGCTGGAACCGGTGGAAAAAAAGTTGCATCCGCTATCGATCGGTGATGCAATGGGACGGCGTCGAGATGTGTTTTGCTGGAACCGGCAAAAAAATTTGCTGGAACCCGCAAGAATTTTTGCTAGGAGGATAGATGAGAAATTTGCAACGGCCGACGCAACGTTGGGTCTTTTTATTGGATTCGATGTTTTTTTGCTGCAACCAGCATGTGATTTTGCTACTACTGACAAACTAATGGAGTTTTGTGTTTTTGCTTTTTTGTTGAGGACACGGTGGTGCGAACCGAACGACGGCGATGAGCGGAGGTGGTGGTGGGATGTTGCAACCACGGTGGCACGCGCTGAACCGGTTTCAGGCGAGCTGCATTTATCAATGAAACATGGGCGGTTGTCGATGGCGAGCGGCGGTGGCGAGCACGGCGGCGGCTGTCGACGGCGACAAACGGGGGAGGGCGGCCGGGTGTTGTGCTGCGCGACACGGAGATGACGGGGCGTCCGCCATGGCCTGCGGTGTTTCTTCAGATCTGAAACGCGAACAGAGATGAGAAGGAAGGAGACGACCTGGATGAACGAGCATCCAACGGCTCGGGATGGGCCAATCGGGTGGCTGGGGCGTGACCGGCCGAAACTTTCGGCCGGCGCGCCGGCGCCTATCAGTCGCCCAACAAGTAGGCCGACTTCAGGAAGCAGAGAGGCTATAGGAGGTCGGCGACAAACATTCACTTTCAAGGGAGCTTCAAAGAACCAGCTTCAACCTCGGCAAGCGAGAAGACGGTGTTGAGGATCAGTGCCGATGAGGATGCCGCCAAGCTTGAGGACCAGTTCAGGGGCTACTGATGGTGTTACAGCCCCCGGGGTGCCTCACCTCTCTGGTTGTCGTTTCAAGTAGGCCAACCCAAGGCCCCCTAGGTCAGTTTCCCGTCCTGGGCCATCATGTCGGCCCATGGGCTCTATAGAAGGAAGACGCTGGAGGCCTTACTGTTCAAGACAAGGAAGCTGGAGCCATAGAGGACTCTCCTCCACCGACATAGCCGACTATGTTTTTTAGGGGGAAATAGCTGACTATGTTTGTGTAACCCAGGGGCGCAATATCTTATATAACCCAGACCAAGCTAGTCGATAGACAACATACAACTAAAAATAAGCCGAGTCCGAGTAGGGTTTTACCTCGTAAGGAGGACCTGGACCTAGGTAAATCTGGTCTCCTGCCGATCTACTCACCTCGCTGGGATACCTACCGATGGATTTGCCGGAATCAGCTCCAACAACTAAAAAAAGGTATGTGTCTTAAAAAAAACTAAAAAAGGTATGTGTGTGCATCTATGACGCAGAGAGCAAAAGCAATAAATCTTTTTTTTCTAAAACACGACAAGACTCAGCCAAAACATTAACTCTCCCCATATCAAACTCATTCTCCATACACACCCAATCGCTCGCAGATATGCCCAGCGCAATCATCAATCACAGCTTCAGTTTACCCAAGTTAATCTTTTGCTTGGGGTATGTGTAGGCCTCGTAGTTTATCTTCTGGCCCAGGTAGCTCAGCTTGGTGACCGCGGTTATCAGGTCGACCTGGCATACATACACATTCAGAAGCAGAGTTTAAAAACCAGAGGTGAGGATTTCAGAACATATATATGTCCTGCGGCATTGGCACTGGCAGCTTGAACATGTCCATTAAATCCCTTACCTCGTAGTCGGTTCGGGAGACCGTCTCGCGACTGCGCTGGTACTTCTCGACCCATGGCCGGCAGTCTGGATCAGCGATCAGTTTCTCCTCCGTGGCAGCTTGGTCAGGTCCGAAGAAGGCCGACATCACAGCAACCTGCAGTAGAATTCTCCTGGGATTGGTTAGACTGAAATCACAGCTTTTTGCAGTCCAGTAGAAAAAGTGATCTATACCATAAGAAGTTATGAAATGATCAATGAGTAGAAGTGACCTGACGAGGACCGAGGCCGACAGAGATGAACTTGTCCTTCATTTCCTGCACAGAAGCGGTGCTCCACTGAGGCACCCTGCCCTCTGGATCAGGTTCTTGTGCGTCATCTCGCCCGAATATTTTGTCGAAGAAACCCCACTACAATGAATGTGTATCAACTTGCATATTAGCAACTAGGCCTGTATTACAGAAAAAAGAAATGAACAAGCAGACTTCGGTCTGGTGGAGAGAATGAATACCTGCCCACTTGAACCGTATGCCGAGTATAGGGTTCTTCCCTTCTCTTCGTTCCCACCGGTCTTGGCAATGGCCGCATCAAGGAACGTTTTCTTAAGTGCCTGTGATGCTGTTGCAGGTAAAAGTAGATTTGAGTGTACAGCAGTAGTGCAGTACACACACAGATCATATTGCTAATCAAATTATGCTAGACAGCATACCCCCTATTTGGATCAAATCTGCAAATGAAAGGGGACCTCCCTTGGAATATGAATCTATCTCTTTCTTTGCTTCTACTAGCAGATCCAAGGCAGCAGAAAGTCCACTGTTTTCAGGTCTGCTTATTTCTGCACTTTATTATTTAACAGGAACTGATTAAAAAAATGTGCTAAGCTGTCATGTGCAGAGCATAATTACAATATCTCAACACAAAGATGTAGAGACAGAAGCTGTTGAAGCTACCTTAGCCTGATGGATCCATTTGGCCCTCCTGTCTTTGTTGCCTGCAGAAGAGTCAAAGTTAACAGCCAGTATTACCACCGGTTATTTCCATGTGTGTAGAGGGCCCAACAGTTTATTTATTAAATTGCCGGAAGGCATTCAGAGAGCAGACCTTGTCATATGTCATGGCATCATTCAGTGCCAACGTCAACAGAGATGGGACGAGCTCTGGCTTAGCCTGCAAAAGGTTTTCGGGGAGGAACCGATAGGTGAGAACCGTGAGATGGATAACGATCAAGCTGTGCTGAGTGTGCAGTATATCTCACCTCTATGGCTGCCGTGAGGGTGCTTTTGATGCTTGCTGAAGAAACAGTAGCAACCAACAGAGTGCATCGCCGCGAAATTATAGATTCGAAGCATATACGGTTTATATAGCAGCATTTGAAACGAAATAAGGAGCAGAGGCGACCTACATTGGAACTCAGAGCGCTGTCGGCGTTCGATCAGATCGGCCGCAGCAGCCACTCCTGTGAACTTCGTAGAGCCATCAACGATTTCCTAACACACGACACACACACACACACAGACACAGGTATCTTCATCTATCAGCATTCTTCTGACATGCATGCTACAATGCATTTGTTTAGCTGCGACACGAGGATGCAGCAGAACTGCATCGTGTTCTGCGGGGAAAAGAACACATGACCGCATGTACAGTGGAACATACCAAACCAACGGCGGCGCCGAAGCAGCCGCCGATCAGGTCCCTCCTGCGGAACCGCAGAGCCTCTTCGCAAGCGGCGGCCGCCTCGGCGCCGGAGCCCCCGGACTTGGCCTGGCAGCACACCTGAATCTGCACGGAGAAAGCGAGAAACATTCCTGTTAACTTGCATCAGAGTTGGACGGGACTTGCAGTCGGAATATGGAAGCATACGTACGTGTACGTGTCTGCGCGCCGGCGACGAGACGGAAGGGAGGCCGCGGGGGCCGAGCAGCGCGGGAGCCGAGAGGAAGGTCGCGCCCGCCATTTCCCTCGCTCCGTTCGACTTGAGCGCTCGCGCGGTCTCGGTCACGGGGCAGGGCTGGCTGGCTGGCGCGCGTGTTGTGCGCTCGGCATGCAGCGGGAGGATTCGGCGGATAAGGCAGCGAATGACGGACCTGCACGTGCATTCTCCATGTCTCCACCGCCACCACACGTTTGCTGGTAAAACGCATCGCGCCGCTGCGTAGTTCCTCCGCGTCCCCGATTGGCTTCCACGTTGTTACCGAACCGGCCTCCCGTGGTAAATTGGCTTCATGGCTCGTGCGAGAACATAGAGATGGATGATTTCCTTTCTGAAAATGAGCTCCCTGCTGCTACTCGCTTCAGAGAAACGGTGAGCTCAATACTACCTACGCCAGGTAACTGCAGGGGACAAACGGTGCAGAAACAGAGCAAGGAGAGTTCATCAAGTTTAAATGCTCTCTTACAACTTCAAATGCTCAACTTCTTTTTTTTCTTTCCACCGCAAACCAAGATACCGTTACGAAAACAACGGAACAAGTCACTTACAGTAGTACATGCAGTTCTTAACCTACAGTTCGTGTAGAAAATAAACGCCCAGATATGGCGAGGCTACAATGCAGCAAAGACGACGGCGAGGGGCATTTCGGGCATGGAGCAGTTGCTACATCTAGGGCAAGAGCGATAGCAATGGGGGCGCTAGCACTAGAGCGACGCGGGCATGTCACCGTTGGTAAGCCTGGTTCTCCCTCCGCTTCACATAGCGAGTCCGGTCGCTGTAACGCGGTCTATCTTGAGCTCTCTGAGGCACCGGCTCCACCCTTCTCTGCCTTTCCGGTGATCGCTGGACGATTTCTCCGTTCACAAACAACTCAGCTGCAAGGAAGGGCACCATGATGAAAATCCAGGACAAAATTATCATATTCGTGAAAAATGTTCTTTATGGAGAACAGAAATATGTATATGGGTATTATATAGCTCAGGTCTAAAAGAATCAATTACAGTTGTAACTAACGGTTCAGGAGGCATATGAATAGTCTGACATTGGTATAAACCCTTGAATAGAAAGCCAAGCAAATCATGGCTGAAGGATCGGTCTTTCCAAAAGGATCATTTGAGGACTGCACCCTTAACACTGATTAATAAATTGATGCACCGTGTGCTACTAAATAACGTTTCCTCGTTCATGTAGTAAATACTCCCTCCGTTCCTAAATATAAGCCCTTCTAGAGATTCCAATACAGACAACATACAAAGCAAAATGAGCAAATCTACACTCTAAAATATGTCTATATACATCCGAATGTAGTCCGTACTAAAATCTCTAGAAAGGCTTATATTTAGAAATGGAGGGAGTATATTAGATGAAACTGTACAATGAATACATCATTTGCACAAAACTGACGGTCGTTCATTAAGTAGAATTAAGTCGGTAAGAATAACTGGAAGGGAATAGTCACTTGGAATCAGGTATCACAAATCTGATTGACCAATTATTTAAGGAAAATTGTGAAGTATGGTCTCCCAACAGCTACCATAAAATTCAAAGAATTCGACAAAACAATGGAATAAAGAGCACATAAGCAGTAAGCTTACCGCCATAGTCCTTGTTCTCAGCATCAACATAGGAATCCGGAAGCACAAAAAGAACACCCGGGAGGCCTGTACATTGAAAACACAAACTACGGTTATGAAACCACCAGATATCCAACAGCAAAATATCTCTGAATATTAGCTACTGACATTAAACAAATGTACATATGCAGATATGTTGTATATAAATACCATAACACTGAAGATGTACTCAATAGCAAATTTTCTCTTCATTTTAGCTACTGAACATTCGACAAACAAGTATCACTCCGTCCGGAAATACTTGTCGGAGAAATGGATGTATCTAGACGTATTTTAATTCTAGATACATCTATTTTTATTCATTTCTCCAACAAGTATTTTTGAACGAAGGGAGTATATGCCAAACATAAGGCTGTTACAGCACATTTCACATAATAAACCTTGTAGAATCAAAATATCAAGAAATTGAAGCCCTGATACACCACCAACAAAGGCAAAAGTGTAGTAGCATACAATACAACCCAAGTGAGCTATACAAATAACAATGTCCACGAACCAATATATCCATCACCAAAGGATCACAGATTGCAATAGTGCAGCACAATTCAGTCTCTACTAACATGGGACAGACATGAGCATGTTACAACTTGCCCTTTTCTCAGTATTATGTAATCCTTGGACCTCGGCAATTCGCATTCACACACTTTACACTTGAAATGTTAATCATGTTACTCAACCAGATAACTGAACACTGACACATGACTGTATCAATTGGAACTGAACCCTAAGCTGGTATCTAAATCCAATTATCACAATCCGTGCTTCAAACATGGTAACAACTAAGCACTAAGCATTTCACAGGGTTGTACCTTCCAGCTTGTTGGATGTTTCCTCGTCAATCTCGCACCCAAACCCAAAGTAGCGCTCACAGGACACGTTGTAGATCCTCTTCTTCGCCTCCTCCTCGCTACACCCGCGCCCAACAACAAAACCGAAATTAGCCTCATTCCGCGAAGCACCCACGGTCGGGCGGGTCGGGGCGGACAGAAATCGATTACCTCCCCACGACCTTGGCGAGGGTCTGGATGTAGCAGTCGATCATCTGCTGCTTGGTGGCGCCCTCGCCGCCGGGCTTGTCCATGACGATGAGCCAGTGCTCGTAGTCGCAGCCGGGGAACAGCGGCGCCATCTCCGTGGGCGCGCGGTCCCCGCCCTGCCCCGGCCGCAGCGGCGAGTACGAGGCGTCGGGCCGCCGCGCCATGCAGCGGACGGCGCGGCCGACCCGAGGCCGCCGCGCGGGGCAACTGGAGGGGCACTGGAGTCTCCGCGAGAGGAGCACCGTCTGCGCCGGGCGTGCTGCGGCGGCGACGGCGCGCGCTGCGGTGGCCATGGCGGGAGTGGCCGCTGGCGAGGGAGACGAGCGGAGGAGAAGGAGGTGGAACCGGAATGGATGGGGTTTTGATTGGGGGTTTGGGAGAAGAGATATTATTATTTGCTGCCCGCGCCTCTGGGCCTTGGTGCTAACGGGCCTATTCGTAACCGAGTGGGTCCGGGCCTTAGAGCAGGGGACACCGAAAACGCCCGGCCCGGCCCTGCTCGGCACAAGACAACGATACAATTGTGCGGCCGTAATAAATAGTCCTGAAAGGTCGGGGCCACGACGGCGAGAGGAGCAGCAGAGGATAGCTTTTCCCCACGGATCCTTCTCGTCTTCCACGTGATTCGAGTCGCCTCTCCCCGTCAGGTACGAGCTCGATCCGCCTCCCGCAGGGGGATTCTCCGTTGATTTCTTTTCCCGTCGCGTCGATCTCGGCGGATCTGGGCCGGAATCGGCCGCGCTTGATGCTGGGTAGTTTCGTCGATTCGATCCTGCTCGCCCCCGCTATTGCAATTTGGGCGCTGCTTGTTTGATGGTCCGGTCGATTGAGGATAAGCAAAGCGGTTGGGGGATCGCCGGTTTTGGAAGTAGCTGGATCTTAGTTGATCTGATCTGGATTTGCAGTTTGAGGTGGGGGAAAGTCCATAATGTATGGGCATCTAGCTGGCGTGTAAGCTTGTGTAGAACCGCCTGGGTAGATCCAACTATTCTGTAGTGGCTGTTGCTATGTACGCTAAATTGACCTGATTAGTTTGTTGCTCCAAGGTAGTTAGGCCCTGGAATCAGGCAATTGCGTATGAATGTTTAAGCCGCTTGATGCGAAATACTACCTTCTGTGGTAGTTTTGTAGCTCCAGCGAATGTTGATATTTGGTATTTGAGTAGCAGATTTGTGCGATTTTTCTTCCAACTATCTCTGACTGTCTGTAAAACTGCAGATGGTTACATATCTAACAGCATGGATAGTGCTATAGGCTTCTCTTTTCTTAGGAGTTTAGGAATGTTATGTGGCATTCTATGTTTCAGGCCTCCTAACCATGTAACAATATTGCATACCATTTGCATTTCATTGATCATTGTTCTTCATTACACAGCCCAAACATGGACTCAAGCCGGCGCCCAAGTGGAATCCAGCAATTGCTTGCTGCAGAGCAAGAGGCTCAGCAAATCGTAAATGCTGCTAGGGCTGGTAAATTTCTTATTTTTAGCTTAATTAATTATGTATCGAGCATAATATTGTGCAGTGAGAACATTATGAAGTCTGAGGGTCTGCTCTGTTTGCTACAATGGATACTTTATATTTTCATGCATTCACCGACTTTTGTAGGATTTGTCATGATGTAATGTTACTTTCTAATGTACTCCCTCCGTTCCAAAATAATTGTCTTTCTAGCCATCTTAAATGGACTACAACATACGAATGTATGTAGACATGTTTTAGAGTGTAGATTCACTCATTTTGCTCCGTATGTAGTCACCTGTTGAAATCTCTAGAAAGACAATTATTTCGGAACGGAGGGAGTAGTTGCTATGCCTTGTCTGCTATACTAACTGAACTTTAAAGTCATGATAGATGTTGTTCTATTGTGAGTTATGAGATCATCATCTAGTTTATAGCACAGAGCATGGTTGCTAGCGTTCTGTAACTTCTTTGCCTGGTAATATTGTCTTCCTTACTTGATAGGCCATGTCATCTTTTCTTTCTTGGGTACAGAAAAGTGAAATGTTTGCATTGCATTGTTGAGTTGGCAAAATCTGTTACGGTTATCAAAGCATATACCCCCTCCGTTCCTAAGATTTCAATAAGGACTACATACTGATGTATATGGACATATTTTAGATTGTAGATTCACTCATTTTGCTCCGTATGTAGTCTGCATTGGAATCTCTATAAAAAAGACTTATACTTAGGAACGGAGGGAGTACCATAGAAATATCTGAACTTCTATGAATATTACTGTTCATTCCGAAGCTGAAATTGAAGTACTCCTATCTACTTTTGTCTATCAACTGAAATCTGATGTCTCTGTCAGCTAAAACGGCGAGGCTTAGGCAAGCCAAAGAAGAGGCTGAGAGAGAAATAGCTGAGTACCGTGCACAAATGGAGGCTGATTTCCAGAGGAAGCTCACTGAGGTATGTACCGTGCATCTGCACATTCAATCTGTTCGTTTATAAGATAACAACAGGGCTTCTGATAATTTATATTCTTGTCATTTCCACTTCCAGACCAGCGGTGACTCTGGCGCAAACGTCAAACGCCTTGAGCAAGAGACAAACGTAAAGATTGAGCAGCTCAAGCAGCAGGCAGCAAACATCTCTCCAGAGGTGATTCAGATGCTTCTGAGGCACGTCACCACTGTGAAGAACTAAAGGTTGATGAGCCAGCCCTGCATATGATGGCAACTTTGTACTATCTGTTCATTTCTTTGGGAGGTATTATAAGAAATGGCTTTTGCCACTTCCAGCTGTAATTTCCCTGTTCTTTTGTCTTGGAAATAAGCTGCTACAGTTCAGCAGCAGCCATGTCTGATACTACTTGCTAAACCTTTGGTGATTAGTTCGTAAATTTTGTCGATTTCCGCCCTTTTTGTCTCTCCCTTGTATGGCTATCAGTATATGTATTTTTTTATGTGAGATATATATTCATAAGAGTAAATAAGTTTTTAATCCATGGTGAACATTGGCAAGCTATGTTGCTCTGACAACAGAAATGGGTAAAATGGAGTGCTTCAGATGCTCGAAAGCTTTTGAATGCATGAATGTTAGACGCTGGAAAGTTTTTGGATGCAGGAAACGCATCCTGATTCAAATCGTAATGCAGCTATAGACTATTGGATCTGCCATTGTATGTTCATTGGTAGTGTTTTATTCTTGGGCTATGTTTGGATGGTGCTAAACTTATCTACCAATATTTTTGGTCATGTCCAAATATTGGCCTTTGTTTGGATTGTTTCCATATACTTTGACATGCCTTTTTTACTTGAGTCTAATTTTGTGTTAATCGAAATATCTAAATAGCCATCTCACACCAACATGTCTCTCAACATGCAAACGTACCACCTAAGCATGCAACATACTCCCTCCGTTCTTAAATGTAAGTCTTTTTAGATATTTCAAATGGACTACAACATACTGATGTATGTAGACATATTTTAGAGTGTAGATTCACTCATTTTACTCTGTATGTAGGCACTTGTTGGAATATCTAAAAAGACTTATATTTGGGAATGGAGGGAGTACATGAGAAAATTGTCATCTCAATATGCAAACATGCTTGAGAATTTTCGTCCTATTACGCAATTTATATTCAACAAATATCTTGCAACTGTACAATAATCAAACACAATAACCATAGTATGTATTTTCAGTTTTAGTTTTTATATTATTATTTCAAATATCCATGTTCCATAAAATCAAATACCATTGACATATATTGCAAACATTCCCTTAATACACCTTTTGAACAAGTGTGTTGGGTTTTATGTTAGGGAAATAATTCCCCAGGGCCGGTTTTAAAAAGAACAGCCTGCGGACGCGTAGCAGTCCCCTTTGTGTTATGGACAGTCATCGTGCATGCTATGTTTAGTGCAAGGATCGCCTCCCCTCACCCACAAGGTTTACTCAATATAATATATTGTGTTGAGATATTGTGATGGAATATTCCTTTAGGATCAACAGTAAAGAAAACCATAATACCTCTCATCTTATGTTGTAGCCCAAAGGGCTAAATTATAGTCTTCTTCCATTTTCCTGTAAATTGGGGAGCCCTCACTCCGTTCCAAAGGGTGAAAAATACTTTGATATAGAGAGCTCTTTTCTTCTCTTGGTCTAGCAGGAAGTTGTTGGCCTCATGTCCGCTCATGTATGTCTTCGTAATCGTAAGAGGGTTCCTGAAATTTAAGGACCACGCAAGTTGGCTAATCTTTGGCAAAGATCGTCTGGGGTCATATGCATCCTTATATTTGTCTCGTATAGCCATCGAATCATCACAACACGGACCATGCTGTAGTCATCCATTACAACATGGACCATGTTGGGCCTTAAATGACTTGCAAAAACACATGGGCCGTTGGTCACCAATTGCAAGATGGATCATGTTGCGGTCACCTCCAGCTAGCATGACTCTCCAAACACCGCTCGTGCAACCGAGGCATGTTGTCACTGCAACATAGGCGATGTTGCAACCCCCAATGACCTATGCAGGCTATCGCGCACCAGTGAGCACCTTCGTGGCACCGGCCAACATGCGCGCGACTTCGGCGATATCTCAATTGCAACACTAGCGGTAGCCAACAGGCTTGCACCGCCCTCAAGCAACACCTTGGTTGTAGCATGGTGGTTGCATCTTAGCAACGGCTCATCGACGTCTTTGTAGCACCACCGCCCTTTGCAATACAAAACTGCTATACGTACGATTCGTTTTAATCGGACGCTGGTACGACCAGAGAGCAGATGCTATGGCCCACAAACTGATAATATGTGATTTCTCTCTAATCGTATTGATTGTTGGACGAAAATTCATCGTACGTATAGCAAGGTTCTTTGCAATAGCAGGCATCCACCATGGGGGAGGCACTCCTCCTCACAATTCACTTGGGGAAGGGGGCGCATGCCATCTAGTTGGGCAACAACACTTGGGGGAGGTGCATCCATGGCACTGGTGTGGAGGAAGAGCGTCCATCGCATGCTGGTTGAGAGAGACAAATGTTGGAGAAAAGAAGGCAACAACTCAGCGGTTGGGAAATTGGGGGAAGACGACGACATGTGTTGATGAGAAGAGATAGCTGAAGGTAAGGCTGAGGGGTGGGCTAGTCCCACGGTGACACGTGTACGATGTGACGGAAGCGCCTGAGAAATCAGTCGGACGGGGAAGAGTTTTTCTCAAAGGACCCTAATAAGTGTCACACGTCAGGTAGGAGCACATGGCAAGTTTAGTTACGCGAGGATGGCAAGCATGCCAAGCTTCGTGCTTCAGTTCATTTTTGTCAGAAACTTGCCGTCTATCACTGGAATTTGTCATCCTTGCGTGACTGGAATTGCCATCGAAAAACATTAGGACAGGAGTGTAACGCACCTGACATGTGGCATTTATCATCTGTGTTCTCAGATGTTATTGTCTACCATCGATGCAACAACAAATTAATTGTAAGAACATACAGCACAGCAGGTCAACTTCTCAACTAAAGCAAAGCAAACAAATTGAACACAAATTGTAGTACATGCAGCACGAGAGTGCTTGCAGACCCAGGCGCACAAAACTACGGTGCTTTGCCTTGTCCTAAACGACGACGTGCCCTGCCGGCACGCTGTGCCTGGCCGTGCTGTTGCCTCAGCAGTTGCCACCAGTGATTGACATGCATCCTGCTCTGGGTACCCGCGCGCGCCGTCGGAGCTCGCGCTGGTGCCTTCCGCGCTCCCAACTTGTGCTTCACCAGCGCGCCGAACAGCGACTGCGTTTGCCCCCCGCCGCGCTTCTTCGCCGGCGCCGGCACCGGCACCACCGTCCGGCTCGTGGTCTTTTTCTTTGCGTCGTGGTTTTCCTTTGCGTCGTGTTTTTTCTTTGCGTCATGGTTTTCCTTTGCGTCGTGGATTTTCTTTGCGGCGTGGCCAATGCTGCGGTGGAACATCCCGCCGAGGCCGCCGAGGTAGCTCCACGGCGACTTGCTGCTGTTGCTGCGGCGGTCGCGCCTGGGCACGGGGCTGCCGGAGCGCTCGCCACCGATGTGGTGGTGGTGGTGATGGTCGTGGCGGTGGTGGAACACCAGCGCGAGCTTCTCCTTGAACATTCGTAGCCGCCCTTCCCTTCTTTCCTGTCGCTCCCGGCGCCGGCGACTTCTTGACGCGCTCGACGCCTCCTTGAACCCGTACTCCGGCAGCGCACTGCCTCGCCGCGGCGCTGACACCGATGAGGAGCATGAAGAAGCTGAAGGGGCCGATGCTGATGTTGGCGACGTGGGGCTGGTGGAGGGAGACGGGCTAGCGGCAGCTGACGAGCTGCTGCTGTACGTGCTGCCGGAGGTGATTGGGTCCAGCGCTCGCCGCGGCCGGCGGCTTGACCAGCCCATGCTAGTGCTGCCACCGACGGCACCTTCCTTCCTCTGTCGCCGCCGAAGGCTCCGTTCTCCGGTTTCTTCAGATTCGTGTACGCGGCGCCCTGTGAGTTCCTTGGTCGGCCTGATGCGGCTGCTTATCGTGACCGCCTCGCCGCTGCTCGACGACGACCGACTCGGCGTGGCCGCGCCGCGTCCGGCCCGCTCAGAGCCGCGGCGTGACCTCACGCCCATGGATAACCCAGACTCCAGCCTCCCATTGTAACGACGCGTCGAGGAGCCATACGCTCCCGCTCCTCGCACCGTGGCGCGACCATGCGACGACGGCGCGCGGGACACGGAGCGGCGCCTGCTGCTGCGCTCTGGCGAGGACGACGACGACGAAGAACGATCACCACGTCCAGAGCTCCCGCGCAGCCTGCTATGCCTGTCGCTACGGTCGGCGCGCGGAGCGCGACCTCTCGACACACCGCGGCGTGGCTCGGCGACCCTGGACGAACGGTTGGAGGCAACGCGGGAAATGTGCTGCTCCGGAGTGCTCGGACGGAGCCGTGGCTCGGCGACCCTGGACGAACGGTTGGAGGCGAGGCGGGAAAGTCGCTGCTCCGGAGTGCTCGGACGGAGCCGTGGTTCGGCGACCCTGGACGAGCGGTTGGAGGCGACGCGGGAAAGGCGCTGCTCCGGAGTGCTCCGACGGAGCCGTGGCTCGGCGACCCTGGACGAACGGTTGGAGGCGACGCGGGAAAGGCGCTGCTCCGGAGTGCTCCGACGGAGCCGTGGCTCGGCGACCCTGGACGAACGGTTGGAGGCGACGCGGGAAAGGCGCTGCTCCGGAGTGCTCCGACGGAGCCGTGGCTCGGCGACCCTGGACGAGCGGTTGGAGGCGAGGCGGGAAAGGCGCTGCTCCGGAGTGCTCTGGTGGAGCTGCGGCATCGCGGTTCTTGACGAGCGGCCGGAGTCGACGCGAGCAAGGAGACGACCGTCCCTCTCGCGGCGGCGATGGTCATCGTACACGCTGCGGGCGTCCCGGCTTCTCACCGAGGCCTGCGGCTTCAGCCTCCTGGACATCTGGCTGGCGCAGAGGCTGGGGCTGGGCGACGCGATCGGCTTCAGGCGATGCTCGGCGTTGCCGCTTGTCCGGCGGCCTGGTTGGATCGAGAGCTTCCTCTCCAGAACAGGAGACATCAGGGGGCCTGACAGCAACTGCAAGCGTACAGACGAGCGATCGCTCTGCTTATCAGCATTTGCCCAAGAAGGCAATAATAATTACTGCAAATGTATTACCTTTGCCTGTCTTAGGAGAGTCTGCTGAGTAGCGTTGTCTAGCATCTTCATTAACATATCTCTTGATGCCTCGTTCAACTGCAACAATGTTGAGTTTAAATTAGGGTTGCAACTGGAAATGTAAACTACTGTTCGGTGTGTTGGATATTTCGTGCAACTTTGATAATATACGAAGACGCATTACGATATAGTCTAAAATAAAGGGAAATCCCATGGAACTTGATCAAAATATGACGAAACTTCAGCTCTGGTCGAGGTTGTCGCTCGGCCCTCGGGATCAAAAAGTGGGGAACCTCTTGCTGGTTTTCTGGAATTCGACATATGAGGTGTTTTCGCTCCGTCGAACGAGATCAATTCATCTCAACCTTAAAGGCAGAGATCGGTGATTCCTGGTTCTTTTACCCCACCCGGAAACAATTTTCCGCTAGATGACTCCTAGGTGTGACAAAGGCCCTGACTCCAACCCACACAGTATAGTACTATCGGTCCTAGCAAGCAGTATAAACCTATACAAGCTCGATCAAAAGATAGGGAGGATCTGACAGAAGCACAAAATTTCACTCTTCAACGGTGTAACGTTATGATACACTACGAAACAAGCAAACAACCCAATGAAACATTATGTAATACTCAGAAACAAGGCAAACATCAACATAACTAAAAAAAACATGGGGCGAATCTCCAAGCGAAGACAAGGGGTAGAAAAACCAGTCCCGTTTATTTCTTGAGTGTCCATTTCTAATCCGACGATATCATATGTTCATTTTTTATTCTTTTAAAATTGGATGGGCGTACATTTTGAAAATCATGTTGAACTTTACAAATAAGCTACTGGATAGTTGCTTATTTCTACACCTAAAACTACTCCCTCCGTCCGGAAATACTTGTCATCAAAATGGATAAAAGGGTATGTATGTAAAACTAAAATACATCTAGATACATCCCTTTTTATTCATCTTGATGACAAGTATTTCCGGACGGAGGGAGTAGCACACAACAACGGTAAACCTCACAATGTGCATTTTGGTATTAGTTTGCCTTAGAAACAGCAAACCTCTCATTTCTTTTGGAAACAAAGGCAACAACTCATTTCTTCGCCTTTGGCGTGGAATTTTGTTTCTCATGCAAAAATATATATTATAATGTACTAATGTGGAATAGAACCACCATTTTCCATTATGTTATGTCATGTTCTTCCTAATCTTTGATAGCCAAACATGTCTGGAGGCAATAAAAAAAAAATCTTATTTCTCAATTTATTCATGCAGACTTAGAAAAAGTTCATATTATTGTAAAAATTTGTTGCAGAACAATATAGTATCATCTCAGCGGACTGAGAATATCTTATTTCCCAGTCTACTTTACAACTTTGTTCATATGAATCTAAGAAACATTCAGCTTGCTGTAATAATTTGTTAAAGAGGAAAAAAACAGCATTTGCTATTGAAATTCAAAAACAGTATGGTGTTCGATTGAGCGTTAAGAAAGTCCCGATCGATCAACTGAGAGTGAGCAAATCCAGAAATTCAAAACGCACGTGTCGACGGATGCAGTTGAAGAAAACTTGTTGAAAGAAGCAATGGTTTAGGCAGTAAAACATGCTGATAGATCTTTAAGCAATCTTACATTCTCATTTGGCTGGGGGCCCCTGTGAAGCAGGCCGTAGAGCCCCTTGAGCGCCTGCAGATCCGCCAGAACCTGCTCCATCCCCGTCTCATTCTCATCCGGCGCCGGCGCTTCAGTAGAAACGTCACATGAATAGTAAGAACACAGATCTTCCCGCCAAAAAAGAAAAAAGAAAAAGTAAGAACACAGATCGTGATGAACTGCGCGCCTCCATGCATCGGATGGATGGAGAAGCTTTCTCTATTTCCTACCAAAATGGAGATGGAGAGCAGGAACGAACCAGGTTCACGGGAGGACGACGAGATCGACGTCGCTTGCTCCATCTTCTTCGACGGTGTCGAGCGAATTTAGCAGTTCTCCGGTGGCAAGAGAGAAGAGGCGGTTCCAGAATTGCAGTGCTCGTGTGGGGAAGAGACGACTGACGATGGTGTTGCGTGGCGCGAGAACCCGCTGGAGAGTTACCTGCCTTAATTTTTTTTGAGAGGTAGTTACCTGCCTTAATGGGCTAGAAAGGAGTGGTAGGGTGGCCCGTTCCCATGCGGCCCAACTATACCGAATGCCGTTACCATTCTGCTGGAAAAAAAAGGGCATCGGTTTTCCCTCTAGTTAGGGTTTTGGTCCTCCGGGCAGCGATTCTTGCCGCCGTCGGGAGTTTTTTACTTCCCTACTATCGATCCAACCTGGGCGAGTTGATTTCGAAGGGACTTCGGGCGATCCTGGATCGCGGCCTCTCTGGATTGGCTGCTTGGGTTCGTTAGACTAGGGTTCCACCGCCCGAAACCGATCTGAGTCTTTCTTCGGGCTAGTGATATCGATGAATATGTCGGGGGCGTCTGGCTCTGCGGGTGTCGACAATGTGGAGCGGATGATGGCTCAACTGGGACTGCGAGAAGAGGATCTGGATGATGTGATTTTCGATGAAGCAGCCGCACCCCCGGAGGCGGCGAGATGGTTGGCATTGGCTAGGGTGAATACTCCTAAAACTTACAGCCAAACTTGGTTTTACAGGAACATGAGATCGGCTTGGGATGCTGCTCAAGAAATCAAGTTCAAACCCCTCGAGAACAATCTGTACACAGTCCAATTCTCATGTCTAG
This sequence comes from Aegilops speltoides, assembly GCA_021437245.1. Lineage (NCBI taxonomy): Eukaryota > Viridiplantae > Streptophyta > Magnoliopsida > Poales > Poaceae > Aegilops > Aegilops speltoides. The sequence goes on from CM038142.1 coordinate 486,411,606, forward strand.
GTGATTGGGAGAGGGTCATGAACGAGGGACCCTGGAACTTCAGAGGGGATGCGGTGATACTGGTCCCATACGATGGCATCTCAAAACCTTCAACAATAAGGCTGGATACACTGAATATCTGGGTACAGGTACATGATATACCACAACTCTATGCACATCTGGTGAAGCCTTTGGCGGCGAAGGTTGGGGAGGTTTTGTTCGTTGAAACAAACTCATTTGGACTTTGTAGGAATTTCTATCGGTGTGGGTGCAGATTGATGTCAACCACCCTCAAAAACGCAGTTTCAATGATCGAGGAGGAAAGAGACAGATTCTGTGGTCAAATCGAGAAGCTACCCGGTGGTGTGCGGTGTGTGGCAAGCTGGGGCATCTTTACAAGGAACATGGTTCAGGAATCCACCCTCCATCAGCGTTGATTTTTAAGGATCTTAGGGCCTCTTGGTTCATGCGTACAGGGCGGGGCCCAGGTGAGGGCCGAGGCCGCCGAGGAGGACAACGGGGAGGTCGGTCAGGTTCTGGAAGAGGGAATGCTACTACTTCGTCTAATGAAAGGCACAGCGACTCTCAATATGAGCAGACTGGAAAAGGCCATCGGGCGGAGGTAGGGCTGGATGATGTGGATATGGTCGAGCATAACAGGAAACGTTCAGAGAGACATGAAAATTCTGCTGCGTCCAAGACAGGGACAGGGGTTGCTGCTCACAAGTTCCTGCCGCATGGAAGCGAAAACTCAGCTATGGTGCCTTTCGGGGCAGCACCATTGAGCCCGCCACCAAAGAGGGACCCAAAGAAGGCCAAAACTGGCGAGGAAGATAATGAAGGTAGCAAGGTGTTAACTTTGGCGGGCTCCCTGGAGGGGCGCCGCCTAGCCCAATGAGTGCTCTATGTTGGAACTGCCGTGGCGCGGGCAAACCTGCAGCAGTTCGAGAACTTCGCGAACTCGCAATGAAGTTTGCCCCAGCAGTGCTTTGTATCGTTGAAACGCAAATCAGTGGTGCACGGGTCGAAGCTCTTGTTGGTACATTAGGGTATGAGAATTCTTATGCTATTGTCAGTCAGGGGAGAAGTGGTGGCATTGGCATGTGTTGGGAAACGTAGTAATTTCAAAAAAATTCCTACGCACACGCAAGATCATGGTGATGCATAGCAACAAGAGGGGAGAGTGTTGTCTACGTACCCTCGTAGACCGACGCGGAAGCGTTGACGCAACGTAGAGGTAGTAGTCGTACGTCTTCCCGGTCCAACCGATCCAAGCACCGTTACTCCGGCACCTCCGAGTTCTTGACACACGTACAGCTCGATGACGCACCCCGAACTCCAATGCAGCAGAGGTACGGGGAGGAGTTTTGTCAGCACGACGGCGTGGTGACGATCTTGATGTTCAACTGTCGCAGGGCTTCGCCTAAGCACCGCTACAATATGACCGAGGTGTAGTATCGTGGAGGGGGGCACCGCACACGGCTAAGGAACGATCACGATGATCAACTTGTGTATCCATGGGGTGCCCCCTACCCCGTATATAAAGGAGAGGAGGAGGGGAGGGCCGGCCCTCTACTATGGCGGCATACTGGGAGTCCTACTCCCACCGGAGTAGGATTCCCCTTTCCTAGTCCAACTAGGAGTCCTTCCATGTATTAGGAGTAGGAGACTAGGAAGGGAAGAGAGAAGGAAGGAAGGAGGGTGCGGCCCTCCCTTAGTCAATTCGGACTAGGCCATGGAAGCGCGGCCTGCCCTAGGCAGCCCTCTCTCTTTCCTTGAGGCCCAATAAGGCCCAATTCTTCTCCCCGGCGAATTCCCGTAACTCTCCGGTACTCCGATAAATACCCGAATCACTCGGAACCTTTCCGAACTCCGGATATAGTCGTCCAATATATCGATCTTTACGTCTCGACCATTTCGAGACTCCTCGTTATGTCCCCTATCTCATACTCCAAACTCCTTCGGTACATCAAAACTCATAAACTCATAATATAACTGTCATCGAAACCTTAAGCGTGCGGACCCTACGGTTCGAGAACAATGTAGACATGACCTAGAACCATTCTCGGTCAATAACCAATAGCGGGACCTGGATGCCCATATTGGTTCCTACATATTCTACGAAGATCTTTATCGGTCAAACCGCATAACAACATACTTTGTTCCCTTGGTCATCGGTATGTTACTTGCCCGAGATTTGATCGTCGGTATCCAATACCTAGTTCAATCTCGTTACCGGCAAGTCTCTTTACTCGTTCTGTAATGCATCATCCCATAACCAACTCATTGGTCACATTGCTTGCAAGGCTTATAATGATGTGCATTACCGAGAGGGCCCAGAGATATCTCTCCGACAATCGGAGTGACAAAACCTAATCTCGAAATACGCCAACTCAACATGTACCTTCGGAGACACCTGTATTACTCCTTTATAATCACCCAGTTACGTTGTGACGTTTGGTAGTACCCAAAGTGTTCCTCCGGTAAATGGGAGTTGCATAATCTCATTGTTACAGGAACATGTATAAGTCATGAAGAAAGCAATAGCAACATACTAAACGATCAAGTGCTAAGCTAACGGAATGGGTCAAGTCAATCACATCATTCTCCTAATGATGTGATCTCGTTAATCAAATGACAACTCTTTTGTCCATGGCTAGGAAACATAACCATCTCTGATAAACGAGCTAGTCAAGTAGAGGCATACTAGTGACACTATGTTTGTCTATGTATTCACACATGTATTATGTTTCCGGTTAATACAATTCTAGCATGAATAATAAACATTTATCATGAAATAAGGAAATAAATAATAACTTTATTATTGCCTCTAGGGCATATTTCCTTGATCTCCCACTTGCACTAGAGTCAATAATCTAGCTCACATCGTCATGTGATTTGACACCAATATTCATATCGTATATGATTAACACCCATAGTTCACATCATCATGTGACCAACACCCAAAGGGTTTACTAGAGTCAATAATCTAGTTCACATCGCTATGTGATTAACACCCAAAGAGTACTAAGGTGTGATCATGTTTTGCTCGTGAGAGAAGCTTAGTCAACGGTCTGTCACATTCGAGTCGTATGTATTTTGCAAATATTCTATGTCTACAATGCTCTGCACGGAGCTACTCTAGCTAATCGCTCTCACTTTCAATATGTATCCAGATTGAGACTTAGAGTCATCTGGATCGGTGTAAAAGCTTGCACCTATGTAACTCTTTACGACGGGCTCTTTTATCACCTCCATAATTGAGAAATATTTCCTTAGTCCTCACTAAGGATATTCTTGACCAATGTCCAGTGATCTACTCCTAGATCACCATTGTATTCCCTTGCCAAATTCAGAGCAAGGTATACAATAGGTTTGGTACATAGCATAGCATACTTTATAGAACCTATAATCGAGGCATAGGAATGACTTTCATTCTCTTTTCTATTTTCTGCCGTGGTCGGGATTTGAGTCTTACTCAATTTCACACCTTTGCAACACAGGCAAGAACTCTTTCTTTGACTGTTCCATTTTTGAACTACTTCAAAATTTTGACAAGGTATGTATTTTTGAAAAACTTATCAAGCGTCTTGATCTATCTCAATAGATCTTGATGCTCAATATGTAAGTAGTTTTTACTGAGGTATTTCTTTTAAAGAACTCCTTTAAAACACTCCTTTATGCTTTGCAGAATAATTCTACATTATTTCCGATCAACAATATGTCATTCACATATACTTATCGAAATCTTTGTAGTGCTCCCACTCACTTTCTTGTAAATACAGGCCTTTCCAAAAGTCTCATATTAAACCATATGCTTTGATCAACTCATCAAAGTGTATATTCCAACTCGAGATGCTTGCACCAGTCCATTGATGGATTGTTGGAGCTTGCACACTTTGTTAGCATCTTTAGGATTGACAAAAACTTTCGGTTGCATCATATACAACTCTTCTTTAATAAATCCATTAAGGAATGCAGTTTTGACATCCATTTGCCAGATTTCATAAAATGTGGCAATTGCTAACATGATTCGGACAGACTTAAGCATCACTACAGTTGAGAAAATCTCATTGTAGTCAACACCTTGAACTTGTCAAAAAAACTTTTTTGCGACAAGTCGAGCTTTGTAGATAGTAACACTACTATCAACGTCCGTCTTCCTCTTAAAGATCCATTTATTTCTTATGGTTTGCTGATCATCGGGCAAGTCCATCAAAGTCCACACTTTGTTCTCATACATGGATCATATCTCGATTTTATGGCCTCAAGCCATTTCGTGGAATCTGGGCTCATCATCACTTCCTCATAGTTCGTAGGTTTATCATGGTCTCGTAACATGACTTTCGAACAGGATTACCGTACCACTCAGTGCGGACCGTACTCTGGAAGACCCACGAGGTTCTGTAGTAAATTGATCTGAAGTTTCATGATCATCATCATTAGCTTCCTCACTAATTGGTGTAGGAATCACTGGAACTGATTTCAGTGATGAACTATTTTCCAATTCGGGAGAAGGTACAAATTACCTTATCAAGCTCTACTTTCCTCCCACTCACTTCTTTCGAGAGAAATTCCTTCTCTAGAAAGGATCTGAATTTAGCAACGAAAATCTTGCCCTCAGATCTGTGATAGAAGGTGTACCCAACAGTTTCTTTTGGGTATTCTATGAAGACGCACTTCTCCGATTTGGGTTCGAGCTTATCAGGATGAAACTTTTTCACATAAGCATCGCAACTCTAAATTTTTAGAAACGACAGCTTAGGTTTATTGCTAAACCATAGTTCATACGGTGTCGTCTCAACGGATTTAGATGGTGCCCTATTTAATGTGAATGCAGCTGTCTCTAATGCATAACCCCAAAACGATATTGGTAAATCAGTAAGAGACATCATAGATCGCACCATATCCAAGAAAGTGCGGCTACGACATTTGGACACACCATAACGTTGTGGTGTTCCAGGTGGCGTGAGCTGTGAAACTATTTCACATTGTTTTAATTGAAGACCAAACTCGTAACTCAAATATTCATCTCCACGATCGATCGCAGAAACTTTATTTTCTTGTTACGATGATATTCCACTTCACTCTGAAATTCTTTGAACCTTTCAACTATTTCAGACTTATGTTTCATCAAGTAGATATACCCATATCTGCTCAAATCATCTGTGAAGGTCAGAAAATAAGGATACTTGCCACGAGCCTTCATACTCATTGGTCTGCATACATCAGTATGTATTATTTTCAATAAGTCAGTAGCTCATTCCATTGTTCTGAAGAACGGAGTCTTAGTCATCTTGCCCATGAGGCATGGTTCGCAAGCATCAAGTGATTCATAATCAAGTGATTCCAAAATCCCATCAGCATGGAGTTTCTTCGTGCGCTTTACACCAATATGACCTAAATGGCAGTGCCACAAATAAGTTGCACTATCATTATTAACTTTGCATCTTTTGGCCTCAATATTATGAATATGTGTATTACTACGATCGACATCCAACAAACCATTTTCGTTGGTGTGAATGACCATAGAAGGTTTTATTCATGTAAACAGAACAACAATTGTTCTCTAACTTAAATGAATAACCGTATTGCAATAAACATGATCAAATCATATTCATGCTCAACGCAAATACCAAATAACACTTATTTAGGTTCAACACAAATCCCGAAAGTATAGGGAGTGTGCGATGATGATCATATCAATCTTGGAACCACTTCCAACAAACATCGTCAATTCACCCTTAACTAGTCTCTGTTTATTCTGCAACTCCCGTTTCGAATTACTAATCTTAGAAACCGAACAAGTATCAAATACTCAGGGGCTACTATAAACCCTAGTAAGGCACACATCAATAACCTGTATATCAAATATACACTTGTTCACTTTGCCATCCTTCTTACCCACCAAATATTCAGGGCATTTCCGCTTCCAGTGACCATTTCCTTTGCAGTGTAAGCACTCAGTTTCAGGCTTTGGTCCAGCTTTGGTCTTCTTCACGGGAGTGACAACTTGCTTGTCATTCTACTTGAAGTTCCCTTTCTTTCCCTTTGCCCTTTTCTTGAAACTAGTGATCTTGTTAACCATCAACACTTGATGCTCTTTCTTGACTTCTACCTTCGTTGATTTCAGCATCACGAAGAGCTTGGGAATCGTTTTCGTCATCCCTTGCATACTATAGTTCAACACGAAGTTCTAGTAACTTAGTGATGGTGACTAGAGAATTCTGTCAATCACTATCTTATATGGAAGATTAACTCCCACTTGATTCAAGCGATTGAAGTACCCAAACAATCTGAGCACATGCTCACTAGTTGAGCGATTCTCCTCCATCTTTTAGCTATAGAACTTGTTGGAGACTTCATATCTCTCAACTCGGGTATTTGCTTGAAATATTAACTTCAACTCCTGGAACATCTTATATGGTCCATGACGTTCAAAAACGTCTTTGAAGTCCCGATTCTAAGCCGTTAAGCATGGTGCACTAAACTATCAAGTAGTCATCATATTGAGCTTAGCTAAACGCTCATAACGCTCGCATCCGCTCCTGCAATAGGTCTGTCATCTAGTGGTGCATTAAGGACATAATTCTTACGTGCAGCAATGAGGATAAACCTCGATCACGGATCCAATCCGCATCATTGCTACTAACATTTTCAACACAATTTCTCTAGGAACATATCAAAATAATCATATGAAAGCAACAATGCAAGCTATTGATCTACAACATAATTTGCAAAGTACTACGGGACTAAGTTCATGATAAATTTAAGTTCAATTAATCATATTACTTAAGAACTCCCACTTAGCAGACATCTCTCTAGTCATCTAAGTGATCATGTGATCCAAATCAACTAAACCATAACCGATCATCATGTGAGATGGAGTAGTTTTCAATGGTGAACATCATTATGTTGATCATATCTACTATATGATTCACGCTCGACCTTTCGGTCTCCGTGTTCCGAGGCCATATCTGCATATGCTAGGCTCGTCAAGTTTAACCTGAGTATTCCGCATGTGCAAAACTGGCTTGCACCCGTTGTAGATGGACGTAGAGCTTATCACACCCGATCATCACGTGGTGTCTAGGCACGGCGAACTTTGGCAACGGTGCATACTCAGGGAGAACACTTCTTGATAATTAGTGAGAGATCATCTTAAAATGCTACCGTCAAACAAAGCAAGATAAGATGCATAAAGGATAAACATCACATGCAATCAAAATATGTGACATGATATGGCCATGATCATCTTGCGCCTTTGATCTCCATCTCCAAAGTACTGTCATGACCTCTATCGTCACCGGCACGACACCATGATCTTCATCATCTTGATCTATATCAATGTGTCATCACATGGTCGTCTCACCAACTATTGCTCTTGCAACTATTGCTATCACATAGCGATAAAGTAAAGCAATTATTTGGTACTTGCATCATATGCAACAAAGAGACAACCATAGGGCTTCTGCCAGTTGCCGATAACTTCAACAAAACATGATCATCTCATACAACAAATTATATCTCATCACGTCTTGACCATATCACATCACAACATGCCTGCAAAAACAAGTTAGGCGTCCTCTACTTTGTTGTTGCAAATTTTACGTGGCTGCTACGGGCTGAGCAAGAACCATTCTCACCTACGCATCAAAACCACAACGATAGTTTGTCAAATAGTAGACTCCGTTTTAACCTTCGCAAGGACCGGGCGTAGTCACACTCGGTTCAACTAAAGTTGGAGAAACTGACACCCGCCAGCCACCTATGTGCAAAGCACGTCGGTAGAACCAGTCTCGCGTGGCGTCTGGCGTAATGTCGGTCCGGCCGCTTCATCCAACAATACCGCTGAACCAAAGTATGACATGCTGGTAGGCAGTATGACTTATATCGTCCACAACTCACTTGTGTTCTACTCGTGCATATAACATCAACGCATAAAACCTAGGCTCAGATGCCACTGTTGGGAAACGTAGTAATTTCAAAAAAATTCCTACGCACACGCAAGATCATGGTGATGCATAGCAACGAGAGGGGAGAGTGTTGTCTATGTACCCTCGTAGACCGACGCGGAAGCGTTGACGCAACATAGAGGAAGTAGTCGTACGTCTTCCCGGTCCAACCGATCCAAGCACCGTTACTCCGGCACCTCCGAGTTCTTGACACACGTACAGCTCGATGACGCACCCCGAACTCCAATCCAGCAGAGGTACGGGGAGGAGTTTTGTCAGCACGACGGCGTGGTGACGATCTTGATGTTCAACTGTCGCAGGGCTTCGCCTAAGCACCGCTACAATATGACCGAGGTGTAGTATTGTGGAGGGGGGCACCGCACACGGCTAAGGAACGATCACGATGATCAACTTGTGTATCCATGGGGTGCCCCCTACCCCCGTATATAAAGGAGAGGAGGAGGGGAGGGCCGGCCCTCTACTATGGCGCGCCCTGGGGAGTCCTACTCCCACCGGGAGTAGGATTCCCCCTTTCCTAGTCCAACTAGGAGTCCTTCCATGTATTAGGAGTAGGAGACTAGGAAGGGGAAGAGAGAAGGGAAGGAAGGAGGGGGTGCGGCCCCTCCCCTTAGTCCAATTCGGACTAGGCCATGGGGGGGCGCGCGGCCTGCCCTAGGCAGCCCCTCTCTCTTTCCCGCAGGGCCCAATAAGGCCCAATTCTTCTCCCCGGCGAATTCCCGTAACTCTCCGGTACTCCGATAAATACCCGAATCACTCGGAACCTTTCCGAACTCCGGATATAGTCGTCCAATATATCGATCTTTACGTCTCGACCATTTCGAGACTCCTCGTTATGTCCCCTATCTCATACTCCAAACTCCTTCGGTACATCAAAACTCATAAACTCATAATATAACTGTCATCGAAACCTTAAGCGTGCGGACCCTACGGTTCGAGAACAATGTAGACATGACCTAGAACCATTCTCGGTCAATAACCAATAGCGGGACCTGGATGCCCATATTGGTTCCTACATATTCTACGAAGATCTTTATCGGTCAAACCGCATAACAACATACTTTGTTCCCTTGGTCATCGGTATGTTACTTGCCCGAGATTTGATCGTCGGTATCCAATACCTAGTTCAATCTCGTTACCGCAAGTCTCTTTACTCGCTCGTAATGCATCATCCCATAACCAACTCATTGGTCACATTGCTTGCAAGGCTTATAATGATGTGCATTACCGAGAGGGCCCAGAGATATCTCTCCGACAATCGGAGTGACAAAACCTAATCTCGAAATACGCCAACTCAACATGTACCTTCGGAGACACCTGTATTACTCCTTTATAATCACCCGATTACGTTGTGACGTTTGGTAGTACCAAAGTGTTCCTCCGGTAAATGGGAGTTGCATAATCTCATTGTTACAGAACATGTATAAGTCATGAAGAAAGCAATAGCAACATACTAAGCGATCAAGTGCTAAGCTAACGGAATGGGTCAAGTCAATCACATCATTCTCCTAATGATGTGATCTCGTTAATCAAATGACAACTCTTTTGTCCATGGCTAGGAAACATAACCATCTCTGATAAACGAGCTAGTCAAGTAGAGGCATACTAGTGACACTATGTTTGTCTATGTATTCACACATGTATTATGTTTCCGGTTAATACAATTCTAGCATGAATAATAAACATTTATCATGAAATAAGGAAATAAATAATAACTTTATTATTGCCTCTAGGGCATATTTCCTTCAGTCTCCCACTTGCACTAGAGTCAATAATCTAGCTCACATCGTCATGTGATTTGACACCAATATTCATATCTGTATATGATTAACACCCATAGTTCACATCATCATGTGACCAACACCCAAAGGGTTTACTAGAGTCAATAATCTAGTTCACATCGCTATGTGATTAACACCCAAAGAGTACTAAGGTGTGATCATGTTTTGCTCGTGAGAGAAGCTTAGTCAACGGGTCTGTCACATTCAGAGTCGTATGTATTTTGCAAATATTCTATGTCTACAATGCTCTGCACGGAGCTACTCTAGCTAATCGCTCTCACTTTCAATATGTATCCAGATTGAGACTTAGAGTCATCTGGATCGGTGTAAAAGCTTGCACCTATGTAACTCTTTACGACGGGCTCTTTTATCACCTCCATAATTGAGAAATATTTCCTTAGTCCTCACTAAGGATATTCTTGACCAATGTCCAGTGATCTACTCCTAGATCACCATTGTATTCCCTTGCCAAATTCAGAGCAAGGTATACAATAGGTTTGGTACATAGCATAGCATACTTTATAGAACCTATAACTGAGGCATAGGGAATGACTTTCATTCTCTTTTCTATTTTCTGCCGTGGTCGGGATTTGAGTCTTACTCAATTTCACACCTTTGCAACACAGGCAAGAACTCTTTCTTTGACTGTTCCATTTTTGAACTACTTCAAAATTTTGACAAGGTATGTATTTTTGAAAAACTTATCAAGCGTCTTGATCTATCTCAATAGATCTTGATGCTCAATATGTAAGTAGTTTTTACTGAGGTATTTCTTTTAAAGAACTCCTTTAAAACACTCCTTTATGCTTTGCAGAATAATTCTACATTATTTCCGATCAACAATATGTCATTCACATATACTTATCAGAAATGCTGTAGTGCTCCCACTCACTTTCTTGTAAATACAGGCCTTTCCAAAAGTCTGTATTAAACCATATGCTTTGATCAACTCATCAAAGTGTATATTCCAACTCCGAGATGCTTGCACCAGTCCATTGATGGATTGCTGGAGCTTGCACACTTTGTTAGCATCTTTAGGATTGACAAAAACTTTCTGGTTGCATCATATACAACTCTTCTTTAATAAATCCATTAAGGAATGCAGTTTTGACATCCATTTGCCAGATTTCATAAAATGTGGCAATTGCTAACATGATTCGGACAGACTTAAGCATCACTACAGTTGAGAAAATCTCATTGTAGTCAACACCTTGAACTTGTCAAAAAAAAACTTTTTGCGACAAGTCGAGCTTTGTAGATAGTAACACTACTATCAACGTCCGTCTTCCTCTTAAAGATCCATTTATTTCTTATGGTTTGCCGATCATCGGGCAAGTCCATCAAAGTCCACACTTTGTTCTCATACATGGATCATATCTCAGATTTTATGGCCTCAAGCCATTTCGTGGAATCTGGGCTCATCATCACTTCCTCATAGTTCGTAGGTTTATCATGGTCTCGTAACATGACTTTCGTAACAGGATTACCGCACCACTCAGTGCGGACCGTACTCTGGAAGACCCACGAGGTTACGTAGTAAATTGATCGAAGTTTCATGATCATCATCATTAGCTTCCTCACTAATTGGTGTAGGAATCTTTGGAACTGATTTCAGTGATGAACTATTTTCCAATTCGGGAGAAGGTACAAATTACCTTATCAAGCTCTACTTTCCTCCCACTCACTTCTTTCGAGAGAAATTCCTTCTCTAGAAAGGATCTGAATTTAGCAACGAAAATCTTGCCCTCGGATCTGTGATAGAAGGTGTACCAACAGTTTCTTTTGGGTATTCTATGAAGACGCACTTCTCCGATTTGGGTTCGAGCTTATCAGATGAAACTTTTCACATAAGCATCGCAACTCTAAATTTTTAGAAACGATACTTAGGTTTATTGCTAAACCATAGTTCATACGGTGTCGCCTCAACGGATTTAGATGGTGCCCTATTTAATGTGAATGCAGCTGTCTCTAATGCATAACCCCAAAACGATATTGGTAAATCAGTAAGAGACATCATAGATCGCACCATATCCAAGAAAGTGCGGCTACGACATTTGGACACACCATAACGTTGTGGTGTTCCAGGTGGCGTGAGCTGTGAAACTATTTCACATTGTTTTAATTGAAGACCAAACTCGTAACTCAAATATTCATCTCCACGATCAGATCGCAGAAACTTTATTTTCTTGTTACGATGATATTCCACTTCACTCTGAAATTCTTTGAACCTTTCAACTATTTCAGACTTATGTTTCATCAAGTAGATATACCCATATCTGCTCAAATCATCTGTGAAGGTCAGAAAATAAGGATACTTGCCACGAGCCTTCATACTCATTGGTCTGCATACATCAGTATGTATTATTTTCAATAAGTCAGTAGCTCATTCCATTGTTCTGAAGAACGGAGTCTTAGTCATCTTGCCCATGAGGCATGGTTCGCAAGCATCAAGTGATTCATAATCAAGTGATTCCAAAATCCCATCAGCATGGAGTTTCTTCGTGCGCTTTACACCAATATGACCTAAATGGCAGTGCCACAAATAAGTTGCACTATCATTATTAACTTTGCATCTTTTGGCCTCAATATTATGAATATGTGTATTACTACGATCGACATCCAACAAACCATTTTCGTTGGTGTGAATGACCATAGAAGGTTTTATTCATGTAAAGAACAACAATTGTTCTCTAACTTAAATGAATAACCGTATTGCAATAAACATGATCAAATCATATTCATGCTCAACGCAAATACCAAATAACACTTATTTAGGTTCAACACAAATCCCGAAAGTATAGGAGTGTGCGATGATGATCATATCAATCTTGGAACCACTTCCAACAAACATCGTCAATTCACCCTTAACTAGTCTCTGCTTATTCGCAACTCCGTTTGAATTACTAATCTTAGAAACCGAACAAGTATCAAATACTGGGGCTACTATAAACCCTAGTAAGGCACACATCAATAACCTGTATATCAAATATACACTTGTTCACTTTGCCATCCTTCTTACCCACCAAATATTCGTGGCATTTCCGCTTCAAAGGACCATTTCCTTTGCGATTGTAAGCACTCGGTTTCAGGCTTTGGTCCAGCTTTGGTCTTCTTCACGGAGTGACAACTTGCTTGTCATTCTACTTGAAGTTCCTTTCTTTCCTTTGCCCTTTTCTTGAAACTAGTGATCTTGTTAACCATCAACACTTGATGCTCTTTCTTGACTTCTACCTTCGTTGATTTCAGCATCACGAAGAGCTTGGGAATCGTTTTCGTCATCCCTTGCATACTATAGTTCAACACGAAGTTCTAGTAACTTAGTGATGGTGACTAGAGAATTCTGTCAATCACTATCTTATATGGAAGATTAACTCCCACTTGATTCAAGCGATTGAAGTACCCAAACAATCGAGCACATGCTCACTAGTTGAGCGATTCTCCTCCATCTTTTAGCTATAGAACTTGTTGGAGACTTCATATCTCTCAACTCGGTATTTGCTTGAAATATTAACTTCAACTCTGGAACATCTTATATGGTCCATGACGCTCAAAACGTCTTTGAAGTCCCGATTCTAAGCCGTTAAGCATGGTGCACTAAACTATCAAGTAGTCATCATATTGAGCTTAGCTAAACGTTCATAACGTCTGCATCTGCTCCTGCAATAGGTCTGTCATCTAGTGGTGCATTAAGGACATAATTCTTCTGTGCAGCAATGAGGATAAACCTCAGATCACGGATCCAATCCGCATCATTGCTACTAACATTTTCAACACAATTTTCTCTAGGAACATATCAAAATAATCATATGAAAGCAACAATGCAAGCTATTGATCTACAACATAATTTGCAAAGTACTACCAGGACTAAGTTCATGATAAATTTAAGTTCAATTAATCATATTACTTAAGAACTCCCACTTAGACAGACATCTCTCTAGTCATCTAAGTGATCATGTGATCCAAATCAACTAAACCATAACCGATCATCATGTGAGATGGAGTAGTTTTCAATGGTGAACATCATTATGTTGATCATATCTACTATATGATTCACGCCGACCTTTCGGTCTCCGTGTTCGAGGCCATATCGCATATGCTAGGCTCGTCAAGTTTAACCTGAGTATTCGCATGTGCAAAACTGGCTTGCACCCGTTGTAGATGGACGAGAGCTTATCACACCCGATCATCACGTGGTGTCTAGGCACGATTTAACTTTGGCAACGGTGCATACTCGGGAGAACACTTCTTGATAATTAGTGAGAGATCATCTTAAAATGCTACCGTCAAACAAAGCAAGATAAGATGCATAAAGGATAAACATCACATGCAATCAAAATATGTGACATGATATGGCCATGATCATCTTGCGCCTTTGATCTCCATCTCCAAAGTATCTTGTCATGACCTCTATCGTCACCGGCACGACACCATGATCTTCATCATCTTGATCTATATCAATGTGTCATCACATGGTCGTCTCACCAACTATTGCTCTTGCAACTATTGCTATCACATAGCGATAAAGTAAAGCAATTATTTGGTACTTGCATCATATGCAACAAAGAGACAACCATAGGGCTTCTGCCAGTTGCCGATAACTTCAACAAAACATGATCATCTCATACAACAAATTATATCTCATCACGTCTTGACCATATCACATCACAACATGCCCTGCAAAAACAAGTTAGACGTCCTCTACTTTGTTGTTGCAAATTTTACGTGGCTGCTACGGGCTGAGCAAGAACCATTCTCACCTACGCATCAAAACCACAACGATAGTTTGTCAAATAGTAGACTCCGTTTTAACCTTCGCAAGGACCGGGCGTAGTCACACTCGGTTCAACTAAAGTTGGAGAAACTGACACCCGCCAGCCACCTATGTGCAAAGCACGTCGGTAGAACCAGTCTCGCGTAGGCGTACGCGTAATGTCGGTCCGGGCCGCTTCATCCAACAATACCGCTGAACCAAAGTATGACATGCTGGTAGGCAGTATGACTTATATCGTCCACAACTCACTTGTGTTCTACTCGTGCATATAACATCAACGCATAAAACCTAGGCTCAGATGCCACTGTTGGGAAACGTAGTAATTTCAAAAAAATTCCTACGCACACGCAAGATCATGGTGATGCATAGCAACGAGAGGGAGAGTGTTGTCTATGTACCCTCGTGAGACCGACGCGAAGCGCTGACGCAACATAGAGGAAGTAGTCGACGCCTTCCCGGTCCAACCGATCCAAGCACCGTTATTCGGCACCTCCGAGTTCTTGACACACGACAGCTCGATGACGCACCTTTAACTCCAATCCAGCAGAGGTACGGGAGGAGTTTTGTCGACGACGGCGTGGTGACGATCTTGATGTTCAATCGCCGCAGGCTTCGCCTAAGCACCGCTACAATATGACCGAGGTGTAGTATTGTGGAGGGGGCACCGACACGGCTAAGGAACGATCACGATGATCAACTTGTGTATCCATGGGGTGCCCCTACCCCGTGATATAAAGGAGAGGAGGAGGAGGGCGGCCCTCTACTATGGCGCATACTGGGAGTCCTACTCCCACCGGGAGTAGGATTCCCCTTCCTAGTCCAACTAGGAGTCCTTCCATGTATTAGGAGTAGGAGACTAGGAAGGGAAGAGAGAAGGAAGGAAGGAGGGGTGCGGCCCCTCCTTAGTCCAATTCAGACTAGGCCATGGGGCGCGGCCTGCCCTAGGCAGCCCCCTCTCTCTTCGCAGGCCCAATAAGGCC
Organism: Aegilops speltoides; assembly: GCA_021437245.1. NCBI lineage: Eukaryota > Viridiplantae > Streptophyta > Magnoliopsida > Poales > Poaceae > Aegilops > Aegilops speltoides. Next base: position 486,427,090 of record CM038142.1, read on the forward strand.
CAATTCTTCTCCCCGCGAATTCCGTAACTCTCCAGTACTCGATAAATACCGAATCACTCAGAACCTTTCCGAACTCCGGATATAGTCGTCCAATATATCGATGTTTACGCCTCGCCATTTCGAGACTCCTCGTCATGTCCCCGATCTCATCCGGGACTCCAAACTCCTTGGTACATCAAAACTCATAAACTCATAATATAAGCATCATCGAAACCTTAAGCGTGCGGACCCTACGGTTCGAGAACAATGTAGACATGACCTAGAACCATTCTCGGTCAATAACCAATAGCGGGACCTGATGCCCATATTGGTTCCTACATATTCTACGAAGATCTTTATCGGTCAAACCGCATAACAACATACTTTGTTCCTTTGTCATCGGTATGTTACTTGCCCGAGATTTGATCGTCGGCATCCAATACCTAGTTCAATCTCGTTACGCAAGTCTCTTTACTCGCTCAGTAATGCATCATCCCGTAACCAACTCATTGGTCACATTGCTTGCAAGGCTTATAATGATGTGCATTACCGAGAGGGCCAGAGATACCTCTCCGACAATCGGAGTGACAAAACCTAATCTCAAAATACGCCAACTCAACATGTACCTTCGGAGACACCTGTAGTACTCCTTTATAATCACCCGATTACGTTGTGACGCTTGGTAGTACCCAAAGTGTTCCTCCGTAAACGGAGTTGCATAATCTCATAGTTACAGGAACATGTATAAGTCATGAAGAAAGCAATAGCAACATACTAAACGATCAAGTGCTAAGCTAACGGAATGGGTCAAGTCAATCACATCATTCTCCTAATGATGTGATCTCGTTAATCAAATGACAACTCTTTTGTCCATGGCTAGGAAACATAACCATCTCTGATAAACGAGCTAGTCAAGTAGAGGCATACTAGTGACACTATGTTTGTCTATGTATTCACACATGTATTATGTTTCCGGTTAATACAATTCTAGCATGAATAATAAACATTTATCATGAAATAAGGAAATAAATAATAACTTTATTATTGCCTCTAGGGCATATTTCCTTCAGCATGTTTTGGAATAACAGCAGTAATATTGAGATTTTGGGAGACTCTTGTTATCACATAGATGCAAAGGTGCAAGAGGAAGGAGTAGAACCCTGGAGGATTACATGCATATACGGTGAATCCCAAGCCCATCTCAGGCACCAGACTTGGGACTTGATGAGGGGGATATCAACTTTGAGCTCGCTTCCATGGCTTTGCTTAGGCGATTTTAATGAAGTTCTACGTCCCGAAGAGCATCAAGGAATAGCTGAACGCAGCAATTCCCAAATACAAGCATTCCGAGATGCGGTTGATGTTTGCATGCTTGAAGACTTGGGCTACCAGGGCAGACCATGGACTTTTGAGAAAAGAGTCGCTGGAGGATCTTACACGCGCGTTCGTCTGGATAGGCTGCTGGCCTCTCCTAGCTGGATGGCGCGCTTCCCTCTAGCTTCTCTGGTTCATCTAACGGCAGCATCCTCCAATCATGCTCCGATCTTGCTTTCTACCTCTACTGCTCAGCCGGACAGGAGGAAAAAGGAGTTCAGATACGAGGTTATGTGGGAGTCTCACGAGGAATGGAAAGATACCATAACTGCTAGGTGGAATGCAGCCTCTCCGGGCTATGGTGTTGGTGATTTCCGGGATAAACTTCTGGCCTTGTCGAGGGATCTTACAGTTTGGAGCAAGGAGTCGTTTGGTAATGTCCGGAAGGAGATAAAACAACTTACTGCTCAACTTGAACGACTGCGTAATGACCCGGCCAGGACGGGTCTAGTAAATGTGGAGTTAAAAGTTAACGAGAGGCTAGTTGAACTGTACCATCGTGAGGAACTCATGTGGCGTCAGAGGTCACGGTTGCAGTGGCTTTCGGAAGGTGACAAAAACACCAAATTTTTTCACATGAGGGCGAGTATGCGCCGTAAGAGAAACATGATAAAAGCTCTCTACAATTCTCTAGGAATATACACAGAGAACCAGGATGAGTTGAAGGAGATGGTGCGGGATTTCTACAAGTCCCTGTACACATCTGAAGGCGTGACAGGTATAGAGGAGGTGTTGGCACATGTGCCCTGCAAGGTCACTGCGGCTATGAATGAGAACCTATGCGCCCCATACAAAAATGAGGAGGTCAAGCAAGCTCTTTTTCAGATGTTCCCTACCAAGGCCCCGGGCCCTGACGGTTTTCCGGCGCATTTTTATCAATGCACTGGGATATATGGGATGATATTACATCAGTTGTGTTACATATTATCAGAGGGGAGGAAAGCCCGGAGAGTATAAATGACACTGTTTTGGTTCTTGTTCCTAAGGTAACTTCCCCTACACTGCTCACTCAGTTTAGGCCGATCAGCCTTTGCAATGTACTGTACAAAATAGCTTCAAAAGTTGTAGCCAATAGACTCAAAGTTATATTACCTGAGATCATTTCTGAGGAACAGTCAGCATTTGTACCTGAAAGATTAATAACAGATAACATTATTTGTGCGTACGAGTGCCTCCATTTTATGAAGAGGAATAAGTCTAAGAGCAATAGTTTTTGTGCACTGAAGCTTGACATGATGAAAGCCTATGATCGGCTCGAATGGGACTACTTACAAGCCATTATGGGGAAGCTTGGTTTTGCAGCCCCCTGGATTCATATTGTGATGAGTATGGTCAGGTCTGTTTCCTTCTCAGTGTTGTTTAATGGGGAAAAGCACGAACGGTTCAATCCTACAAGAGGTATTCGACAGGGAGATCCCATCTCCCCCTATCTTTTCTTACTGGCAGCAGAGGGCCTTTCGTGCCTCTTAAAATCTAGTTCTCAGTCATCGGCGCTTGGACTAAAGGTGGCACCGACAGCTGCAGTTGTTAACCACCTTTTGTTTGCAGATGACAGCCTGTTGCTTTTTAAGGCTAGTGTGGAGGGAGCTAGTGCAGTTTCAAACCTGTTGAATACATATTGTTTGGCTTCAGGGCAGAGGATTAATCATGACAAATCTTCCATCTTTTTTAGTAAAGGGTGCCCTGAACATATCAGACAAGGAGTAAAAAATGGCCTCAATGTGCAGAACGAGTATTTGAGTGAAAAATATTTGGGCTTGCCAACTGAAGTGGGTCAGTCAAAAAGTGGCACTTTCAAGTACCTTCATGATAGAGTCTGGGAGAAGGTCAAGGGATGGATGGAGAAGCTCCTGTCTGCTGCAGGTAAAGAGATCTTGATAAAGTCATGGCACAAGCGATCCGGTGTTCTCTATGTCATGCTTTAGATCGACAAGGGGCTCTGTGAGAGCATTACTTCTATCATTCGCTTGAGCCGGTGGGGCAGCAAACAAGGAAAAATAAGACCATGCTGGGTCTCCTGGGATGTGATGACAAAACCAAAGAGTCTAGGTGGTTTGGGCTTCCGAGACATGGAGATTTTTAACCTAGCTCTTCTGTCCAGACAGGCATGGAGATTGTTGCAGGAACCGGACTCACTCAGTGCACATTTGCTAAAGGCAATTTACTACCCAAATACATCAATACTTGAGGCCGAACTGGTGTCACGACCTTCTCAAATATGGCGTGCCATTGTAGATGGTCGAAACATAATGAAGCTAGGCACCATCAGGCAGATAGGTGATGGATCATCAACCAACATCTGGACTCATAGCTGGATCCCTAGGGAAGGTTTCTCAAAACCTGTCACATCCCTCGTGGCCAACCCACCGAGGATGGTGGCTGAATTAATAGATCACAACATGGCAACGTGGCGGGTAGATTTGGTCCGGCAGGTTTTTCTCCCTGTAGATGCTGAGGCAATACTAAAGATACCGATCTGCACGAGGCTTGTTCAGACTTCGGTGTGGGCGAAGACCCAAAGGCGTGTACTGCTCGATCGGCATACAACATGATTTTCCGCATAAAGACTGGCAGAGAAGCTTGGCTTGAGGAAGTAGAGGATGTGTCAAACAGAACGCAGTAACGAGAGGATGGGCTTTGGTTTGGGGTATGCAAGTACCTTCAAAACTGAAGGTATTTGTTTACGCCTCGACAACATTCTCTCCCAACCGGAGATATATTGCAGCATCGGAATATGGTGACAACGAGTGAGTGTGCTATTTGTGGTGCAGCTGACAACTGGCGACATTCCATGTTGGACTGCGCCATGTCAAGGAGCGTGTGGGCACTGTCAAACTCAGATCTTGTGGAACACATGTGCATGAACACAGATGACAGTGCCAAGGGCTGGTTGTTTGCCATGAGTGAGTCGCTGCCACAGGAAGAATTTACCACGTTAGTTGTTACACTTTGGGCAATATGGCATGCTCGTCAGAAGCTGATACATGAAGGAATCTTCCAAACTCCTTTCTCCACACAAGCTTTTATCAGAAGCTATCTCTGTGATCTTCAACTCACCTTCAAGGCCCCAAGCAGGGGTCGGGCGGATGCACAACCGAAGCCTACGACAAGCTTAATGTGGATGCAGCAGTGCCTAGGGTAGGAGGTTTTGGAGCTGTGGGAGCGATTTGCAGAGATGATGCCGGATTGTTCATGGGTGCATCAGCTGTTGTCTTCAAAAACATCGACCAGTCTGAGATTTTGGAGAGGCTTGCCATTAGAGAGTCTCTAGCCCTTGCTGACGATCTATACATCCAAAAAATTCAAGTGGCCTCCGATTGTAAGTCAGCGAGTGAAGCAATCCAGCGAGGAACATCTTCATCTTATGGTGCAGTAGTGAGGGAGATCAAGAAACACTCTAGTAGTTTTACATCCTGTTTATTTAGACATGAATTTAGAACTTCGAATGTTGAAGCACACAAACTAGCAAACCATGCTTTAACTCTCGGGACCGGTCGCCATGTTTGGTTAGGCCACCCGGGAGAACTCTCTTTCGTCCATGTAAGTGTGACGGGTCATGAATAAAGCTTTGCGAGTTTGTCTCAAAGAAAAGAAAGAAAAAAAGAAACTGTTAACCATCCCAAAAAAAACTGGCAACTAACCTAATCTTCGAAAGAATGGTAAGAGTAGACAAGCGCCGCGCTGAAAAATTAGTCCTTTTCACGCGCACGCTACCGCTCCGGGCGCTCCAGCGAAGGCGCAAAAACCGCGCGCGACATAACTAGTTCAGTGCACGGGTGAAAACGCCATCGCGCGCCGTTTATTTGCTGCGCCCACTCCCGCACGCTGCACACTCGAGCGCCCGCTCGCAACTCCACCTACCCCATCCAGTCGCGGCGCCGCCGCCGCCGGCACTACCCCGTTTCTTTTGGCGATCCACATTAAGCCGCGGGATGGATTTTCCATGTACAGCCCCCCTAGCTGGGTGAGCTGCTATCTTTTACTCAACTCTATTTGTTCCCGCATTCTTTCATCACAAATATTTACCTTGCTAATTCAAAGCAGGAACTGCGAAAAGCTGTGAGGGAGGTCCACAACCCGCCTCCACAGCCAGAGGACCACAACCGGGCCCTCGACCCCAGACTTGAAGAAGATCCGGACGTATTTGTGGAGCTTGTCGACAGGACGTTTTACCAGGCAAGATGTGATGGTGCCTTGGTGGCTATCATAGCCGACTATCCTGGCCTACTCCTTGCATCACATGTAAGTAAAACCGGAGTCCTAACTCCCGAGAAGGATCCCTTCCTTACGCCTTACCCACTGCACATGTATTGCGCTTTATAGGGAAGGCCATCGGGGCACCGTGCCGAACCCACGGTGACTCGCCAACAAGGGGCACCGAAGCCGGGTAGGCTTAAAAGGAAGGCGGTCAGGACTGAGACGCCGTCGCAGAGGTATGATTAAAAACCTGCTCCGTGATTATCGTCTTTAAAATATAACAATGTCCATTGTCCCCTGGCAGAAAGAGTATTCGCCGGACTGTGTCCGGAGATCCTGCCGGCCACGCCTCCACCAGCCGGACTCCAGAACCAGACTCAAGGGCGGGGGCTAATGTGGGGACAACGCCGGACGGTCCTCCTGCAGAGAATGCGGATAGAATATCCGCTACAAATTCCAAAGTGGAGAGCGCTATGAATCACCGGCGTCGACGGGCCGTACTCCGCGACCCTAATTTCTCCGAAGAGGCATTCAATGCCTTCAACTCAGGAGACGCGTACATCCGAGCTGCTCAAGGTGGGCTTGCTAGAGCCACAGACAAGTATTTAAAGGATACACAGGTAAGAAAAATCTGATAATTATGTATATCAGTAGCCCCTGACACTTGAAACAGTTGGCACAACTGATTTAAGGATCATTGTATGAATAGGTTCTTACACAAAAGAACACCCATTTGTCTCAAGAGCTGGAGGAGTGCAAAGCCCAGCTAAGGGCCGCAGTTGCCGGAAGGGAGGAATCCAAGAAGGCCTCATCTGGTAATACTTGTCTTGATCAAAAAGAACGTAATTACGTGTAGCAATTAGTATTCGGCATGTTTGTAAATCTAACAATGGATTCTGCAGACAATCCCGGAGTGAATCCGGAGATCGTACAAGAGGATGAGCAACATGCTCAATGACAGCTAGAGGCTGGCGAGCACGTGCTTATGCGGGTTAGGCGAGAGAGAAATGATCTCCAGGATGCCAATACCCGGCTGGGCATTGAACTGGAAGATGTTTGGGCCCAACTTGCTGACTCCGTGAAGGAGAACAAGAGGCTTCGACGCGACATTTTTAGTACGTGCTCAAACGAACTTTTATATAGTTCGACGAAGAAACGGACTAACAGAGTTATGTCTGTAGGTATGCTGACATGTTGTCTCGAAGAGGAGATGCCCGGATCCGCAGGCGATCTTCTACAAGAGCTTTCACAACTGCATGAACCATTTCGGCGGGTGATGCAGGATATTGCCCAAGCGTTGTGGCCGTCCGCCTCCCTGCCAGGAGGCATGGGGGAGCTTGTAGAGATGCTCAAGGGAGCATAGCGTCGCTTCCGATTATGGAAGATATCGGCCTGCCGACAAGGTGCGAGGAAAGCCTGGGCCATGGTAAAAACTCGGTACACCAAGGTTGATCCGAATCACATGGCCCTTGTCAGACCTGTAGGGTCAGATGGGAAAGAGATTCCCATTAGTCTGGTATATGACCAGGTAGAATTAGCCGCAAAGTATTCCCAAAAGGATTGTAGGCTAGACAACCTGTTGGATGGTATAGAAGAAGAATTTAGCCAGTCTACGTGGCTGTGTACTTCAATTGACATATTTTGTCCCTAGTCGGATTGTAAATCATTTGTCATGGCGGACCTTTTTGCTTCAACCTTCGGACCCGGCGATCAAGTGTATCCAATACCCGCCGCTTATGTAAACCGGGTACGCGTGGAAACTAGGCGTAGGGGTCATAAGTGCTTGAACAGACAAGTATCCAACTAGCTATGTTATATTACATGGATAGTAAGAAACATCTTACAGGGAGAGTAGTTCCGTTAAGGGTTCCTTTCCCTGTGTACACATGCATTAATGTGCATGTCCAAACTGCGAACAAAGACGGAGGATATAAAACATCTGGGGGTTTATATTGTAATAGGTAAGAGACATCTTTTGTTCGCCGACCGAATATTCCCTTAAGAACGCTAGCTTTCGGCTTCACCCAGTCTGAGGTACACGTCTGGCGGACCCGGCAGTAACAATCGCAGAGGTGCTCCCCTTATGCCCTAGCCGAACTAACGGGAACGTAGGGCATAAACACAGGAGCCAGGCAACCCAGCTTGGCCAAAACTTAAGTCATATCGATGCATATAATGGCGAAGAAAAGGTACATATGCAAAAGTGACACATATGTAGTGGGCATGAAGCCCGGAAGGTAATTATATTAAGCTTCTGTATAAGAAGCCCCCAGGTATAATGAGCGTGCATAGCACGTCAAGATTGCGTAGTCAAGTCATAATTGAAGCTTTTTAGGGCCATAAAAAAGAAAGAAAGAGGATATAATTTAAAAAGTGTGCAGGTAAGGAGACAAACACAGAGTTCGGTGCTAGGCGTAGAATCTTCAAAGTCTGGCCGCGTTCCATGGGTTCGACTTGAGTCGATTATCTGATGCATCACGCAGGCGGTACGCTCCTCCGATGAGAACTTTATCAATGATGAAGGGACCCTCCCACTTGGGCTTGAGCTTGTCCTTTTTCTTCTCCGGTAGGCGTAGAACAAGTTCGCCAACGTTATAAGTTTTGGCCCATACTTCTCTGCTTTGATACCTTCAAGCCTGTTGCTGATAGGATGCGGAACGGGCTTTTGTGACATCACGTTCCTCCTCCAGGGCATCTAGACTGTCCTGCCGATCAAGCTCGGCTTCTCTCTCTTCATACATGTGCACTCGAGATGAGTCATGAATGATATCGCAGGGCAATACCGCCTCTGCGCCGTACACCATGAAGAATGGTGTGTATCCGGTAGTGCAATTTGGCATGGTCCGCAGTCCCCGTAGTACGGAGTCGAGCTCATCGACCCAGTGTGTATCTGATTCCTTCAAGGATCGCACTAGTCTGGGTTTGATGCCGCTCATAATAAGACCATTTGCTCGTTCGACTTGACCGTTTGTTTGGGGGTGATAGACGGAGGCGTAATCGAGCTTAATGCCCATGTTGCCGCACCAAGTTTTCACCTCATCGGCTATGAAGTTAGAGCCATTATCGGTGATGATGCTGTGGGGGACACCGTAACGGTCTACAACCCCTGATATGAAGTCTATCACTGGTCCGGATTCGGCCGTTTTAACTTGTTTGGCCTCTATCCATTTGGTGAATTTATCCACCATGACCAATAGGTATTTTTTCTTATGGCTTCCTCATTTAAGGGGTCCGACCATATTGAGCCCCCAGACCGCAAATGTCCAAGTAATGGGAATTGTTTGGAGAGCGTTAGGTGGAATATGGCTTTGGTTTGCGAAAAGCTGGCAACCGACACAATGTTGGACGAGGTCCTGTGCGTCTGCTCGGGCTGTCGGCCAGTAGAAACCTATACAAAAGGCCTTGATTACAAGGGCCCGAGCTGCGGCATGGTGGCCGCCGAGTCCAGCGTGAATTTCGGCCAAGAGCTTCCGCCCTTCCTCTTCGGAGATGCATCTTTGGAGTACTCCGGTAGCGCTTTTCTTATAAAGCTCTCCCTCGTGAACCTTGTAGGCTTTAGAGCACCGCACGATGCAACGTTCCTCATTTTGGTCCTCGGGGAGTTCTTGCCTATTTAGGTAGGCTAAGTAGGGTTCTGTCCACAGGGCGATGAAAGCCATGATTGCGTGGGCCGAAGGTGTTATTTTGGTGGCGGAGCCTCCAATTATGTTAGTGCGTTTGGGATCTGGGGTTGTGGTCGGATCCGGACTAGTATTGCCGGTCTCCCCTTGCCACACCATAGACGGCTTGAACATCCTTTCCAAGAAGATATTAGGTGGGACGGGGTCACGCTTAGCACTGATGCGGGCGAGGATATCCGCCGCTCGATTGTTTTCTCGGACCACATGATGGAATTTGAGTCCCTCGAACCGAGCCGACATTTTGAGGACGGCATTGCGGTAAGCCGCCATTTTCGGGTCCTTGGCGTCAAAGTCTCCATTCATTTGAGATATTGCAAGGTTCAAATCCTCACGCACCTCTAGGCATTGAATGCCCATGGAGACCGCCATCCGAAGACTGTTGTCGGTGTCAAAACCGGCGGATCTCGGGTAGGGGGTCCCGAACTGTGCGTCTAGGCGGATGGTAACAGGAGACAAGGGACACGATGTTTTTACCCAGGTTCGGGCCCTCTCGGTGGAGGTAAAACCCTACTCCTGCTTGATTAATATTGATGATATGGGTAGTACAAGAGTAGATCTACCATGAGATCAAGGAGGCTAAACCCTAGAAGCTAGCCTATGGTATGATTGTTGTTCGTCCTATGGACTAAAACCCTCCGGTTTATATAGACAACGGAGAGGGCTAGGGTTACACAGAGTCGGTTACAATGGTAGGAGATCTACATATCCGTATCACCAAGCTTGCCTTCCACGCCAAGAAAAGTCCCATCCGGACACGGGACGAAGTCTTCAATCTTGTATCTTCATAGTCTTGGAGTCCGGCCAAAGATGATAGTTCGGCTATCCGGACACCCCCTAGTCGAGGACACCCTCAGTAGCCCCTGAATCAGGCTTCAATGACGACGAGTCCGGCGCGCATATTGTCTTCGGCATTGCAAGGCGGGTTCCTTCTCTGAATAATTCATAGAAGATCTTGAACACCAGGATAGTGTCCGGCTCTGCAAAATAAGTCCGACATACCACCATAGAGAGAATAATATTTACACAAGTTCAATCTCCTGACGTATTTCGTGGCATGACGTCACACCACGGCCAAGCCTTTATTCGAATTGTTTTTATTATTCCACCTCAGCACGTTTAGCGAAGCGGTTTCCTTAGCACATCTTGTCAAAGCAGAGATCGTGTCCCCTTATTCCGGGATTCTCATCAATACGGGCATGGCTAACCCAACCGCGCCCGTTGGCACGCCCCCTCTATCGAAGGCGAGTCCCAAACGGTGACGGGGAGGGCTCTTGGTATTCAACCTCTTTATAACGAGACCAAGGCCTACTCCTTTCTTTCAATCTCAATCGAATCCGCCCCTCGCCTCGAGTTCCAACACCCAAGGCTCCAAATTCAGGCGCTTCGGACCTTCGACAATGTCCGGCTCCAACCTGCAAGGCCGGTGGATGCCTTCTTCCGTCACGGAAGAAGATGTGCTAAAGCTGAGAGACGCCAGGTATCTAATCGGCGAAATTTTGCATAGGCTGCCTGCCCAAGGGCAAGTTATTCCTACCCCCGAGCATGGTGAGAGCGTGGTGTTCGTGTCTCACTTCCGTCGGGGTTTAGGCTTCCCGACGGACCCCTTCGTGAGGGGGCTCATGTTTTATTATGGGCTGGAGTTCCACGACTTGGATCTGGAGTCCATCCTCCACATCTCATTGTTCATTGTTGTATGCGAAGCCTTCCTCCGCACTACCCCTCACTTTGGATTGTGGCTCAAGACTTCAATGTGGAGCCGAAGATGATCGAGGGGCAGCAGGCAGAGTGCGGAGGGGCTGTTATAAGCAAGAGTGCTGACGCTCCCTGGCCCGAGGGCTCTTTTCAAGAGGAGCTTGGTTTGTGGCAACATGAGTGGTTCTACATCACCGCTCCCAGGGGCACCAGATCGGTGGCGCCACCTGCCTCTCGTTCGGGACCTCCACAACGGCTGGCGTCATGGGTCAACAAAGGGCTTGACTGGGGGCCGTCCAAGGATGTACCTCTATTGCAGGGCCGTATTCGAGACCTCCAAGAGAGGGAGATCAATCTGGTTGTAGTGGCGCAGGTCATGCTGATTCGGCACCTTCTGCCCTACAAACGTCGCCCCCTCCGCCTGTGGGAATTCAATCCGGAGGGACCGCGAGCTCTCCAACACTTCATGGGTGCGACGCCCGTGGAGATGTATAAACTGTTCTTCGGATCACAAAAGATGTGTCCGGACTTGACCGAGGACGCAGGCCTGAGCTGCAATCGCCCGGATACTCGAGTAAGTAGTCCTGTGCCCGGACATGCTATCCGTACATTTATCATAAACTTGCCCTTTAAAGAGCTGTCCCTTGAACAGGAATGGATAGCAAAAGCAAAACTAATAAGGTGTCCGGCCCCCCTCCCTGAGACCACGCCGGATCCTGTGTTGACCAAGATGTTGGAGGCTGCGCCTTTGGAAGAGGGTGAAGGGGGGAACAGGAAAGCTACTGCCTCCGCTAAGGAGGCTCTCAAGAAAGGGGGGATCGAGAATCCCTCCCTCCAATCGGATAAGAGGACCGCTTCTGAAGATCCGGAGGCCAAGGCCTCAAAGCGGGGGAAGATATCTTCACCAGAGGGTCCTGCGCCGGGAGAAGCCCCGGCCGCACTATTTCCCCAAGGAAATCAGCCCTCTAGCAAGCCATAAGTAGAAAGGGGAGTTTTGTATTAAGGGGCATCCCTGTTTTTATTTCTGAAGATAAACGAAGTTTTTACCTTGTAGTTCGGATCTCAGCCCTTCTCAGCAGAGCTCATCTTCGGGATCTTAAATGCGAGATGATGGAGAGCGAACGCTCCATCCGCCGCACCGTCGGCGGGGCGGACGACCGAGGTGTCGTCGCGAGGGTTTCTGAGTCGGCGGGCCGAAGGTTCAGCACCAGCTGGTGTACGGTCGGAGGAGCTGAAGGGTCTGCTCGGGCGAGCGTCTATCTCAAAAGATCACCGTACGTTAATGGGTACGGTGATTGAAAGGATTTCATCCGCTGAGAGCGGATTGCATGAAGCCGTTAGAAGTTTACCGACGGGGTTTGAGGTACGCAAAAATGATATACCTTCTGACAGTTTTGCATATTGAATGTGCCCTGTATAGATAGTAGCCCCTGAGACTCGATATGTTGTCAAAGGTGACAGCATGCCGAGGATCATAATCTCAGTTGTAAGATGTCGCCCTTCCTATATAGGTGGCGGAGCGTTCGGTGGCCAGCCGGACTGATGGATTTGCCAAACTAAAGCGGCAAATTAACGTTGCGGATGCGGACATCACGCTGGTCAATAAGCGACTTGACGAGTCACAAGGTATGTGGCTTCTCCGCGGACACCGGTAAGGGAGCTTGACGCCCGTGCCTTACGACATGTATGCTTAATGCAGATGGTACCGCTGCTATGGAGGACCTTCGGGCGGAGCTTGCCCGAGCCAAGGAGCAAGCCAGAAAAAGTAATGCGGCTGCCTTGAAGGCGGCCGAAGAGCTAAAAGCCGAACAGGCTGCTTACTGCCGAAGCAGGGAGGAAATGGCCGAGATGGCTGTGAAGCTGAAGAATGCTACCAATCGCTGCGAGTTTCTTGAAAAAGAACGCCGAGCGGAGCAAGAGGACCTGAAGAAGGCCATCACCAAAGCCAAGGATGTCCGCTCCGCGATGAGAGCTATAAAGGAGGAGCTACGTGAAGCCAGGGATAGCGCGGCTGGAAAGCTCTTTCTGCTGCGTAGGAAGTTCACGGATCCGAAGTATGCTCAGTTGGGCCAGCTGTGGGGTGCGGAGGATGCTTATCTGGATTTGGCGGCGAGTGCCGCAGACGCAGTCGCACACTTCCGAGGCCAAAAGGATCACGGAATGGAAGAGCTTTTTTGGTCGCAGTTTCATAGTCCAGAGCGTCCACTTCCATTAAACGATCGGTTAGCCAAATGGGCTGAGCTGAATAGGTTTTCCGGACTTGCCATCAAGGATGTCGTGTCTCATTTGTGGCCGAGAAGGCCCGAGCCGAAGAGTTATTTTGGCTTGGTGCAGCAGTTCCTTGATGCGGTGCCGCATATCGATGCGATGAAACGGTCGACATGCATAGAGGGTGCACGGATGGCTCTTGCCCGTGTCAAAACATACTGGGCAGAGATGAAGGCCACCGACGTTGCATCCCAGGATTCGGACAGAAGCCGAGTACCTGCCGAGCACTATTTTGAAGAAGTCCTGCAGGGCGCTCGTTTAATAGAGACGTAGTGCTCGAAAAATGTTATGTTCAAATGACATGTACGATTTGTGAAACCATGTTTCAAATATAATATAAGGGCTTTTTATACTTGTGCGTTCAATTATTGAAATACCTCCTGTGCGGCCGTTAATGTATATGTGTATATAACCTGAAAGATGGCAGTCTTCGGCTTCAGCCCCCACGCACATAGTGCGGGGGTGTTTGCAAAAAAAGCGCGTTTTCACACTTAATCAAACGTCTTGGTCCTATGAAGGAGGTATAGCGTAGCAAACTAGGCAACCGGACTATAATGCTTTATCACTTTCACTTAGCCATAGGAGTTCGATGGTGGGGCTACTATATAGCCCCTAGGGGCACCGCCTCTCTGAATTCGGGGCGCGTATGTGCCTGACCGGGAAACGGTCCTTCATTAAAGTGGAGGAATTCTAAACATTCTGGTGGTCGATCGAGTGGTTGACCAGTCTCTCGCTATATCATGACAGTCAGTTTTCGGCTTTCTCTACTAAGGTGCTCACCTGGACGAACCGGGGCACAATCGCAGTAGTTCTCCCGGTGCCGCGTTAGCCGATAGAGCGGAACGTAAGGCAGCAAAACACAGGAGCCGGGCAAACTCAACATTTGACCAAAGACACGATTTGGAGCTGATGCATATAAGGCCTAACTCGAGACGCCGAACACTCCCTAAGGTATTCGGTCTTCATGAAAACGGGCAGAACAATGCCCTAAGCCCCTAATGTCTAGGTACGTGCAAAAATTTCTGACGCGGCCGATGCCAAAATGCCGGCCTCCTCCTCGGTTATAGTAAGAAACCGGGGGATGTGCATCAACAAGAGACAGTAAGAAAGGTTTACGCAGGGTCTTAATCTGAAAAGAATCCTTGCAACGGGTCCCTCACCGCACGCTGTGTCTCCGCGCAGCCGTATCCTGGACGGGTGTAGCACGGTGTTCATCTGTAAAAGAGAAGAACTTAGTTGTAAAAAGGATCGTGCGAAGAATTTATAAACAGAGTATAATTCGAAAAATGAATGAAATTGAGCTTTATTGTCTCTTATTGTACATGCGTGCAGCCCTTGTAAGGGGGTACGCGGCTAGTAAGCCCATTGTTTATTTATGCCGGACTCGCCTAACCGTGTCCGGGATCTGAATGACTTGTTTAGGTGCTTTGATCAGCAAAGCCGGATTAGTGTGTGGCTGTCAAGGCAGTCTCACTTTCTTCCATATTCAAGGAACACTCGAAGTTTCCCTTTAATGAGATGATGTCGCGTGGACCGGGCATTTTAAGTGTAAGAGATGCATAATGCGGTATTGCGTTAAAGCGGGCGAAAGCTTCACGTCCCAATAGTGCTTGATAGCTACTTTTAAATGGGGCGATGTGGAAGACTAACTTTTCGCGACGGAAGTTGTCGGATGAGCCGAACACAACTTCTAGTGGTAGAGAGCCCGTACAATGGGCATATGGGCCTGGCATCACTCCTTTAAAGGAAGTGTTGCTATGGCACATTTTGGTTGGGTCTATCCCCATTCTGCAGATTGTGTCCTGATATAGCAGGTTTAGATCACTGCCGCTGTCCATTAGGACTTTTGTAAATTGTAGTTCGTCGATTATAGGATCTAATATCAAAGCAGTCCATCCTGTGTTCCGGATACTTCCGGAGTAATCCTGATGGTCGAAAGTGATTGGTTTTGACATCCAGTGTCGGGACTCCGCTGGGGTGGACCGTGCGGTGCGTACTTTAATATGGACGCCGCTCTACTTTTTCCTGTTGTCACTTGAAGTGAGTTTACTGTTTTGACCTCTTGTGGGAAATTCCTTTGTTTTCCGGTGCTCTGCTTGTGGGGTTCGTCATCGTCCTCACTTGGTGTCTCGAGCCCCTTGTGTTCAGCATTAAGTCGGCCGGACTGTTTGTAGACCCAACAATCTCTGTGGGTGTGGTTTGCAGGCTTCCCGGAGGTACTGTTGATTTGGCATATCTTGTCCAAGATTTTGTTTAGGTTGGATAGCTCGTCACTGTTGTCCTTGAGAGGCAGTTTTTTGTTGTTCTGCCGAGAGCTTTTGAATCCGGCGTTGACTACCGTGCTCTTTGGACCATTCCCCTTAGTCCGTCGCTGGTCCTTGCTGCGTCGTGGTTTCCCATTTCCATCCCTGATCTTGGATGTACTTGGGTTGCTGGTGCTGCATCTTGCCAGCCAACTATCCTCTCCCGCACAAAAGCGGGTCATGAGGCTTGTTAGTGCGGCCATTGTTCTTGGCTTTTCCTGGCCGAGGTGTCTGGCGAGCCATTCATCTCGGACGTTATGTTTGAAGGCTGCTAAGGCTTCGGCGTCCGGACAATCGACTATTTGGTTCTTTTTGGTGAGGAACCTGTCCCAGAATTTGCGGGCTGACTCTCCGGGCTGTTGAGTAATGTGACTTAAATCGTCTGCATCCGGAGGGCGGACTTAAGTCCCCTGAAAATTCGCCCGAAACGCATCCTCGAGCTCTTCCCAACTTCCAATGGTATTTTCTGGGAGACTTTTGAGCCAATGCCGGGCTGGCCCTTTGAGCTTGAGTGGTAAGTATTTTATGGCGTGGAGGTCATCTCCTCTAGCCATATGTATGTGCAGGATGTAATCCTCAATCCAGACTCCAGGGTCTGTTGTTCCGTCGTATGCCTCTATGTTTAAGGGCTTGAATCCCGCTGGAAATTCATGATCTAGCACCTCATCGGTGAAACATAGGGGGTGTGCGGCGCCCCTGTATTTGGGTGTGCCGTGATGTTCAAATATTCGACGTGTTGTATTGCTTTCTAGAGCTTGCTTTCTTGGCCCATAGATGGACCTGACCGGGCCATCCTTTTTGTGAGGATCCTTATGTGGATCGCATGCCGGCTTATGTGCGGCACCGCTTGCCGCTCTTTGTTTGTCATGTGGTCGTCTATCCGACCGGGTGGCCTCTTTGTTCTTCGATTGTGGGGGCTCTACGGCCTCCTCGTCAAATTCGGGCAGTAGTTTGCACTTCGGGTAGCTCTTTGTTTGGCGACTATTGCCGTATTTGTCTGCGGTCTTGAGTACTTTGCTCCATCTCATTCTGAGTACGTCTTCCGCTGTTTTGAGCTTCCGCTTCGCTTCTTGAGACTTAAATGCGATGGCGACGAGCCTTTTGTGGAGGTTCTTCTGCTCCAATGATGTGTCCGGCGTGAGATCATCCGGACTATTGTTTTCGCCGGGGACGAATTGTTTATCCAATTTATCCTGTTCGGATGGTTGCTCGGGGGCATGTTCATCGTCCACCGGTTCGCCCTGCTCTATGGCTGGGTCTGTATGGGTGCTGTCGTTGTCGAGGCAGGACTTTGAGCGGCGCTTACGTCGCTGTTTTGACTGTTTTTCGATGGGATTATCCTTCGCAGCGTCCCGTTGCTCCTTGTTATCGCTTCCTTTAGGTGTATCCACCATATATACATCGTGAGTTGAGGTGGCCTTCCAGTGCCCTGTAGGCGCTGGTTCTTGGTCGTCTTCGGCATCGTCGTCCATACCGTCGATGCCTTCGGAGTCGAAGTCTAGCATGTTGGTTAAGTCATCGATAGTGGCTACGAAGTGGGTGGTGGGTGGGCTTTGAATTTCTTCGTCGTCCGCATCCCAACCGTCCTGACCATAATCCGGCCAGGGCTCTCCTGATAAAGAGAGACACTTTAGCGAATTCAGGATGTCGCCGAAAGGCGAGTGCTGAAAGATGTCCGCAGCGGTGAACTCCATGATCGGTGCCCAATCGGGTTCGATTGGCAGGGGCGCGGAAGGTTCGGGGTCCGGAGAGGAGTCCGGCACCTTGGAGTCACGAGCTTCACAAGGGACAGGGTTGGTATTCGGCTCTATCGCCATAAAGGTAACAACCCCTGAGGCGGTGTCCAGCCACCCATCCTCGATCGGCGCAGTTGGCTCCGAGCTAAGGGTCGGAGCGGACTCTTGCGCGGCCTCTAGGGCACTGTCCGGCGGCAGAGCTAAATCATGCCCATCGTGACAGTGCGGCGCGCTCGGCTATAGCTCGAATCCGTCGAAGGTCAAGTCTCCGCGGATGTCAGCCGTATAGTTCAAACTTCCAAATCTGACCTGATGGCCAGGGGCGTAGCTTTCGATCTGCTCCAGATGGCCAAGTGATTTGGCCCGCAGTGCAAAGCCGCCGAATACAACGATCTGTCCGGGGAGAAAAGTCTCACCCCGGACCGCGTCGTTGTTGATGATCGAAGGAGCCATCGGACCTATAGGTGACGACACAGAGGAACTCTCAATGAAAGCACCAATGTCGGTGTCAAAACCGGCGGATCTCGGGTAGGGGGTCCCGAACTGTGCGTCTAGGCGGATGGTAATAGGAGACAAGGGACACGATGTTTTTACCTGTGTTGGGCCCTCTCGGTGGAGATAAAACCCTACTCCTGCTTGATTAATATTGATGATATGGGTAGTACAAGAGTAGATCTACCATGAGATCAAGGAGGCTAAACCCTAGAAGCTAGCCTATGGTATGATTGTTGTTCGTCCTACGGACTAAAACCCTCCAGTTTATATAGACACCGGAGAGGGCTAGGGTTACACAGAGTTGGTTACAATGGTAGGAGATCTACATATCCGTATCGCCAAGCTTACCTTCCACGCTAAGGAAAGTCCCATCCGGACACGGGACGAAGTCTTCAGTCTTGTATCTTCATAGTCTTGGAGTCTGGCCAAAGATGATAGTTCGGCTATCCGGACACCCCCTAGTCCAGGACTCCCTCAACCGTGCAACAGAGCCTCGTATTCGGCTGCATTGTTGGAGTCTGTATATAGTATTTGGGGGATGTCAGGACAACACCCGCTCCCAGACCAGCCAGCATCTTAGAGCCGTCAAAGTGCATGATCCAATTGGAGTATGCGCCGTACTCTTTAGGGAATTCGGCTTCTGTCCATTCGGCGACAACGTTAGCCAGTACTTGCGGTTAATGGCTCGCCGTGGTTTATATATGATGTCGAATGGGAGGAGCTCGATGGCCCACTTGGCAATCTGGCCCGTGGCATCGCGGTTATTTATTAGATCATTGAGTGGTACTTCGGAGGCCACCGTGGTTGAACACTATTGAAAGTAGTGTCGTAGTTTCCGGGATGCCATGTAGACCGCGTATGCTATCTTTTGATAATGTGGGTACCGTGATTTGCATGGTGTGAGGACAGTGGATACGTAGTATACCGGCTTTTGAAGCGGGAACTTATGTCTGTCCTCCTCTCGTTCAACGACGAGCACTCCGCTTACAACTTGGTGTGGTGCAGCTATATATAACAGCATGGGTTCGCCGATGTTTGGTAAGGCCAAGATTGGATTGCTGGCCAAGAGGGCCTTTATTTCTTCCAGTCCGGCCGTAGCTGCATCCGTCCACTCGAAGTGTTCAGTGCGTTGAAGAAGGCGATAGAGAGGTAGTGCCTTTTCTCCCAATAGGGAGATAAAGCGGCTCAGGGCAGCCACGCATCCAGTTAATTTCTGGATTTGCTTGAGGTCTGTTGGGGTAGCCAACTGTGACAAAGCTTGGATTTTAGCCGGATTTGCTTCAATTCCTCTATTGGAAATGATGAAGCCCAGGAGCTTTCCGGCAGGAACGCCGAAAACGCATTTTTCCAGATTGAGCTTGATGTCATATGTTTGGAGATTGTCAAACATAATCCTCAAGTCATCTATCAAAGATTCAACGTGTCTGGTCTTGATGACGACGTCGTCTACGTATGCCTCAACTGTTTTGCTGATTTGTTTTTCCAGGCATGTCTGAATCATGCGTTTATAGGTTGCACCGGCATTTTTGAGCCTGAAAGGCATGGTGTTAAAGGAGAAAGAGCCGTATGGAGTGATGAATGACTTTGCGGCTTGATCGGACTCCGCCATCTTGATTTGATGGTATCCGGAGTATGCGTTGAGGAAGCACAATGAGTCGTGTCCTGCGGTAGTGTTGATGATTTGATCGATGCGGGGGAGAGGGAAGGAATCCTTGGGGCAAGCCTTATTGAGGTCCTTGAAATCGACACATAGGCGCCAGGATTTGTCCTTCTTTGGTACCATCACCAGGTTTGCTAGCTAGTCCGGATATTTTATTTCTCTGATGAATCCGGCTTCGAGTAACTTGGCTAGCTCCTGTCCCATGGCTTGTCGTTTAGGTTCTGCAAAACACCGAAGACTCTGCTTGACCGGCTTGTATCCCTTCAGTATGTTTAGTCTATGCTCGGCCAGCGTGCGTGGGATACCTGGCATGTCTGAAGGGTGCCAGGCGAAGATGTCCCAATTCTCGCGCAAGAACGCCCGCAGTGCGGCGTCTGTTGTGGGGTTCAGTTGTGCCCCGATGGATGTTGTTTTTGTAGAGTCCGTTGGATGGACTTGGAATTTGACTACTTCGTCCGCTGGTTTGAAAGAGGTGGACTTGGATCATTTGTCGAGTATCACGTCGTCCCTATCCACTATGGAGCGCAACGCAGTTAGTTCTTCGGCCGCGAGGGCTTCGGATAATGCCTCAAGGGCCAGGGCGGTGGTTTTGTTTCAGCGCGGAGTGCTACGACTGGATCACTGACTAGAGTGATGATTCCATTGGGCCTGGGCATCTTGGGCTTCATGTACCCGTAATGGGGTATAGCTTGGAAGCTCGTGAATGCATCCCGCTCTAAAAGGGTGTGGTATCTGCTACTGAACGGGGCCACTTGGAATGTGATTTCTTCGGACCTATAATTCTCCGGTGTGACGAATACCACATCTAGTGTGATTTTTCCCGCACATCATGCCTCCCGACTAGGGATAATTCCTCTGAAGGTCGTGCTTCTTTGCTCAATGCGGCTCTTATCTATTTCCATTTTGTTGAGGGTTTCCTCGTAGATGAGGTTTAATCCGCTGCCACCTTCCATGAGTACTTTAGTAAGCCGGAAGTCGTCCACAATTGGACTAAGGACCAAAGCGGCAGGTGCTCGGACTGTTCGGAATTGAGGTTCATCACTGGCATTGAAGGTTATGGCCATGTCGTTCCATGGATTTATTGCTGCAACATGGCAGACTTCGGCGAGGCTGCGGAGTGCTCTCTTGCGCCTGTTATTTGAGGCGAAAGTCTCGAAGACTATCAATATTGTATTGTTGTTTTCTGCGGGATGATGCTCTATGGTATCGTTAATGAGGAGATCCTCGCTGCTCTTGGCCACCTACCGAAGTATCCAACATGCTCTAAGGCTGTGTGTTGGTATGGTATCCGATGTGGTGTGAATTTTGCATGGCCCATTGAGCCATCCATCCAATACGGTTCCATGCCCTATAGTGGGCTTTGGTTTCTTTGTAATTGGGTCGGGCGACTTGCGAGAGTGCACCCTTTTAGTTCGGACAAGGGATTTAGTGAGAGCCGGAGGATCCCTGAATGTCTAGGTTTTCCAGACGCTTTCCATCGCACAGTACTTCTGTACTATGGCCGCCAAGTCAGTGAAGTGTGTTATGTCACGGCGACTTATGGCGTTGAGGATTCCCTTTTCCATGCAATTTTTGCAAAAGAATGAGATTGTGCCTTCCTCGCGATAGTCCTTGACCTTGTTCATTACAAGGAGGAATCTGGCCCAAAAGTGATGTACTGTCTCTTGGGACTCTTGTCTAATGTGGGAAAGATCGCTTGTATCTGGGTGGGTGGGTAGATTTAAGTCCGAACCTTGACCCGATCTGAGACCCAGCGGCAGAGGAGCTTCCGAACTTGGCAGTTCGGGCTCCGGGATGTTGCCCAATTTTTCTGGCCCGCTGTTCGATTCTAAGCTCGAAGTCTGAGTCATGTCCTCCCGCAGACGGGTATCCGGCTCGGAGAGCTCGGGAATCCGGACATAGTCCGTCCTCAAAATAGAGGAAGAATCGCTGCATTGCTCCTCCACCACCGCTATCTGATGGGTGACCGGCAGAGAGTTAATCTCTCTTTGGTCGGTGAGGGAGTCCTGGACTAGGGGGTGTCCGGACGGCCGGACTATCATTATCCGCCGGACTCCAAGACTACGACGATACAAGATTGAAGACTCCGACTCGTGTCCGGATGGGACTTTCCTTGGCGTGGAAGGCAAGCTTGGCAATACAGATATGTAGATCGCCTACCATTGTAACCGACTCTTTGTAACCCTAGCCTCCTCCGGTGTCTATATAAACCGGAGGGCTTTAGTCCGTAGGACAACGTACATTACAACAATCATACCATAGGCTAGCTTCTAGGGTTTCCCCTCCTTGATCTCGTGGTAGATCCACTCGTGTACTACCCATATCATCAATATTAATCAAGCAGGATGTAGGGTTTTACCTCCATCGAGAGGGCCCGAACCTGGGTAAAAACATCATGTCGCTCGTCTCCTGTTACCATCCGCCTAGACGCACAGTTCGGGACCCCCTACCCGAGATCCGCCGGTTTTGACACCGACATTGGTGCTTTCATTGAGAGTTCCTCTGTGTCGCCACCGATAGGCTTGATGGCATCTTCAACCAACGACGCTGTCCAGGGTGAGACCTTTCTCCCTGGACAGATCTTCAGATTCGGGCGGCCGCGATCGCGGGCCAATTCACTTGGCCATCTGGAGCAGATCGAAAGCTACGCCCCTGGCCGTCAGGTCAGATTTGGAAGCTTGAACTTCACGGCCGATGTCCGCGGAGACTTGATCTTCGACGGGCTCGAGCCACAGCCGAGCGCGCCGCACTGTGACGATGGGCATGATCTAGCTCTACCGCCAAACAGTGCCTTGGTGGCCGCACACGGATCCGCTTCGGCCATTGGCCCGGAGCCGATCGCCCAGATCGAGGGCCGGTGGATATACGCCGCCCTGGGGGCTTCAACATCCACGGCGATGGAGCCGAACACTGATCTTGTCCCCTGCGAAACTCGTGATTCCGAGGCGCCGGACTCCGAACCTCCCACACCCCTACCAATCGATCCGGATTGGGCGCCGGTTATGGAATTCACCGCCGCGGACATCCTTCAATACTCGCCTTTTGGCGATATCCTGAATTCACTAAAGCACCTCTCGTTGTCAGGAGAGTCCTGGCCGGACTATGGCCAGGATGGCTGGGGTACGGACGACGAAGAAATTCAGAGCCCGCCCACCACCCACTTTGTAGCCACTGTCGATGATCTAACCGACATGCTAGACTATGACTCCGAAGACATTGACGGAATAGACGACAATGCTGGAGACGAACAAGAAACAGAGCCTATAAGGCACGGGAGGACCACCTCGTCACATGACATATATATGGTGGACACCCCAAACGAGAGCGATAACGAGGACCAACGGGCCGCGGCAGAAGATGACCCCGCCGATAAACGACCAAAACGGCGGCGCAGACACCGCCCTAAGTCCCGCCTCGACAACAACGCTCCAAAGGAGCCCGCAATACGGCAGGGCTCACAAGTGGACGACGAGCAACCGTCCGAACATGACGAGTCAGATAATCAGTCCAGGCCCGGTGAAAACAACAGTCCGGACGACCTCATGCCGGACACGCCGCCGGAGAGTAAGAACCTTCGGAAAAGACTCGTCAGTACTGCAAGAAGCCTGAAGAAGGAAAAACGGAGGCTCAAAACAGCGGAAGACACACTCAGAATGAGATGGAGCAAAGTGCTCAAAACCGCAGATAAGTACGGCAATGGCCACCAATCAAAGAGCTACCCGAAGCGCAAGCTGCTACCGGAATTTGACGAGGAGGCCATAGAGCCTCCACCGTCCAAAAATAAAGGGGCTGCCTGGTTGGATAGCGGCCGATGACAGCCAAATTCGACAATGGGCGCCACACATAAATCAACTAACAAACTTGGAAGGATAGATGGCCCAGCCAGGTTCATCTACGGGCCAAAGGAGAAGGCCCCAAAAAGCAAGGCAACACTTCGAGTGTCCGATGATAGCGGCACGCACAAATACAGGGGCGCCGCACACCCACTATGTTTCACCAATGAGGTGCTGGACCACGAATTCCCAGCAGGATTTAAACCTATAAACATAGAGGCCTACGATGGAACAATAGACCCTGGAGTCTGGATAGAAGATTATATACTACATATACACATGTCTAGAGGAGACGATCTCCACGCCATAAGATACCTACCCCTCAAGCTCAAAGGGCCAGCCCGTCATTGGCTTAAAAGCCTCCCAGAAAATACTGTTGGAAGTTGGGAAGAGCTCGAGGATGCGTTTAGAGCAAATTTTCAAGGAACTTACATCCGCCCTCCGGATGCAGATGATCTAAGTCATATAACTCAACAGCCCAGAGAGTCAGCGCGGAAATTCTGGAATAGGTTCCTTACCAAAAAGAACCAAATAGTCGACTGTCCGGACGCCGAAGCCTTAGCAGCTTTCAAGCATAATGTCCGGGACGAATGGCTGGCTGTGCACCTCGGTCATGAGAAGCCAAGGACAATGTCCGCACTAACAAGCCTCATGACCCGCTCTGCTGCTGGAGAAGATAGCTGGCTAGCAAGATGCAGCACCAATGACCCAAGTACATCCGAGATAAGAGATGGAAGCGGAAAATCACGGCGCAGAAAAGAGCAGCGCCAGAATAAAGAAAAACGCCAAAAGAGCATCGGATATCAGCGCGGATTCAAAAGCTCATGCCCAACAACAAAACACAGCCTCTTAAGGATAGCGGTGACGAATTGTCCAACTTAAACAAGATTTTGGGTCGGATATGTCAAATCTACAGTACCCCCGGAAGGCCTGCAAATCACACCCACATGGATTGTTGGGTTTTTAAACAGTCCGGCCGACTAAATGCCGAACACAAGGGGCTCGACGCGTCAAGCGAAGAAGATAAACCCCATCAGCAGAGCACCGGAGAACAAAAGACTTTCCCACAAGGGGTCAAAGCAGTAAACTCACTTCATGTGATAATACGGAAAAATAGTG
This sequence comes from Aegilops speltoides, assembly GCA_021437245.1. NCBI lineage: Eukaryota > Viridiplantae > Streptophyta > Magnoliopsida > Poales > Poaceae > Aegilops > Aegilops speltoides. The sequence goes on from CM038142.1 coordinate 486,451,426, forward strand.
CGGCACTTTCTAAAAAGAGCTTCGCGCGGTCCAACCCAGCAGACCGCAGAAATTGGATATCAAAACCAATCACTTTCGACCACCTGGACTATTCCAGAAGCGTTCAAAACGCGGGACGGACTCCCCTGATATTGAATCCCATAATAGACGGATTACAATTTACTAACGTCCTAATGGATGGAGGCAGCGACTTAAACCTGCTGTATTCAAAAACAATCCGTAGGATGGGGATAAACCCCGCCAAAATCCGACACAGCTGCACTTCCTTCAAAGGAGTGACGCCAAGCCCTTACGCCAAGCGCACAGGCTCCATATTACTAGAAGTCGTGTTCGGATCGCCGAACAATTTTCGACGAGAAAAATTAATTTTTCATATCGTCCCATTTGAAAGTGAATATCAAGCACTCTTGGGACGAAAGGCTTTTGTCCGCTTCAACGCCATACCGCATTACGCGTCTCTTACACTCAAGATGCCCGGTCCGCGTGGCGTCATCTTAGTGCGAGGGTCACTTAAAGACCCCGGACTCGGATAGACGAATCCGGCTTCAGTAGGCTAGGGGCTCCCTAGCCGCATACCCCTTCACAGGGGGTTGTGCGCACAAACAACCGCAGGTTCATACAAACCCTGCTTTAATCATTTATATTTCTTATTTTTCACATATTTTTCGCACGAATTGTTTTTAAAACTAAACGTTCCTCTCTTTCTACAGATGAACAACGTGCATACCCGTCCAGGACAACGGCGCAACGGAGACACAGGCGCAGACGTGCAGTAGGGACCCGTTGTGAGGATTCTTTTCAGATTAAGACCCTGCGTAGACCTTTTTTACTGTCTCTTGTTGTTGTTCTCCCTTGGTTTCTTCCTATAGCCAAAGCGGAGCCTGACGCTTTGACATCGGCTGCGTCAGAAGACCTTGCCCGTGCCTGGACACTAGGGGCTTCGGGCATCGTTCTGCCCATTATTATAAAGACCGAACCCCTTAGGGAGTGTTCGGCGTCTCGAGTTAGGCATTATATGCATCAGCTCCGAATCATCTCTTTGGTCAAATGTTGGGTTTGCCGGCTCTCGTGTTTTGCTGCCTTACGCTCAGATCATCGGCTAACGGCACTAGGAGAACTATGCGATTGTGCCCCGCCGACCGGGCGAGCACCTCAAGAGAGAAAGCCGAAACTCGATCGTCATGATACCGCGAGAGACTGGTCAACCACTCGATCGACTATCGGAATGTTTAGAATTCCCCGCTTTGACGAAGGACCGTTTCCCGGTCAGGCACATGCGCGCTCCGACTTCGGAGAAGGGGGATGCCACCAGGGGCTATATCGTAGCCCCACCCTCGATCTCCATTGGCTAAGTGAAAGTGATAAAGCATTATAGTCCAGATTGCCTCGTTCGCTACGCTACCACCTCCTTATAACAGGACCGAGACGTCGGATTAAAGTGTGAAAACGCGCTATTTTTGCGAACACCCCCGCACCTTGTGCGTGGGGGCTGAAGCCGAAGACTGCCATCTTTCAAGTTATACAAAAGTATACGTAAACGGCCACACAGGAGAAGTTTTACTACTTGGGACGCACAAGTATAAAAAGCAGTTATAACATAATCATTGATTTACAAGCTAATACGTTCATTTGAACGTGATATTTTCGAGCATCGCGACTCTATTACACGAGCGCCACGCATAACTTCCCAGTAGTGCTTGGCAGGAGCCGCTTTCATCCGAACCGGGCGGCAACGGTGGCATCCATCTCCGGACAATGCGCCTTCACACGGCAAGAGCCATCCGCGCCCTCGATGCAGGCCGACCGCTTCATCCCCTTTATATGTGGCACCGCCCAAGGAATTGCTGCAGAAGTCAAGTAGCTCGTCGCCTTTGACCTCTCTCGCCATACATGGGCCACGATGTCGACCATGGCAAGTCCGACAATCTATTTAGCTCCGCCCATTCGGCCAGCCGGTCTGTCAACGGAAGTGAGCGATCCGGACTGTGGAATTGAGACCAATACAGCTCTTCCGTCTCGTGATCCTCCTGGCTCCGGAAGTGCTTAATGGCATCGGCTGCACTTGCAGCCAAGTCCATATACGGATCCTCCGGACTCCACAGCCGCTCAAATTGAGCATACTTTCCATCCATAAACCGGCGACGCAGCAGAAAAGGCTTGCCATCCACGATATCTCCGGCCTGGCGCAGTTCCTCCTTCATGCGGGCATCCTTGGCTTCGGCGGTGGCCTTCTTCAGTTCTTCCCGCTCCGATAAGCGCTCCTTTTCAAGAGCCTCATTGCGGTCGGCAGCATCCTTTACTTTCATGGCCAATTCGCCACCTCCGCCTCGCTTAGGCAAAGGCGCAGCCCTTTCGGCTTTCAACTCCTCGGCCGCCCTCGAGGCAGCTGCGTCACTCCTTCGGGCTTGCTCCTTAGCTCGAGCAAGTTCGGCCCGAAGGCTCTCCACAGCAGCAGCAACACCGTCTGTACAACAGCATATAATTTATCAGAGGAGGGCTTCGACCCCCTTAATAAAGCGACTGCGGAGAACTCTTTTACCTTGTGACTCATCAAGTCACCTATTGACAAGTGCGATGTCCGCATCTGCCAAGTCAAGTTGCCGATTTAATTCGGCAAACCCACTAGTCCGGCTAGCCCTCGGACTATTCGCCACCTGCATAGGAATGGCGGCATTCATTACTGGCGATTTTGATCCTCGGCACGCTGTCGTTTCCGACAACCTGCCGAGTCCCAGGGGCTACTATCTATACAGGGCGCATTTTTATGCGCGAAACTGTTAAAAGACAAATGGGTGAGCCATTCTCGCATACCTCAAATCCCGCCAGCAAACTCATGGCGGCATTGCTCAATCCGCTCTCGGCGGACGAAATCCTTCCAATCACCATACGCATCAACGCACGGTGATCTTCTGAAATGGACGCCCTCTCAAGCAGATTCTTTAGTTCTCCCAGCCGGATACTATTGGGTGCCGAACTCTCTGGCCCCTCCGGACTCGGGGATACCCTCCATGACGATACTTCAGGCTCGCCCGCCTTATCTGACGGCGCTGCAGACGGAGGTGTATCACTCTCCATCATCTCCGGAAGAAGGTCTCCCGAAGACGAACTCATCTGAGAAGGCTGCAGATCCGAACTGCAATATAAATATTTTGGTCACCCACAGAAGCACAAATGAAGGCATTTCCTTACTAATTAATTCCCTTTTTTCATACTCACGGCTCACTGGAGGGCTGATCCTTTGGCGATGATTGTGCATCCGGATTCTCTCCGGACGCCGGACCCCCCGGTGAAGATCTCTTCCCGCGCTTAGGGGCTTTGGCCTCCGGATCTTCGGAGGCGGTCCTCTTCTCCCCCTGGAGGGAGGGGTTCTTGATTCCCCCCTCTTCAGGCGCCCCTTTGGGCGAAATATTAGCTCCTCTGTTTTCCCCTTCGCCCCCTTCTGTGGGTGCGACCTCCAACATTCTGACCAGCACGGGCTCCAGTGCGGTCTCTGGGAGGGGGGCCGGACACCTTATCAGCCTTGATCGCGCCACCCATTCCTGTAAAGAACAAGGGGTCAGGAGGCGAACTCTAGAAAGGCACATAAACAGAATGTCCGGACTCTGAGCTATTTACCTGAGTATCCGGGCGATCGCGGCTTAGGCCTGCATCCTCGGCTAATTCGGGACACGCCACCTGCGGTCCGAAGAACAACTTGTACATCTCCAAGGGTGTCGCACCCATAAAGTGTTGGAGAATCCGAGGTCTCTCCGGGTTGAACTCCCATAGATGGAGAGGACGGCGTTTGCAGGGCAGAAGATGCCTGATTAGCATAACCTGCATCACCTTGATCAGGTCGATCTCCCTCGCTTGGAGGTCTCGAATCCGGCCCTGCAGTGAGGGCATGTCTTCGGACGGCCCCAAATTGAGCCCTTGGTTGACCCACGACGTCAGTTGGCGTGGACGTCCCGGGTGGAATAAAGGCGGTGGCTTTTGCCTGCTGCCCTTCGGAGCGGTGATATAGAACCACTCCTGCTGCCACAGTCTGAGTTCCTCTTGGAAGGAACCCTCGGGCCACGGGGCATCGGCCTTTTTGCTTATCGCCGCCACAAGATTCCGCTGACGCCCCAATCATCTTCGGCTCCACCTTGAAGGTCTTCATCCATAGGCCAAAGTGGGGAGTGACGCGGAGGAAAGCTTCGCAAACGATAATGAATGCGGAGATGTGGAGGATGGACTCCGGGGTCAAATCATGAAAATCCAACCCATAGTAGAACATGAGCCCTCTCACGAAGGGGTCCGTCGGGAAGCCTAAACCTCGACAGAGGTGGGATACAAAGACAACGAACTCACCGGGCTCGGGTGTGGGCACGGCCTGCCCTTGGGCGAGCAACCTGTGCGAAACCTCGTAGGCCAGGTACTTGGCCTCACGCAACTTCAATATGTCCTCCTCCGTGACAGAGGAGGGCATCCACCAGCCCTGGAGGTCGGAGCCGGACATGGTTAAAGATCCGAAGCGCTCGAATCTGAGGCTCTGGGTGTTGGAACTGGGAGCGAGGAAGGGATTCGATGCGAGATTGAAGAACAAGGACAAGCCTTGGTCCCCTTATAAAGAGGAAAAATACCAAGAGCCGCCTCGTGACTGCTCGGGATTCACCTTCGATAGAGGAGTGGCGGCGACGGAACGGTTGGGTTACCCAGGCACATATTGATGAGAATCCCGGATAAGGGGAACACGATCCGCTCGACAAGACGTGCCAAGGAAACCGCCGCTAAACGTGCCGAGGTGGTATAGTAAAAATGATTCAAACAAAGGCTTGGTAGCGGTGTGATGTCACGCCGCATAATACGTCAGCAGATTGAGCTAGTGTATATTTTATTCTCTCTACGATGGAATGTGGAATTTATTTTGCAGAGCCGGACACTATCCTGGTGTTCATGATCTTCTCTGGATTATTCAAGGGAGGAACCCGCCTTGCAATGCCGAACATTATGCGCGTCGGACTTATCGTCATTGAAGACTGGTTCAGGGGCTACTGAGGGAGTCCTAGACTAGGGGGTGTCCGGACGGCCGGACTATCATTATCCGCCGGACTCCAAGACTACGAAGATACAAGATTGAAGACTCCGGCTCGTGTCCAGATGGGACTTTCCTTGGCGTGGAAGTCAAGCTTGGCAATACGGATATGTAGATCTCCTACCATTGTAACCGACTCTGTGTAACCCTAGCCTCCTCCGGTGTCTATATAAACCGGAGGGCTTTAGTCCGTAGGACAACGTACATTACAACAATCATACCATAGGCTAGCTTCTAGGGTTTAGCCTCCTTGATCTCGTGGTAGATCCACTCTTGTACTACCCATATCATCAATATTAATCAAGCAGGACGTAGGGTTTTACCTCCATTGAGAGGGCCCGAACCTGGGTAAAAACATCGTGTCCCTCGTCTCCTGTTACCATCCGCCTAGACGCACAGTTCGGGACCCCCTACCCGAGATCCGCCGGTTTTGACACCGACAGTCGGGTTTAAGCCCGATCTGATCATAGTCCGTAGCTACTCCCAAGGCGGCGATGCGATCCAAGAGCTCGTTCAAGGATGAGAGCTCCATTGGATCCATCTACTTGGTGTATTCCGAGCTGACGTGGAGGCTGTTTTTGATGACCCGAGAAGTCATCGTCGGTGCGACGGCCGAACGGATGGTCATGACGAAGTTGCCTAGTCGGAGAGTTTGGCCTAAAGCCAGGGCTCCCCCAGAGGTGATGTTGTCCTTGATAACAAGGCGAGCCATCAAGACTTACCGTGGTGGCACAATGGAACTCTCAATGAAAGCATGAATGTCGGTGTCAAAACCGGCGGATCTCGGGTAGGGGGTCCCGAACTATGCGTCTAAGGCTAATGGTAACAGGAGGCGAGGGACATAATGTTTACCCGGGTTCGGGCCCTCTCTATGGAGGTAATACCCTACTTCCTGCTTGATTGATCTTGATGATATGAGTATTACAAGAGTTGATCTACCACGAGATCGTAGAGGCTAAACCCTAGAAGCTAGCCTATGATTATGATTATTCTTGTCCTATGGACTAAACCCTCCGGTTTGTATAGACACCGGAGGGGGCTAGGGTTACACAGAGTCGGTTATACAGAAACAAATCTACATATCCGAATTGCCAAGCTTGCCTTCCACGCAAAGGAGAGTCCCACCCGGACACGGGACGAAGTCTTCAATCTTGTATCTTCATAGTCCAACAGTTCGGCAAAAGTACATAGTCCGGCTGTCCGAGGACCCCCTAATCCAGGACTCCCTCACCCAGCACCCCTTGTTTTGCATAGCACGGATACTCCAAAGAAGCAGGAAGAAGGCAAGGGTGCACCGAGAGTGTGAGCGTGATGATTCCACCCATACTCTTCCGAAACGGATCCCCTCTTGATAGTATGGTTATCCCTACGACTCAATTCCACCAAAAAGAAACGAAGGAAAATAATCCATCTAAAGTGAAGTCCTCGAGGGGTAACAATCGCATAGTGTCCTTAATATTAGATAACCTGAAAAGCTTAATGCACACGATTAGTCCGCAAACGTATTGTCATCAATCACCAAAACAACCAGGGAAAATAATGCCCTATCAATCTCCCCCTTTTTGGTGGATTGATGACAACACGGGATTTGCACAAAAAATAGTAACTGGAAATAAGCAAACCAGCTCCCAACGAAATATAGACGGGCTCCTCCTAGAGGTGTGCACCAAGGAAATCAGCATGAAAGGTTATGTGCACATCTTTAGGATCAAACTCCCCCTATATTTTGTAGACAAGCAACATCCTTGCATATAAGAATAACAACAAGTACAACTAAGCATGGACAAGCCTGAGAGCAATAATATAAGTGCCGGTAATGAAGCATCTCACATGATAACGGAGTACTTGACACTAAAGTAGATAAGATAGGGTAGTTCACATATGTCTTACACCATATGGTCTCACTTACAGCCGAAAGAAAGCGAATGAAAACGAACGAACACAACAAACACGAGACACGAACAAACACGAACTCGCAAACACAAAACCCAAAGCAAATCCGTAACTCTCCCCCTATGGCAGCAAGACACCAAAGGGAAAGGGACGACACGACACACGATGGTAGTAGATCTCCATGGCATCACCAGTCATGTTCCTCCTCCTCCTTAGAGTCCTCTGCAGCACGAGAAGAAGCATGAATTCCGGTGTCCTCCTCAGTGTCAGACCACGGGCAGTGCAGTCTGATCCAAGACTCCTCATCAGTGACTCGCTCCTCAGAGCCATCTGCAACCTCAAGGCCAACCTATCTCATAATGGCCTTGTCACGAAGACGAGCCATCTTGGCCTCCTTGTGAGCCTTGTACTGACCCTTGGCCTAAAAGCAGAACAGACGCTTCATCTTCTCCTTGAGTTTCTTCGCCCAAGAGGGCTCCTCTGATGGGGGCATACTCCTGCCCATCATCATCCTCATCATCTGCATCAGATAAGACAGTCTCCTGCACTGGAGGTGCCGGAGTAGACGTACTCCACTTCTCCTTCTGACGTAGCTCGATAGTATCATGAGAAACCATATTATCTGTGACAAGCTCCTCATCTGGAAACTTGGCTTCCCAAGCGTCCTCGATAAGCTGCATAAGATAGAGTCCATAAATGATGCACTTGCGCTCCATGACAGCAGAGTGGAGTTTAGACCACATCACATGTGACACATCCAGCACCTGCTGAGAGCCCTGCTCTTCTTGACAGAATAGAAGCATGTCAACAAGGTAAGAGTGCACTTGGTCCAAGTTGCCGATCCGAGGAAACAGGGTGTTCCGGAAGATCCGATGCATGATGTCTAGGAAGGGCCAGAGCTCATAAGAAACCTTCCAATCTCAAATACCTTCCTGGTAGAATAGGGCCAAAGCTTTTCCTTATGAGTAGCGGCAATCTCCTTATGAGGGTGAAACCCAAGTGGGGTCTGGGCACCCTCATCATTGTACGATAAGCTGACCATTAAGTCCTTCTATGGTGCAGACAGAAGACGACCATTTGTCATCCAATACAGAGTACGGGCCGGATCATGCCCAAAGTGAACGGTGGCAAAGAACTGGTCCACGAGCTCGGCATCAAAGTCCTTGTTGAAAGTAATGATCCTCTTGATGTCCAAATCCTCACACCTCTGCAGAGCATTCCCAAAGTATGGCAGGTCCTCCATGTGCGAGAGATCGGCAAAATTGACCTTCACAAACAAGTTCTTCTTTTGCTTCAAGACATCGTGATAGATGGAATGCTGAAACCTGTTCCAGAACGGACCCCTCTGAAGAGCAGGCTTCTAGTCCACATGGTAGGGATTGTGCTTCCTCTTGGTACCGAACTCCATTGCAGACATCTGATTAGCACGCTTGCACCCAGCGGAGGTATTCGACGTTGGGACCTTGGCCTTGCGTTTTGGCGGCTCAGACGAGCCACCAGCAGCAACAATAGCAGCAGACTCAGGTCCATCCGAAGAGCGATAGCGCTTGGAACCTGTTGCATGGTCTAGATTCTGCGGCGAGCCTAATGCCCGGAGCTACTACAACCTGAAAACACACACACACACACAAGAACCACAAGAGCAAGAGAGCATAAGCCAAGGAAAGACAAACACCAAAGATGAAAATTAGGTAGAGACACATGGGCATTGGCATCTCAGGGCGGTAGTACCGTGCACCAGAGCGGTAGTACTGCATATAAGCGGTAGTACCACTAGGGTGCAGCAGTAGTATCGTCGGAGCGATTGTCAGCGGGCTGACACCTACCGTGGCAATATACGGTACTACCGGAGATGCAAAAGTCCATATTTCAATACCTAATCATCAAACAACCTAGTCTAGCAGTCTCTCAAGTCCTTCCTAAGCCTCGATTCAACAAGTAAATCGAGGGATGCAACGAATATAGCCCAAAACCTAGATTCAAGAAGGAGAACCAAGGGAGAGAAGAACGGGGGTAATACCGACATCCATGGCAAGAGGAGAGGGTGGGGAAAGACCCCACAGGATGGAACCGAGGGAGATGGCCTGGATCCGGCGGCCCGGCGGCGGACCTCCAGTGCTTGGGGAGTCGCCTAAGAGAGGAGAGGACGAGGGGATGGGGCAAACTGAACGGGTATGGGGGAGTAAAAACTCCCCCTGCCCGATACATACCCCACACACCCAGCCCTAAGCGGTATTACCGCGCAAGGCACGATAGTACCGCTTTTGGTGCAGATCTGAAGCACAACACGCCCAGCTGTACTGCTCCATGGTAGTACCGTGTCGGCAGGGCGGTAGTACCGCTTATAAGCGGTAGTACCGCTTTGCTGCCGCGGTAGTACCGCTCAGGCGCCCCAAAGCAGGAACAAGGGGGAAAAGATGGCTTACGCACAACTAGCGAAAAACAGAAAGACCACACAAGACACAAGACAAGCCAAGACGAACCCGAACACAACCACAGCAAAGCACAACCACTCAAAAAGAGAGAAGAGAGGGAAACAACACACAGAAAAACTCTCGAGAAGAGAGGGCGGTGGTCGAGACCACCTATCTTTGAGCAAATGGTATGGTGCCACGAAGAATTATCCTTGGGCCCATGACCAAAACTCATCTTTCAAGCACAAGTGCCATAAAAAATGTCTAATGTGAGAGACTCAATCAATTTATGCATAATGGGGGGGGAGGGAGAGTTCATTGAGAGAACAACACTCCCCCTATGTCCATGCCTACACCTAAACAAGACCTCATGAAGAGTGTGGTGGGGTGTGCAAGAGTTCAAGCCACATTGCTCGAATCAATGATATTTAGCTCATGCCTTAACTCGCGAAATCTTGCTTCATCCAAGGGCTTCGTGAAAATATCTGCAAGGTTATTGTCGGTGTCAAAACCGGCGGATCTCGGGTAGGGGATCCCGAACTGTGCGTCTAGGCGGATGGTAACAGGAGACGAGGGACACGATGTTTTACCCAGGTTCGGGCCCTCTTGATGGAGGTAAAACCCTACGTCCTGCTTGATTAATATTGATGATGTGTATTACAAGAGTGGATCTACCACGAGATCAAGGAGGCTAAACCCTAGAAGCTAGCCTATGGTATGATTGTTGTAATGGATGTTGTCCCCTACGGACTAAAACCCTCCGGTTTATATAGACACCGGAGAGGGCTAGGGTTACACAGAGTCGGTTACAATGGTAGGAGATCTACATATCCAGATCGCCAAGCTTGCCTTCCACGCCAAAGAAAGTCCCATCCGGACACGGACGGAGTCTTCAATCTTGTATCTTCGTAGTCTTGGAGTCCGCGGACGATGATAGTCCGCTGCCGGACACCCCTAGTCCAGACTCCTCAAGAGCCCCTCTAACACGGCTTCAATGACGATAAGTCCGGCGCGCATAATGTTCGGCATTGCAAGGCGGGTTCCTCCTTTGAATAATCCATAGAAGATTGTGAACACCAGGATAGTGTCCGGTTCTGCAAAATAGTTTCCACATTCCACCGTAGAGAGAATAATATGTGCACAAGTTCAATCTGCTGACGTATTCTGCGGTGTGACGTCACACCACTACCAAGCTTTTACTTGAATCGTTTTTTATTATACCACCTCAGCGCGTTTAGCAAAGCGGTTTCCTTGGCACGTCTTGTCGAAGCAGAGATCGTGTTCCCCTTATTCCGGGATTCTCATCAATACGGACGTGGGTAACCCAACCGCGCCATTGATGGTGGCGCTTGGGAGATAAGCGAGTTTTACCAGGCCGGTGGGGACGTATAGTCTTCGTCCGCCTACATATAAGGGGATAAGGATCCGCCTTTTTACCTACGCCTTCTTCCTCCTTTGCTTATCCATCTCCGCGCACTCTCGAGCTCCAGCGCCCAAGTACGCGCATCTCATCTCAACCTTCTCCGACCATGTCCGGAGCGGGAGGTAAATGGTTGGCCTCCACCGTTAAGGAGGAGCACATCGCCAAGCTGCGCAGCGCCGGATACCTTCCCGGCGATGTCGCGCACCAGCTGCCCGACAAAGGGCAGCTCATCCCCACACCCAGGCCCCATGAGAGGGTCGTATTTCTCCCCCACTTCCTACGCAGACTGGGCTTTCCACTTCACCCCTTTGTCTGGGGGCTCATGTTCTACTACGGCCTGGATTTCCATGATCTGGCGCCGAACTTCATCCTCAACATCGCAGCGTTCATCGTCAGGTGCGAGGCCTTCCTCTCGCATTCAGCCCCACTTCGCCAGGCTCAAGACCTTCAACGCTGTCAAGGTAGTGAAGGGCACGCAGCGGAGGCTTGGGCGCCATGTTGGGCAAGATGCCCAACGCCCTCTGGTTGAAGGGGCCTTCGTGGAATCCGTCAAGGGTGGCGATCGGGGTGGTTCTACATCACCGAGCCGCGCGACCCTAAATGGGCGGCGCCCCGAAGTTCAGATCTGGTATCCTGTGCAGCTCACCTCCGGAAAGAGAAGGGCTTGCTATGGGGTAATTCAAGGAGCTGACGGACTCCAAGCTCTGTATCCGTAAGCTGGTGAACAAGAAGCTCAGCTTGTTAATGTGGTCCAAGTCATGCTCGTCGTCACGGATTCTCCCATGCCAAGAACGGGCATTCAACATGTGGGAGTTTGATCGCACAGCAGCAAGGGCGCTGAGCGGGCTCTTGACACGACATCTGAAGGCGCTGGAGGGTGCTGTTTAAGGGCGCTGAAGCCCCGCATCCATGACGGAAGATCGCGGATTTCACTCGCAGCGCCCACCGACGAGGTAAGTGATTCTACCCTTTACGGGACACTTGTTGTTAATAGTTCGACCCTAAGCGGGTTTCAATCTCCCTTTTCCTTTGACAGGAATGGATGAAGAAGGCCGAGCAGCTCATCTGCCCGGCTCCCATGCCAGAAGACCCAGTGGACGCCCGCCTAGCGGGGCTGCTGGTTCCGGCACCGCACGTGGTGCCGGAGAAGAAGGCCAAGAAGGTGGCCACGGGTACTCAAAAGAGTTCCCGTTTTTAGGTGTCCGACGACTCCGAGGCTGATTCCTCCCCCGAAGATGAGGAGGAGGAGGAAGACTCTCTCCCAGAGGAGGGAGATAGAAAGAGGAAGGCCTCCCCAACAGGGGAGGCCGAAGGGTCCAAGAGGGGAAGAACTATTCCCCCGGACAGCTCCTCCAACACCAACGTTGGCGAAGAAGAGTGGCCCTCAAGGGCCAGGCCTCCGGCGAGATCGTAAGTATCCGGATTCCTGAATGGTTTATAATTTCTTTTCATGTCACATAGTGTCCTTCTAATGCCGCATACTGCCCGCAGTCCGGCCGACGATGATCTCCCCGCTTCGTCGAGCGGGTCGTTGGCTGCGTCGGATGTGGATTCCATTCCGACTGCCTCCACCCCTCGCGCCGCTGAGGATGCCGAGGTGGGATCCCAGGAGGGGACCCATCAGGAGGAGGCTCCGGAGGCGCCGCAAGGCAGCCTCCCGGACTTTGCGCCGGACTCTGTTGACACCAGATTTTGGCATGGTCAAAAAGTAATTAAGAAGGTCTCAAATGGAAAAATGATCAAAGCGAGAAAGTTTCATATCGTCAAAAGGAGAAATTTTGATATTTGGGTCATAGCCATCCGATCTCATCCCTAAGGCCGAAGTTGTATTCGAAATATTGAGATTTTGTGTTCAGAACAGTATTCGGCTGATTACGCCCCCAAGATGGCCTCTGCTGGAAAAAGTTACAACAGAAAAGTTCTTCGTCTCGTTGAAACGATCGATTTTGATATAAAAATTGTTCCAATCCGAGTTCGTATGCAAAAGTTAGAGCCATCGGAATACAGCCCTGTCAGGAGGCAAAAAATGGCGCACCCCACCACACCCTGTCTGATGGGTAGCGCGAGGGATAGCCTGTTTTGCGCGACCGATTTGACCCTCAAGATGACCTCTGATCAAAAAACGTTCAACATAAAAGTTGTTCGTCTCTTCGAAACGGTCAAGAATGCTTTTGAGCTCGTTTTCATCCGAGATCGTTTACCACCACAAAAAAGACCCGCAAGGTGCAGCCAGTTTAAAACGAACAGTTTTGGAAAGTTCGGGCAAAACCAATCCGAATTTGGCTAGGGTTTTGGACGTGAATCCAAGCCTTTTCCTTGCACCGGAAGTCCAGCCGCCTCTTATATACCTAAGGAGTGACGGCCGATTGAACAACACACAATCGAACAAATCATCTACCACTTTTACCTTTACTTTTACCTTCTCTCTTGTTCTTCTTCTTCCTCGTTCTTCGTTCGTTCTTCTTCATTGCAGGCGGCGAACCTCGAGGCCCTAGGGGCGGTCAGGCCGACCTAGGGCAGCCCATAGCCGCCACACCGACGGGTCCCTCCCGGCGTGGGGTTTCGGTCTCAAAGCGCCCGCCGGATTGTCTTCGTGCATCGCTTCGGCTGGTCTCCTTCGACGTGAGCTGCGGTGCATCACCCTCGGCGTTGAGGTACACGGTGACGTGTTCGTGTGCGAACACACTTTTGGCGACTCGCTGGGGATTTAAGCTTTGAACGGTCTCCGCCCGTTCTTGCTACTTAAGAGATCGTCATCTAGGGTTTGCAATCTACAAAGGTAACATGAATACCCAATTCACTTATGTAGATGCAAATAATGCATATGTTGTTGCTAGATTGTCTAATGAGCATATTGTATCGGCTAGCCCTAGTTTTATCAATCATGCATCTAATTATGTGCAACGGCCGATTCAGAATAATCTTCATGCTTCAACTTCATATAATTTTAGCAACATGCAACATATGTATCCCAACTCCCATGCATCGGCAACCCCACAAATCTATATGCCGATGAACAACATGATGAGTTCGGTTAATCATGTTGAGACACCCCATGTAGGAACTTCCAATAGTATGCAACAAAGTGTTTCAACTTTTTATTCATCGGCAAATAACTTGCAATATGTTAATCCAAACGTGCCGGTGGATAGGGGAATTGGCCGTCGCCATGCTACTACTAGTTATTCGGCCAATTACCCTCAAACATCATATGCCACACCTCATGCTACGAATTTTTCGGCACCATACGCAATTGTAGATATTCGTGATTTGGCTCCGCACCTTTATGCTCATGGCCGAATAAGTGAGAATTCTACCAGAGCGCATGTGTCTTTACCTAGTAACGTAGCATATCATGTTGCTCCTGACAATTACAGAATTTCGCAACACACCATTGTCGTAAAGCATCTCAAAGTATTGGGGGCAATCCGATGAAGATTGGGCTGAAATTGGCGAAAAAAGCTTAAAGATAGACTAGCTGCAATGTTTGCTGAATTTAGACAAGAACAAGCAACCTTGCGAATCAAAGAAAGAAAGAGTGGTGATTCGGATAACAAAGTTAATTCGGTTATTAAAAAAGCCGAATCAAATAGTATGTGTATCGAATCTATCAAAGAAAAAGAGGATGCCAAGGCATTGGAGAGTCATTCAAAAGTGGAACAAAGGTTTATTCAAGTGATACAACCATCATGCTCTCCAACGTAATTGAAGAGGTATGTCTAGCAAGTGACTTGCCTATCTTCCAATTTGGTCGCAACTTTATTGTCGATGCTTCTATAAGAAAAATTCTCATAAGTAATTTTGAAAGACCAATGAAGAAGGGTAATTCACTTGTTAGCAACAAAATTGTTATAGACTATATCGGTCAACCCATTGCACCATTTATAAAGACCGATAATGACTTATTGTTGTGGCTAAAGCTTTCCCCGTTGCTTTATCTAAAGTTCATATCTAGTTGGGTAGCTTTGCTTATTTCTTACTTGGCTTGCACTTTGTCTCAATTGAGACATGTGTGTTCTAAATATTTTCGTATCAGAGGTTTAAAGCCAAGGTTAATTTCTTTTGAGAAATCCAATGCTAATATAATATCTTATCCAAAGACACCGGAGATAGAGTGGAAAACACAATGTATAGCCGAATGGGAAGATTCCAAATCTGAACCATTCGTTTGTTTATCTTCAAAGCCGCTCACACAGCAAGATCGGCTAGAAAGCAAGAAGTTTACCTTCAATTCAAGCATGTGTGACCAAATATTTGATTTATTGCTGAAAAATAATTACATAAGAATTCTTGATCACCATGTCAAGCCATCAATTCAAGGACTAATGTATTGTAGGTTGCATCATTCGCTCAAACATAATTTTGAGGATTGCAATATGTTTCATTAAATAGTTAAATCGGCCATTGATAAAGGACGATTGAAATTTGTTGAGACACCAAGAGATGACCAGTCTATTCCGATTGGTCTCGATGGCAGAAAGTTTTTGCATCGGCTGCTTCAAGCCGATCCATTTAAAGAGGAGGTAAAAACTGCAGGCGATGGGGTCAAGCTTTCAAGTAAAAAAGTTGTTGAAGAGCATAATGAACATAATTTTGAGGGCGAGAATTCCATCGAATCTACAATGGAGACGCCAATGACTGGGGGGCAACAAGCAAATCCAATGATTGGTGCAAGCACAACCAAAGGAAACAAAGGCCGAAATAAGCGCAAGTGTAAGAGATCAAAAATCACCTTTGCTGAACAATTGGATAAATATCAAAAGAAGAGTGAAGAGAAGAATACTTATCGGCCAAATCATGCAAAGAAACCAAGATCACCCCCAAGGCGCAAATATGAGGATCGGTATTGGCAAAGTGCGAATTTCAATGCAACATATTCATATCCTTATTTTGGGCCGCCAATGCCAATGCCGTGGATGCCTCCCTATGCTCATATAGATCCATATCCATCATGGGACAGGTATTATACGAGGGCACACTCTCCATCTTATTTTAGACCATCTAACCAATATTATGCAGCTCCGAGAAGATCAGCATTTGAACAATCACATGCTAAAAACCGCTTCGATCATAAGGAATCGGTCCAAAGTGCTCAAGGAATAGAAATGAGGTGGTCAAGCAAGTTTACGCGTTAAAAGAGATGGTCGAAGAGTGCTACTTCAGATTTGATCTCAAAAGAAAAGAGCCAACTAAAATGTTGACATTAGCTACTAAAGGCAATGAGATGAAGCAATCAATTTTTGAGAGTCAATCAAGTGCTAAATCTGAAGGGAGGAAGTTGAGAGTGCCCAAGATAAAACAAGAATTGCCATTACTTCAAAGAAAATCGCAGCCGGGTTGCCCACTCGGCTTACCATATTGGCAAAATAAGAAAGTACAAAAGCTTAGTGCACAAGAACTTGAAAAGATGAACATGGCATGGATTCCCAAAGGAAGTACTAAAAACAAGAATAATATGCAAGATTCCGTTGCAATAAGTGCGACAAAGGTGAAGAAAGAGAAGAGTGCAAGCTTCGAACAACCAAGTCGAGGGTTTGCACATCAGAATCTTCGGTTCAAACAACATCCATATTCTTCAACTATGTCATTAATGCATATGCCATGGCATTCATCCTCTGGTATGACTGATTACCCTCCGTGGAATTATTTTGACCCATGGATGCAATATAATTTCTTACATCATGAAAGGGTATTACCAAATCATTATATGTTTGATTAGCTTCATTTTTTTTGCTAATCTAAATGGCCGATATATACTTATTGTCCAAAGCACGTACAAAACGGCCGATGGAGTGTTGACATCGTGCTTAGAACAAACTTCGTGCAAGTTATTTTTCGGCACACAAGTTTTACCGAAAAACAGGGGGGCATGTGTTGACACCAGATTTTGGCATGGTCAAAAAGTAATTAAGAAGGTCTCAAATGGAAAAATGATCAAAGCGAGAAAGTTTCATATCGTCAAAAGGAGAAATTTTGATATTTGGGTCATAGCCATCCGATCTCATCCCTAAGGCCGAAGTTGTATTCGAAATATTGAGATTTTGTGTTCAGAACAGTATTCGGCTTATTACGCCCCCAAGATGGCCTCTGATGGAAAAAGTTACAACAGAAAAGTTCTTCGCCTCGTCGAAACGATCGATTTTGATATAAAAATCGTTCCAATCCGAGTTCGTATGCAAAAGTTAGAGCCATCGGAATACAGCCCTGTCAGAGGCAAAAATGGCGCGCCCACCGGACACCTCGTCCGATGGGTAGCGCGAGGGATAGCCTGTTTTGCGCGACCGATTTGACCCTCAAGATGACCTCTGAATAAAAAACATTTAACATAAAAGTTGTTCGTCTCTTCGAAACGGTCAAGATTTCTTTTGGGCTCGTTTCATCCGAGATCGTTTACCACCACAAAAAAGACCCGCAAGGTGCAGCCAGTTTAAACCGAACAGTTTTGGAAAGTTCGGGCAAAACCAATCCGAATTTGGCTAGGGTTTTGGACGTGAATCCAAGCCTTTTCCTTGCACCAGAAGTCCAGCCGCCTCTTATATACCTAAGGGGTGACGGCCGATTGAACAACACACAATCGAACAAATCATCTACCACTTTTACCTTTACTTTTACCTTCTCTCTTGTTCTTCTTCTTCCTCGTTCTTCGTTCGTTCTTCTTCATTGCAGGGCGGCGAACCTCGAGGCCCTAGGGGCGGTCAGGCCGACCTAGGGCAGCCCATAGCCGCCGCGCGCCCTGACGGGGTCCCTCCCGGGCGCGTGGGGTTTCGGGTCTACAAAAGCGCCCGCCGGATTGTCTTGCGTACCGCGCTTCCGGCGGGTCTCCTTCGACGTGAGCTGCGGTGCATCACCCTCGGCGTTGGAGGTACACGGTGACGTGTTCGTGTGCGAACACACTTTACACCGGAACCTGCAGTGGTTCCAGAGTCCGGCAGGCGGCCCCTTTGCAAGAAGGCAAGGCCGTGACACCGGCGGCCCCCGTCCAACCGGAGGCGCCGGAAAACTTGTTGGAGGCGCTCAAAGGCGCTTCCATCGAGGAAGAACACCGCACTATCATGAGTGCGGTGATTCAGAAGGTTCACCTCGCCAAGAGCGGGCTGACCGAAGCCTGCAGTAGCCTTCTAACAGGCTTTGAGGTAAGAAGTTGAAATTATGTAATGTAAGACCGCATAGACAGTAGCCCCTGATGCTCGGTTCGGTGTTCGGAAAGAAAAGCCGGACTGAGGATCTAATAAGATATACGCAGGGTTGCTAAAAAGTATGTCAATATGGGTTTGCAGGCTGGGCTGCTGACCTATGCCGCACTGACTGCGGAGGTCGGTGCATTAAAGCAGGATCTCGAGCGGTCCGAGCAAGAGCTCGGCCGTGCCAAGAAGCAGCTCGAGGACAAAGAAGGTGAGTAACACCACTTTGAATAGTTACCTTACAGAAAAGGATTTAGGTTGCAACAAAAATAACAAGGATAACATGGGTACTGCAGGGGCCACGAACGAGGTGGCAACCCTGAAGGAGGCTGTGTCCGCGGCCGAACGCAATGCGGCCGCGGAACGGGCAGAGCGAGAGAAGCAGGAGGCGCGGGTGGCGGAGGTGCGGCAAGAGATCCAGGCTCTCATGGACAAGCATGAGAGTTTGGAGCGCGACTCAAAGACTCGAGAGTCCGAGCTCGCCTCGGCTCTCGAAAGTGCCAAGTCCGCCAAGGCCGAGGCCCGTAAGGCCCTTCGGGAAGTTGAAGATGTGAAGAAAAGAGCGGCGGGTAAGGCATTTTTCATGCAAAGCAAGCATGTTAATGTAAACTACCTGATACTTACCCGAATTCGGAGCTCTCCAGGGGCGTTTGCAGATCTGCCTCGCAGTGTATCCGATGCCGCCACATTCTACCATGGTGAGGAGGGGAGCTCAACGAAGAAGGTCTTCTGGTCTCAGTACGCTGAGGCCGGCCATCTGGTGCCCCCTAGCGACCAGCTGAAGCAGCTGGTCGAGCTCCACAAGGTGGCGGAGGAGGCCATGAAGGGCCTCATAGTCCGGCTATGGCCTGGAGGGGCCATGCCTAGGAGCTACTTCGGCCTTGTGCGGCGGCTGGTGGATGCGGGCCCCTTGGTGGAGGTCATCAAGCGCTCCGCCTGTATTGAAGGTGCTCGTCCGGCCCTTGCCCGCGCAAAGGTGCACTGGGGCAAGCTGGATGCGGAAAGGCTCATAACTGACGCGCCACCTGCAGGCAAGGAGTATCGTACGCCCGAGATGTACTATAAGACTGTCCTGAAGGGTGCCCGCAAGATTGCGGATGAGTCCAAAGATGTAATCATTGAGTAAACTCGCTATGTATTATCCTGTGCGCTGAAAACTTTGTTCATATGCGCTAAGTAATGCTTGTTTGATTTAAAATATTCCCTTCTGTGCGATCGTTTATAAAATCTGAGAGATGGCAAGTCGTCGGCTTCAGCCCCCAAGCCACGAGTGCTGGGGTGTTCGGGATAAATTTGAGCACTCTTGTTCCCATTTTTGGGTCCATCTAGGGAGGCGCTCAACACAACGAACAAGGCAACCGGATATATAATGCTTGAACACTCTCACTTAGCCATAGAATTCTATAATTTTAAATTTCGTGAAGCCCCTAGTATTCGAAGACCGAGTTCGGCGCTATCCACGCCTTTGGCCGGACATTATCCGTTCTTCGCGCTTGATGCGCATAAGTCTTTAAGGACTCGAAAAGACCTCTCAAACAGCGACCATCTCGCCTTATCATGACAATCGGCTTTTAGCTTTTCCATCGAGGCGCCGCCCAGCTCAACCGGGCGCGATCGCAGTGGTTCTCCTAGTGCCACCTTAGCCGTGAACGGAACGTAAGGTACCAAAACGTGGGAGCCAGCAAACCCAACTATTGACCCAAGACATGATTCGAGCCGATTCATATAATGCTATAAGTTCGGGTGCCGCTCTTGTGAAAGTGTTGGACTTATCACACCATAATGCGGGGAACATAAGCCCTCGGTGTATTCGGCCGTATCAAAATATCTGGTGCACGATGTCATTAGTGAACATATATGTAAAGTAATGCAATAACAGCAAAAAGTGCTGCATTATTTATTCAAGGGATTACGCTATGAGTGCGGAATGATACAAATAGTGCGGTAAGCAAGGGATTGGACTAATTAAACATGTCCCCCTCCAGGGGTGGGCTGCGGACTGGTGTATATAATCAAATTTAATGCTCGTAATGGAGACCACCTGACTATTCATCGCAACCTTCTTTCTTCCCTGGCTGTTGCATCGTGAGTTCGGCGGGTTCACCGCCGGACAGGGCCTCTGGTTAACGGAGTCCTATGTATATAAAGAAGGAAAATAATAATAAAAAAAGGTGACACACTTGTGAGCCCCTGGTATGGTCGAGCCGCACTCTGGGTCTCTTGTGGTCGTGCCCCTCCCCCTAGGCCCATGGTATCTCCAGAGCGTAATGATGTACTCGGAGGGTTGGTCTTGCAATCATGCGAGGGCTGGGGTTGGGGACACATTGCTACGCGTTCTCGGAACGTGCCAGGTGGTCTTGGTTGATGTTGCTCCGGGCGTGTTTGGCCGTGTCCGGCCGTTTAACGGCCGGACTCGAAAATTGCCTTAAAAGCCTGCTCAGACTTCCGCCGAGAGCGCCAGATGTTCCTCCGTTCGGAGGGAGCGTTCCGTATTTCCGTTGACCATGATGACTCCTCGAGGGCCTGGCATCTTGAGCTTTAGGTATGCGTAATGCGGCACTACGTTGAACTTTGGGAACGCGGCTCGTCCGAGCAGAGCGTGATAGCCGCCATGAACGGGACTATGTCAAGATTAACTCCTCGCCCGAAATTGTCCGGGATCCAAAGACCACTTCAGTGTGGACCGAGCTCTGCATAATTGGCCTCAACACCTGGTATGACGCCTTTGAAGGTCGTCTTTGTAGGTTTAATCCTTGAGGGGTCCATGCCCATCTTGTGCACTGTATCCTGATAAAGCAGGTTCAGGCTGCTGCCGCCGTCCAGCAGGACTCTCGTGAGGTGAAATCCATCGACGATTGGGTCTAAAACCAATGCGGCGAATCCGCCATGGCGGATACTGGTCGGATGGTCTCTTCGATCGAAAGTGATTGGGCAAGAGGACCATGGATTGAACTTAGGGGCGACTGGCTCCATCGCATATACGTCCCTTAGTGCATGCTTCCGCTCCCTCTTGGGTATATGGGTTGCGTATATCATGTTTAGCGTCCGCACTTGTGGGGGGAAACCCTTCTGTCCCCTACTGTTCGGCGGCCGGGTCTCTTCCTCGTCGTCGCTATGCAGCCCCTTGTCATTGTTTTCGGCAATTAACTTGGCTGCCTGCTTGAATACCCAACAATCTCTGTTGGTGTGGTTGGCTGGCTTTTCGGGGGTGCCATGTATCCGCATGAGCAATGAGTATTCGGTCCAAATTGGGACGGACCCGGAGTGGTTCTTTTGAATGGCTTCTTCCACGACCGGGTTTAGAGCCTCGAATCCGGCATTGACCGTCAGATCCTCCTTGTCGCCGCCGTTAACGCGGCGCTTATTTTGCTTCGACGCGACCTGCCATTGTGGTCCTTTGTGTCCGGACTGCCAAGCATTTTGCTTTGAGGTTATTGCTGCGAGCTAGCCAGCTATCCTCTCCCGCATGTAAGCGGGTCATTAATGATGTGAGGGCTGCCATGGATTTCGCTTTTCTGTCCTAGGTGCCGGGCTAGCCACTCGTCGCGGATATTATGTTTGAAGGCTACGAGGGCCTCTGCATCCGGACAATCGACGATTTGATTTTTCTTGGTTAAGAACCATGTCCAGAATTGCCTGGCCGATTCGTCTGGCTGCTGGATTATGTGGCTTAGGTCATCGGCGTCTCGGTGGCGCACATATGTGCCCCGGAAGTTGTCGAGGAATGCGGCTTCCGTGTCCTCCCAACACCCAATTGACTCTGCGGGCAGGCTGTTAAGCCAATGCCGAGCTGGTCCTTTAAGCTTGAGCGGAGGTATTTGATGGCGTGGAGATGCGTGCCGCCGGGCCATATGGATGTGAAGGAGATAATCTTCGATCCAAACCGCGGGGTCTGTCCTGCCATCGTAGGATTCAATGTTTATGGGTTTAAACCCTTCAAGGATTTGATGATCCATTACTTCGTCAGTGAAGCGTAGCGGGTGTGCGGCGCCTCTGTATTGAGCAATATCACGATGTAGCTCAAGGGAGCGTTGTCTGCTGTGTTCGGCCCGGCGGAGTTGTTGTATCCGCTCGACGGTATTCGCGTGGGTCGTGGGTGCCCACGTGATCCATAGATAGATTTGGATTGTCTTGCCTTATCCTCCAATATGTCCCATAAGTCCGCGCGCCTCGTGGCTTCGTACTTTTCGAGCGATGCCGGGTACGGTCTTGATGGAAGGCCCGATGCTCTTCGTTGCGACCACGGGTGGTCGGTCGGTCCGACAGCGCCTGGTGATGAAGGTATGTATGCTTCCTCCTCTAATCGGGGGAGCAACTTGCGTTTTGGGTATCTTTTGGAGGGGCGTTCGAGTTCATACTCTTCGGCCGCGAGGACCTCGGTCCATCTGTCGGCCAGCAGGTCTTGATCAGCTTGAAGTTGCTGCTGTTTTTTCTTTAGGCTATTTGTTGTGGCCATTAGCCTGCATTTGAAACGCTCTTGTTCGACGGGATCCTCGGGCACGATGAATTCATCGTTGTTGAGGCTTGCCTCGTCTTCGGAGGGAGGTATGTAATTATCGTCCTCGACCTCTTCATCTGCCGCTCTCTCGTGAGGGCTTGCTTCTGCATCCTCCTGCGCTGAATCTTGCTGGAGGGGATTGTCTTCGCACTTTCGGGGTGTTATTATCTCTGTGCGGAATCTCCATTCTTCTGCTGTGGCGAGATTTAGAGCGGCGCCACGACATCGGCGCTTGGGCTGTTTCTTTTATGAATCTGCCTCCGCCGCTTCTTCGCCGTCCCCATATTTTGGGGTGTCCACCATGTATATGTCATATGACGAGGTGGTCTTCCGATTGCCTCGTAGGCGCTGGCTCTTGTTCGCCTCTCGGCCGCCGTCCATACCGCCGATGTCTTTGAGTCATAGTCTAGCATGTCGGTTAGATCGTCGGCAGTGGCTACAAAGTGGGAGGTGGGTGGGGTTTGAATTTCTTCGTCGTCGCATCCCAACCATCCTGGCCATAATCCGGCCAGGGCTCTTCGGATAGTGAGAGATGCTTTAGCGAATTTAGGATGTCGCCAAAGGGTGAATGCTGAAAGATGTCCGCAGCGGTGAACGCCATGATCGGCGCCCAATTGGATTCGATTGGCAGGGGCGTAGGAGGTTCGGAGTCCGGCAAGGAATCCGGCACCTCGGAGTCACGAGCTTCATAGGGGACAAGGTCAGTGTTCGACTCCATCGCCGCGGAAGTTGCAGCCCCCGAGGCGGTGTCCAGCCACCGGTCCTCGATCTAGGCGATCGGCTCCGGACTGAGGGCCGGAGCGGATTCGTGTGCGGCCACCAAGGCACTGTCCGGTGGTAGAGCTGAATCATGCCCATCATGACAGTGCGGCACGCCCGGCTGTGGCTCGAGTCCGTCGAAGATCAAGTCCCCGCGGATGTCGGCAGTGAAGTTGAGGCTTCCAAATCTGACCTGACGACCAGGGGCATAGCTTTCGATCTGCTCCAGATGGCCAAGTGAATTGGCCCGCAGTGCAAATCCGCCAAATACGAAGATCTGTCCGGGGAGAAAAGTCTCACCCTGGACGGCGTTGTTGTTGATTGAAGAAGCCATCGAGCCTATCGGTGACGACACAGAGGAACTCTCAATGAAAGCACACATGTCGGTGTCAAAACCGGCGGATCTCGGGTAGGGGGTCCCGAACTGTGCGTCTAGGCGGATGGTAACAGGAGACGAGGGACACGATGTTTTACCCAGGGTCGGGCCCTCTTAATGGAGGTAAAACCCTACGTCCTGCTTGATTAATATTGATGATGTGTATTACAAGAGTGGATCTACCACGAGATCAAGGAGGCTAAACCCTAGAAGCTAGCCTATGGTATGATTGTTGTAATGGATGTTGTCCCCTATGGACTAAAACCCTTCGATTTATATAGACACCGGAGAGGGCTAGGGTTACACAGAGTCGGTTACAATGGTAGGAGATCTACATATCCGTATCGCCAAGCTTGCCTTCCACGCCAAGGAAAGTCCCATCCGGACACGGGATGGAGTCTTCAATCTTGTATCTTCGTAGTCTTGGAGTCCGGCGGACGATGATAGTCCGGCTGTCCGGACACCCCCTAGTCCAGGACTCCCTTGGTTATCATGAGTGTTGACATACTTGATCTTGATCTCCCCTTGCCTAATGTGATCCCGGATGAAGTGATACCGAATCTCAATATGCTTCGTCTTGAAGTGTTGCACCGGGTTGAGAGAGATCTTGATGGCACTCTCATTGTCACACCAAAGAGGCACTTCGTCACAAGTGACACTGTAATCCTTCAAAGTTTGCCTCATCCATAGAAGTTGAGCACAACAACTACCGGCAGCCACATACTCCGCTTCGGTGGACGAGAGAGATACACAACTTTGCTTCTTAGAAGACCAACTCACTAAAGAGTAACCAAGCAATTGGCACCCTCCAGAGGTGGACTTCTTATCCACTTTGTCTCCCGCCCAATCTGAGTCTGTATAGCCCAAAAGATCAAAGTTGGCTCCTCTTGGGTACCATATGCCAAAGTTTGGGGTATGAGCCAAATATCGAAAAATTTGCTTGACCGCCACAAAGTGGTTGTCCTTAGGTGCGTCTTGAAACCGTGCACAAATTCCCACACTCAACACGATATCCGGTCTAGATTCACAAAGGTAAAGCAAGGATCCAATCATGGAGCGATATACCTTTTGATCCACCGCTTTACCATTGGGATCAATGTCAAGTTGGAATTTGACGGGCATTGGAGTGGAGGTCGGCTTGAAATCACTTAGGTTGAATCTCTTGAGCATGTCTTGAGCGTATTTGGCTTGGTTGATGAAAGTTCCTTCTCTTCTTTTCTTGATTTCGAACCCGAGAAAGAAGTTCAATTCTCCCATCATGGACATCTTGAACTTTGAGGTCATGAGAGCGACAAATTCCTCATTGAAAGCTTTGTTAGGGGAACCAAAGATAATATCATCAACATATAGTTGGCACACAAACAACTCCCCTTTGACCTTCTTAGTAAAAAGAGTGGGGTCGATTTTCCCAATTTCAAACCCATGATCTTGTAACAACTCAGTAAGATGATCATACCACGCACGTGGGGCTTGTTTAAGGCCATAGAGTGCCTTGTTGAGTTGGTACACATGATCGGGGAAGTAGGGATCCTCGAACCCCTGTGGTTGTTTGACATATACCAACCCATTAATGGGACCATTAAGAAAAGCACTCTTCACATCCATTTGTTGCAACTTGAAATTATAATGAGAAGCATAAGCAATCAACAAACAAATAGATTCAAGGCGAGCAATGGGAGCAAAGGTTTCACCATAGTCGATACCCTCGACTTGGAGTAGCCTTGTGCCACCAAACGAGCCTTGTTGTGAACAATGATTTCATGAGCATCTTGCCCGTTCTTGAATATCCACTTGGTTCCAATGACATTATGATTCCCGGTTGGCTTGGCACTAATTTCCACACTTGGTTGTGATCGAAGTTGTTGAGTTCATCATGCATGACATTGAGCCAATCCGGATCCTTGAGCGCCTCATAGACCTTTTGGGGTTCGACACAAGAAACAAATGCATGATGTTCACAATAGTTTGCTAATTGTCTCCGAGTGCTTACCCCCTTTCTTAGGCTTCCAACCACATTCTCCATGAGATGACCTTTGGTTGTGAGCTTGGAAGCGATCTTCACGGCCCGACGCTCTAATTCCTCCTCAGGTGTGAAAAGAGGAGGGGTAACTTGATCATCTTGTGCGTCGTCTTGAGCTTGTTCTTGATCTTGAGTTTGCTCTTGATCTTGAACTTGCTCGAAAGGAAGAACTTGACCTTGGGCATCACTTGGTGGCTCACCACCATCTTGAGGTTGATCTTGCCCTTGATCTTGTTCACGTGGTTGAGGGCCTTCACTTTGTTCTTCGGAAGCGTGTGGGTCTTGGGTCGGTAATGGCTCCACTTGAGTGGAGCATTGTCCTTCTCCTTTCGGCCACAAGGGGTTCCTAAATGGGTAGGATATGACCAACACCCATTCTTCTTATGGCTTGGGGAGGAATTTCATCACCTACATCACAAGTACCACTTTGCTCCACTTGGGAGCCGTTATTCTCGTCAAACTCCACGTTACACATCTCCTCAATGAGTCCGGGGGACTTTTTGAAGGAAATATGCCCTAGAGGCAATAATAAAGTTATTATATATTTCCTCATATCATGATAAAAGTTTATTATTCATGCTAGAATTGTATTAACCGGAAACATAATACATGTGTGAATACATAGACAAACAGAGTGTCACTAGTATGCCTCTACTAGACTAGCTTGTTAATCAAAGATGGTTATGTTTCCTAACCATGAACAAGGAGTTGTTATTTGATTAACAAGGTCACATCATTAGTTGAATGATCTGATTGACATGACCCATTCCATTAGCTTAGCACACGATCGTTTAGTATGTTGCTCTTGCTTTTATCCATGACTTATACATGTTCCTATAACTATGAGATTATGCAACTCCGTTTACGGAGGAACACTTTTGGTACTACCAAACGTCACAACGAATCGGGTGATTATAAAGGAGTACTACAGGTGTCTCCAAAGGCAGATGTTGGGTTGGCGTATTTCGAGATTAGGATTTGTCACTCCAATTGTCGGAGAGGTATCTGGGCCCTCTCGGTAATGCACATCACTTAAGCCTTGCAAGCATTGCAACTAATGAGTTAGTTGTGAGATGATGTATTATGGAACGAGTAAAGAGACTTGCCGTAACGAGATTGAACTAGGTATTGGATACCGACGATCGAATCTCGGGCAAGTAACATACCGATGACAAAGGGAACAACGATGTTGTTATGCGGTCGACCGATAAAGATCTTCAGTAGAATATGTAGGAACCAATATGGGCATCCAGGTCCCGCTATTGGTTATTGACCGAGACGTGTCTCGGTCATGTCTACATTGTTCTCGAACCGTAGGGTCCGCACGCTTAAGGTTTCGATGACAGTTTTATTATGAGTTTATGAGTTTTGATGTACTGAAGGAGTTCGAGTCCCGGATGAGATCGGGACATGACGAGGAGTCTCGAAATGGTCGAGACGTAAAGATCGATATATTGGACGACTATATTCGGAGTTCGGAAAGGTTCCGAGTGATCCGGTATTTTTCGAGTACTGGGAGAGTTACGGGAATTCGTATTGGGCCTTAATGGGCCATACGGGAAAGGAGAAAAGGACCATAAGGGTGGCGCACCTCCCCATGGACTAGTCCGATGGACTAGGGAAGGGGGCGCCCTTCCTTCCTTCTCCTTTTCCTTCTCTTTCCTTCTCTCCTACTCCTACTACATGGAAGGGTTCCTAGTTGACTAGGAAGGGGAATCCTACTCGGTGGGAGTAGGACTCCCCTAGGGCGCCATAGAGAGGCCCCCCCCTCCTCCACTCCTTTATATACGGGGGCAGGGGGCACCCCATAGACACACAAGTTGATCTACGGATCGTTCCTTAGTCGTGTGCGGTGCCCCCCTCCACCATATTCCACCTCGGTCATATCGTCGCAAAGCTTAGGCGAAGCCTCGCGCCGTAGAACATCAAGATCGTCCACCACGCCGTCGTCTTGTGAAACTCTCCTCCCCGAAGCTCTACTGGATTGGAGCCCGAGGAGCGTCATCGAGCTGTACGTGTGTCAAGAACTCGGGGGCGCCGGAGTAACGGCGCCGGGATTGGTCGGATCGCGAGGAGAACGTACGACTACTTCCTCTACGTTGTGATCGCCGCTCGGTCTACGAGGGTACATAGACAACACTCTCCCCTCTCGTTGCTATGCATCACCATGATCTGAGTGTGCGAGGAAATTTTTGAAATTACTACGTTCCCCAACAAAGTGGCATCGAGCCTAGGTTTTATGCGTTTGATGTTATATGCACGAGTAGAACACAAGTGAGTTGTGGACGATATAAGTCATACTACCTACCAGCATGTCATACTTTGGTTCAGCGGTATTGTGAGATGAAGCGGCCGGACCGACATTACGCCAGACGCTTACGCGAGACTGGTTTCACCGCCACGAGCACTCGTTGCTTAAAGGTGATTGGCGGGTGTCTGTCTCTCTCACTTTAGTTGAACTGAGTGTGGCTACGCCCGATCCTTGAGAAGGTTAAACGGAGTCTATTTGACAAAGTATCGTTGTGGTTTTGATGCGAGGTGAGATTGGTTCTTGCTTAAGCCCGTAGCAGCCACGTAAAATTTGCAACAACAAAGTAGAGGACGTCTAACTTGTTTTTGCAGGGCATGTTGTGATGTGATATGGTCAAGACGTGATGCTATATTTTATTGTATGAGATGATCATGTTTTGTAACCGGTTATCGGCAATCTGGCTGGAGCCATATGGTTGTCGCTTTATTGTATGCAATGCAATCGCATTCAGTAATTGCTTTACTTTATCACTAAGCGGTAGCGATAGTCGAGAAGCATAAGATTGGCGAGACGACAACGATGCTACGATGAAGATCAAGGTGTCGCTACGGTGACGATGGTGATCACGACGGTGCTTGGAGATGGAGATCACAAGCACAAGATGATGATGGCCATATCATATCACTTATATTGATTGCATGTGATGTTTATCTTTTATGCATCTTATCTTGCTTTGATTGACGGTAGCATTTTAAGATGATCTCTCACTAAAATTATCAAGTAGTGTTCTCCCGAGTATGCACCGTTGCCAAAGTTCGTCGTGCCCGGACACCACGTGATGATCGGTGTGATAAGCTCTACGTCCATCTACAACGGGTGCAAGCCAGTTTTGCACACGCAGAATACTCGAGTTATACTTGACGAGCCTAGCATATGCAGATATGGCCTCGGAACACGGAGACCGAAAGGTCGGCGTGAATCATATAGTAGATATGATCAACATAAGATGTTCACCATTGAAAACTACTCCATCTCACGTGATGATCGGTTATGGTTTAGTTGATTTGGATCGCGTGATCACTTAGATGACTAGAGAGATGTCATCTAAGTGGGAGTTCTTAAGTAATATGATTAATTGAACTTAAATTTATCATGAACTTAGTCCCGTAGTATTTTGCAAATTATGTTGTAGATCAATAGCTCGCGTTGTTGCTTTCATATGTTTGGTTTTTGATATGTTCCTAGAGAAAATTGTGTTGAAAAATGTTAGTAGCAATGATGCGGATTTGATCCGTGATATGAGGTTTATCCTCATTGCTGCACAGAAGAATTATGTCCTTAATGCACCGCTAGGTGACAGACCTATTGCAGAGCAGATGCAGACGTTATGAACGTCTGGCTAGCTCAATATGATGACTACTTGATAGTTTAGTGCACCATGCTTAACGGCTTAGAATCGGGACTTCAAAGACGTTTTGAACGTCATGGACCATATGAGATGTTCCAGAGTTGAAGTTAATATTTCAAGCAAATACCCGAGTTGAGAGATATGAAGTCTTCAACAAGTTCTATAGCTAAAAGATGGAAGAGAATCGCTCAACTAGTGAGCATGTGCTCAAATTGTGCAGGTACTTCAATTGCTTGAATCAAGTGGGAGTTAATCTTCCAGATAAGATAGTGATTGACAGAATTCTCTAGTCACCATCACCAAGTTAGTAGAACTTCGTGATGAACTATAGTATGCAAGGGATGATGAAAATGATTCCCGAGTTCTTCGTGATGTTGAAATCGATTTGAATGTAGAAATCAAAAAGAGCATCAAGTGTTGATGATTGACAAGACCACTAGTTTCAAGAAAAGGGCAAAGGGAAAGAAAGGAACTTCAAGTGGAAAGACAAGCAAGTTGTCACTCCTTGAAGAAGCTCCAAGCTGACCAAAGCCTGAAACCGAAGTGCTTAATCGCAAAGGAAATGGTCCCGAAGCGAAAATGCCCCAATATTTGGTGGATAAGAAGGATGGCAAAGTAAACAAAGGTATATTTGATATACATGTTATTGATGTGTACTTTACTAGTGTTTATAGCAACCCTCGGTATTTGGTACTGGTTCGGTTGCTAAGAGTAGTAACTCAAACAGGAGTTGCAGAATAAATGAAACTAGTTAAGGGTGAAGTGACGATGTGTGTTGAAAGTAGTTTCAAGATTGATATGATCATCATCGCACACTCCCTATACTTTCGGGATTAGTGTTGAACCTAAATAAATGTTATTTGGTGTTTGCGTTGAGCATGAATATGATTTGATCATGTTTATTGCAATACGGTTATTCATTTAAGTAAGAGAATAAACTGTTATTCATTTACATGAATAAAACCTTATATGGTTACACACCCAATGAAAATGGTTCATTGGATCTCGATCGTAGTGATACACATATTCATAATATTGAAACCAAAAGATGCAAAGTTAATAATGATAGTGCAACTTATTTGTGGCATCGCCGTTTAGGTCATATTGGTGTAAAGCGCATGAAGAAACTCCATCTTGATGGGATTTTGGAATCACTTGATTATGAATCACTTGATGCTTATGAACCGTGCCTTTTTGGCAAGATGACTAAAACTCCGTTCTCCGGAACAATGGAACAAGCTACTGACTTATTGGAAATAATACATACCGATGTATGCGATCCAATGAGTGTTGATGCTCGTGGCAAGTATCGTTATTTTCTGACCTTCACAAGATGATTTGAGAGATATGGGTATATCTACTTGATGAAACATAAGTCTGAAATATTTGAAATGTTCAAAGAATTTCAGAGTGAAGTAGAAAATCATCGTAACAAGAAAATAAAGTTTCTGCGATCTGATCGTCGAGATGAATATTTGAGTTACGAGTTTGGTCTTCAATTAAAACAATGTGGAATAGTTTCACAGCTCACGCCACCTGGAACACCACAATGTTATGGTGTGTCCAAACATCATAACCGCACTTTATTGGATATAGTGCAATCTATGATGTTTCTTACTGATTTACCAATATCGTTTTGGGATCATGCATTAGAGACAGCTGCATTCATGTTAAATTGGGCACCATCTAAATCCGTTGAGATGACACTATATGAACTGTGGTTTAGCAAGAAACCAAAGTTGTCATTTCTTAAAGTTTGGGGCTGCGATGCTTATGTGAAAAAGTTTCATCCGATAAGCTCGAACCCAAATCGGAGAATGCGTCTTCATAGAATACCCAAAGGAAATTGTTGGGTACACCTTCTATCACAGATCCGAAGGCAAGATATTCGTTGTTAAAATGGATCCTTTCTAGAGAAGGAGTTTCTCTCAAAGAAGTGAGTGGGAGGAAAGTAGAACTTGATGAGGTAATTGTACTGTTCCTTATTGAAAGTAGTTCATCACGTAAATCTGTTCTTGTGACTACTATACCAATTAGTGAGGAAGTTAATGATGATGATCATGTAACTTCAGATCAAGTTACTACCGAACCTCGTAGGTAATACAGAGTGAGATCCGCACTGAGTGGTACGGTAATCCTGTTTCGGAGGTCGTGTTACTTGACCATGACAAACCTACGAACTATGAGGAAGCGATGATGAGCCCAGATTCCGCAAAATGGTTTGAGGCCATGAAATCTGAGATATGATCCATGTATGAGAACAAAGTATGGACTTTGATGGATTTGCCGATGATCGGCAAACCATAGAAAATAAATGGATCTTCAAGAGGAAGACGGACGTTGATAGTAGTGTTACTATCTACAAAGCTCGACTTGTTGCAAAAGGTTTTCGACAAAGTTCAAGATGTTGACTACAATGAGATTTTCTCAACAGTAGCGATGCTTAAGTCTGTCCGAATCATGTTAGCAATTGCCACAATTTATGAAATTTGGCAAATGGATGTAAAACTGCATTCTGAATGGTTTTACGGAGGAAGAGTTGTATATGATGCAACCAGAAGTTTTTTTCGATCCAAAGGAGCTAACAAAGTGTGCAAGCTCCAAATGATCCATCTATGGACTGGTGCAAGCATCTCGAGTTGGAATATACGCTTTGATGAGTTGATCAAAGCATATAGTTTTATCTGAGACTTATGGTGAAGCCTGTATTTACTAGAAAGTGAGTGGGAGCACTACAACATTTCGATAAGTATATGTGAATGACATATTGTAGATCGAAATAATGTAGAATTATTCGCAAAGCATAAAGGAATGTTTGAAAGAAGTTTTTCAAAGAAAGACCTCGGTGAAGCTGCTTATATATTGAGCATCAAGATCTATAGAGATAGATCAAGATGCTTGATAAGTTTTTTCAATGAGTACATACCTTGACAAGATTTTGAAGTAGTTCAAAATGGAACAGTCAAAGAAAGAGTTCTTGCTCGTGTTACAAGGTGTGAAATTGAGTAAGACTCAAAACCCGACCACGGCAGAAGATAGAAAGAGAATGAAAGTCATTCCCTATGCCTTGGCCATAGGTTCTATAAAGTATGCCATGCTGTGTACCAGATCTATTGTATACCCTGCACCGAGTTTGGCAAGGAGTACAATAGTGATCTAGGAGTAGATCATCGACAGCGGTCAAAATTATCCTTAGTAGAATAAGGATATGTTTTCGATTATGGAAGTGACAAAAGGTTAGCCGTAAAGGGTTACGCCGATGCAAGTTTTGACACCGATCCGATGACTCTAAGTCTCGATCTAGATACATATTGAAAGTGGGAGCAATTAGCTAGAGTAGCTTCGTGCAGAGCATTGTAGACATAGAAAAATTGCAAAATACATAACGGATCTGAATGTAAAAGACCCGTTGACTAAGACTCTCTCACAAGCAAAACATGATCACACCTTAGTACTCTTTGGGTGTTAATCACATAGCGATGTGAACTAGATTACTGAATCTAGTAAACCCTTTGGGAGTTGGTCACATGGCGATGTGAACTATGGGTGTTAATCACATGATGATGTGAACTATCGATGTTAATCACATGGAGATGTGATCTAGATTATTGACTCTAGTGCAAGTGGGAGACTGAAGGAAATATGCCCTAGAGGCAATAATAAAGTTATTATATATTTCCTCATATCATGATAAATGTTTATTATTCATGCTAGAATTGTATTAACAGGAAACATAATACATGTGTGAATACATAGACAAAGCAGTGTCACTAGTATGCCTCTACTAGACTAGCTTGTTAATCAAAGATGGTTATGTTTCCTAACCATGAACAAGGAGTTGTTATTTGATTAACAAGGTCACATCATTAGTTGAATGATCTGATTGACATGACCCATTCCATTAGCTTAGCACACGATCGCTTAGTATGTTGCTATTGCTTTTATCCATGACTTATACATGTTCCTATAACTATGAGATTATGCAACTCCGTTTACGGAGGAACACTTTGGTACTACCAAACGTCACAACGAATCGGGTGATTATAAAGGAGTACTACAGGTGTCTCCAAAGGCAGATGTTGGGTTGGCGATTTGAGATTAGGATTTGTCACTCCAATTGTCGGAGAGGTATCTCTGGGCCCTCTCGGTAATGCACATCACTTAAGCCTTGCAAGCATTGCAACTAATGAGTTAGTTGTGAGATGATGTATTACGGAACGAGTAAAGAGACTTGCCGTAACGAGATTGAACTAGGTATTGGATACCGACGATCGAATCTCGGGCAAGTAACATACCGATGACAAAGGAACAACGATGTTGTTATGCGGTCTCGACCGATAAAGATCTTCGTAGAATATGTAGGAACCAATATGGGCATCCAGGTCCCGCTATTGGTTATTGACCGGAGGCGTGTCTCGGTCATGTCTACATTGTTCTCGAACCGTAGGGTCCGCACGCTTAAGGTTTCGGCGATGTTTTATTATGAGTTTATGAGTTTTGATGTACCGAAGGAGTTCGAGTCTGGATGAGATCGGGGACATGACGAGGAGTCTCGAAATGGTCGAGACGTAAAGATCGATATATTGGACGACTATATTCGGAGTTCGGAAAGGTTCCGAGTGATCCGGTATTTTTCGAGTACTGGGAGAGTTACGGAATTCGTATTGGGCCTTAATGGGCCATACGGGAAAGGAGAAAAAGGACCATAAGGGTGGCCGCACCCCTCCCCATGGACTAGTCCGAATTGGACTAGGGAAGGGGGGCGCCCCCTTCCTTCCTTCTCCTTTTCCCTTCTCTTTCCTTCTCTCCTACTCCTACTACATGGAAGGGTTCCTAGTTGGACTAGGAAAGGGGGAATCCTACTCCCGGTGGGAGTAGGACTCCCCTAGGGCGCCGCCAGAGAGGCCGCCCTCCTCCACTCCTTTATATCTGGGGCAGGGGCACCCCATAGACACACAAGTTGATCTACGGATCGTTCCTTAGCCGTGTCGGTGCCCCCTCCACCATATTCCACCTCGGTCATATCGTCAGCAAAGCTTAGGCGAAGCCTGCGCCGTAGAACATCAAGATCGCCACCACGCCGTCAGGTCTTTAAACTCCCTTCGAAGCTCTACTGGATTGGAGCCCGAGGAGCGCCATCGAGTTGTACGTGTGTCAAGAACTCGGGGCGCCGAGTAACGGCGCGGGATCGGTCGGATCGCGAGGAGAACGCGACGACTACTTCCTCTATGTTGTGATCGCTTCGCTTCGGTCTCACGAGGGTACGAGACAACACTCTCCCTCTCGTTGCTATGCATCACCATGATCTTGCGTGTGCGTAGGAAATTTTTTGAAATTACTACGTTCCCCAACACTTTTTGAGGACACGGTAAGCATGAGAGTTTGTAGCATAACCAACAAATATGCCCTCATGAGCTCTAGCCTCAAACTTAGACAGACGAACACCTTTCTTGAGAATGAAACACTTACACCCAAACACCCGGAAGTACTTGGGCTTGTTACCGGTGAGTATTTCATAGGGAGTCTTGTTCAAGCCTTTGCGGAGATAGAGCCGATTGGATGCATGACATGCGGTGTTGATGGCTTCGGCCCAAAAGTTGTAAGTAGACTTGAACTCCGCCATCATGGTCCTTGCCGCATCCATCAATGTCCGGTTCTTCCTCTCCGCGACATCATTTTCTTGAGGGGTGTAAGGTGCATAGTATTGATGCTTGATCCCCTCATCACTAAGAAACTTATCCAAGATGTAGTTCTTGAACTTGGTGCCGTTGTCACTTCTTGTTGTCAAGATCTTTGCATCGTGTTGACGTTGAGCTTCATTTGCAAAGTCGATGATGGTCTGTTGGGTCTCACTCTTCCACTTGAAGAAATATACCCAAGTATATCTTGAAGCAATTGGTTGAACTCCACAGGGCGGCCGAAGTAGCTATGAAAGATTTCATAGTCCGGATGTGGCCTGGTGAGCCCTTGCCTGCCAGCTACTTTGGCCTGATAAAGCGGATGGTAAACGCCTGTCCGCGGCTTGAGGTGATCAAGCGATCCGTTTGCATTGAAGGTGCCCGTCGGGCCTTTGCCCGTGCGAAGGTGCATTGGGGCAAGTTGGATGCGGAGAAGCTGGTGAAGGACGGGCCGCCGGAGGGCAAGGCGCATCGCTGTCCCAAAAAATATTATGATGGCGTTATGAAAGGCGCTCGTCTCGTGGCCGATGAATGTACCAAGGACACGATCCTTGAGTAAATGTACTTCTGTCATTGTTGTAATATAAAGACGAAGTTACTTGCACTATATAGCGCTTTTTGATTTAAAATATTACCTTCCGTGCGGCTGTTTATAAAATTCTGAAAGTAGGCCAGTCGTCGGCTTCCGCCCCCACATAACTAGTACCGGGGTGTTCCTAGAAAAACCCAGACACTCTTTATCCAAATTTTTGGTCCCTGAAGGAGGTGTTTGGCACAGCGAACAAGGCAATCGGACTATGCAGCTTTATAACTTTCACTTAGCCATAGAAGTCTACAATTTTAAATTTTGGCGAAGCCCCTAGAATTTGGAAAGCCGAATTGGGGCGCTATATACGCCTACATCGGACGAAGCCGATTCCTCGCCTAAAGTGGAAAAAATCTTTAAGGATTTTAAGACCTCTCAAACAGCGACCAGCTTTCTCGCATCATCATGGTGGGTTGCCGCTTTCATCGAGGTGCTCGTCCGGAAGAACCGGGACACAATCGCAGTAGTTCTCCCTGTGCTACCTTAGCCGATATAATGGAACGTAAGGTACCAAAACAAGGGAGCCGGGCAAACCCAACTATTGACCCAAGACATGATTCGGAGCTGATGCATATAGTGCTATAAGTTCGGCGTGCCGCACTGTTGAAAGTGTCCGGACTTGCCTTGTCGTGTTATGGGGCGCCATAAGGAGCCCCTGGCTAAACGTACCAAGGTGTACGGAAAAATTTATAGAAAAAATGTGCAAATAGGAATAATAAGCTGAGGCTATATATTATCTCCCATTGATAAATAATACGTCTAAGCGTATGTTTACAATGAATGCGTTAAGCAGAAGTAAATAGGACTATTTGACATGTCCCATCCAAGGGCGGGTTGCATGTAGGTATATAAAACAGGTATAACGATCGTGAACAGATTCCACCTGGGTATTCCCTTTGTGCGCAAAGTCTTTTGCCTCCTTGGTTTTTTCTCCTGTGCGAGTCCGACAATCCGGCTCTTCTGAAGAGGCTGCCCGAAAGCAGTATCCTGAAAGGTAAAAAAGGGGGGTTATTAAAGTATGTTGCGGCTGAGCCACACTGTTTGACTGAGTCCCTTATTGTGCCTCCGCCTATGCCCATGGTATTTTTAGTGCGTAATTGTGTACGCGCGGCACGAATGCTGCCTTGATGGTGCTAGAGCGGAGGCCGGACTGCTAGTCGCACTCTTGGCGTGCCTGGCGATCTTGTTGCGGGGTACTCCGAACTCGCTTGACGGTGTTCGGGGTTGTTGTCGCCGGATTGGTGGTTTGCCGGAGAAGGCCGCATTGTACTTCCGCTACGAGGGCTGTAGTGTGCTCCTCTGTATGGAGAGAGCGGTCCATGTTTCCGTTGACTGTTATGACCCCGCGCGGTCCTGGCATCTTGAGCTTGAGGTATGCATAGTGTGGTACCGCATTGAATCGAGCGAATGTGGTTCGTCCAAGTAGTGCGTGATAACCACTGCGGAAAGGGACGATATCGAAGATTAACTCCTCGCTTCGGAAGTTATCCGGAGATCCGAAGACCACTTCCAGTGTTATGGAGCCCATGCAACGGGCCTCTACTCCTGGAATTACACCTTTGAAGGTGGTTTTGGTGGGCTTGATCCTTGAAGGGTCGATGCCCATTTTTGCGACCGTGTCCCGATAAAGCAGGTTCAGGCTGCTGCCGCCATCCATAAGGACTCGCGTGAGGTGGAATCCGTCGATGATTGGGTCTAGGACCAATGCGGCTGAACCGCCGTGACGGATGCTGGTAGGGTGATCCCTACGATCGAAGGTGATCGGACAGGCTGACCATGGTTTGAATTTTGGGGCGACTGGCTCCATCGCATAGACGTCCCGTAGTGCTTGCTTCCGTTCCCGTTTGGGAATATGGGTGGCGTAGATCATGTTGACCGTTTTCACCTGGGGAGGAAATTTCTTCTGTCCTCCTGTGTTTGGACGCCGGGGCTCCTCGTCATCGTCGCTGTGCAGCCCCTTGTCCTTGTTTTTGGCGTTTATTTTACCTGTCTGTTTGAACACCCAACAGTCTATGTTAATGTGGTTTGCTGGCTTATCCGGGGTGCCATGAATTTGGCACGAGCGTTCAAGTATGCGGTCCAGACTGGACGGTCCCTGATTGTTTCTTTTGAACGGCTTTTCTGCTGACCGGATTTCGAGCCACTAAATCCGGCGTTGACTGCCGTGTCTTCGGTGTTGTCACCGCTGCTCCGTCGCTTGTGTCTGTTGCGCCGTGGCTTCCCGTTATTGTTGCGGACATCTAAGGTGCCTGAATTTATTGGTGTGGTGCTACTGCGAGCCAGCCAGATGTCCTCGCCCGCGCAAAAGCGGGTCATGAGTATCGTGAGGGCCGCCATGGACTTTGGTTTTTCCTGGCCGAGGTGTCGGGCGAGCCACTCGTCGCAGATATTATGCTTGAAGGCCGCCAGGGCTTCAGCGTCCGTACAGTCGACTATTTGGTTCTTTTTGGTTAGGAACCGAGTCCAGAATTTCTTGGCTGGCTCTCCGGGCTGTTGGGTAATGTGGCTCAAGTCATCGGCATCCGGTGGTCGCACGTACGTGCCCTGGAAGTTGTCGAGGAATGCGTCCTCCAGGTTTTCCCAACTGCCAATGGAATTTGTCGACAGGCTGTTTAGCCAGTTCCTTGTCGGTCCTTTGAGCTTGAGGGGAAGGTACTTGATGGCGTGTAGATCGTCACCGCGGGCCATATGAATGTGTAGAAGGAAATCTTCGATCCATACTGCGGGGTCTGTTGTGCCATTGTATGATTCGATGTTTACAGGTTTAAATCCTTCTGGGAATTCATGATCCATCAGTCGTCAGTGAAGCAGAGGGGGTGTGCGGCGCCTCTATGCCGGGCTATGTGCCTACGCAGTTCAATTGAGTCCAGTTGGCTGTATTCGGCCCGGCCGGACTTGTTGATGGTGTATCCGGCGTAATAATCATCCTTGCGTGTTGGGGCGCACCCCCGCGATCGGTAGATCGATCTTCGTTGTCCTGCCTTGTTTTCCAGTATATCTTGCAGGTCCTGCCCATTGGCCCCGGGCCGTTGTGTGTTGGCATGGGGGTGTGGGCTGGTATTCGGGCTGATATGCTGTTTTATCCCAGCCACGAGGTGGCCGGTCAGCCATGTGGCGCTCGAGTCCGTATTCCTCAGCTGCCAGGACTTCAGTCCATCTGTCAGTGAGCAGGTCTTGATCAGCTTGGAGCTATTGTTGCTTCTTTTTCAGGCTCCTCGCGGTGGCAATTAGCCGGCGCTTGAAGCGCTCCTGCTCCACGGGGTCCTCTGGCACGCCGAACTCGTCGTCGCCGAGGCTAATCTCGTCTTTGGAGGGGGCATGTAGTTGTCCTCCTCCAGGTATCCGTCTGTCGCCTGTTCGTTTGGGCTGACCTGCCCGTCTTCCTGTTCGGCCTGCTCGAAGGCAGGCTGATCGGGGTTGTATTCATCTTCGGCACCATCCGGATTGTTTTTGTTCCCTGTGCCGGTATTGCTGTGGCGAGGCTTGGAGCGGCGTCGACGACGTCCATGCTTTGCTTTCTTCCCTGAGGGGTTATCCACCATTGCCTCATCACCATTGGTTTCCTTCGGACTGTCCACCATATATATATCATATGAGGAGGTGGCTGTCCACCGCCCCATGGGCGGTGGTTCCTGTTCTTCTCCTACATCGTCGTCCATACCGTCGATGTCTTCGGATTCAAAGTCAAGCACGTCAGTTAAATCATCAATTGTGGCAATGAAGTGGGTGGTGGGTGGGCAACGAGTTCCTTCGTCGCCTGCTTCCTACTCAAGCCGGACATAGTTCGGCCAAGAGTCTCCTGACAAAGAGAGAGACTTTAACGAGTTCAGTACATCGCCAAAGGGCGAGTGCTGGAAGATATCCGCAGCGGTGAACTCCATTACCGAAGCCCAACCAGATTCGGCGGGCTCGGGAGTGCGCGGACTGGAACCTACACCCGGATATGAGTCCAGGGGTCCGGTGTCACAGGCCTCCTTGGGGGTGAAGCCTGTGTTTGGCTCTACCGCCGATGAGTGTGTGGCCTCTGGGGCAGGGTCCATCCACCCGTCCTCGGGCGACACAATCTGCTCCGGATTTAGGTCCGGGGCTCCTGCAGGGGCGATATCCCGAGCATTGTCCGACAGCAGGTCTAAGCCGTGCTCATCGTGACTGTCCGGCGCTCCTGGCGCAGGCCCGAACCTGTTGAAGATCAAGTCTCCGCGGATATCGGCCGTGTAGTTCAGATTTTCGAACCTGACCTGGTGGCCAGGGGCGTAGCTATCGATCTGCTCCAGATGGCTGCTTAATTGCCCTGAGCGGCCGTCGAACACGAAAATCTGCCCGGGGAGAAAAGTCTCACCCTGGACCGTGTTGTTGTTGACGATTGAAGGAGCCATCAAGCCTTGCAGCAACGCCACAGAGGAACTCTCAATGAAAGCACCAATGTCGGTGTCAAAACCGGCGGATCTCGGGTAGGGGGTCTCGATCTGTTCGTCTAAAGCTGATGGTAACAGGAGGCAAGGGACACGATGTTTTACCCAGGTTCGGGCCCTCTCGATGGAGGTAAACCCTACTTCCTGCTTGATTGATATTGATGAAATGAGTGTTACAAGAGTTGATCTACCACGAGATCATAGAGGCTAAACCCTAGAAGCTAGCCTATGATGATTATGATTGTGTCTCTAAGGACTAAACTCTCCAGTTTATATAGACACCAAAGAGGGCTAGGGTTTACATGGAGTCGGTTACAAAGAAGGAAATATAAGATCCGGATCGCCAAGCTTGTCTTCCATGCAAAGGAGTGTCCCATCCGGACACGGGACGAAGTCTTGAGTCTTGTATCTTCACGGTGCAACAGTCCGGCCAAAGTATATAGCCCGGCTGTCCAGATACCCCCTAATCTAGAACTCCCTCATGAGCCTTCTCATGTAGCTTTCCTTCAATACAAGCACTGCAAACACGATCTTTGGCAAAACTAACATTTGTTAGTCCACGGACATGGTCCCCCTTGAGAATACTTTGCAAAGATCTCATATTGACGTGGGCTAAACGACGATGCCAAAGCCACCCCACATCAACTTTAGCCATTAGGCATGTCGCGGTCTTAGTGGGTCGCTCCGAAAAGTTAATCACATAAAGACCATTCTCAACATGCCCAACAAAGGATACTTTAAGAGGCTTGCTCCACAAGAGGGCCACGGTATCAATATCAAAGAATGTGGCAAGAGTGCAAGTTGACGAACAGAAAGTAGATTGTATGCAAGGGACTCAACAAGCATGACCTTCTCGATCGTGAGATCATGAGAAATGAAAACCTTGCCAAGACCCAATACCTTAGAAGACGAGGCATCACCCCACTCGACATTGGTGGGCATAGATGGGATCTTGTGCACGTCCACCACCAAGTCCTTGCTTCCGGTCATATGATTTGTGGCTCAACTATCAAGCAACCATGATCCCCCACCGGAAGTAAACACCTACAAGAGATCAATGCTTGGTTTTAGGTACCTATTTTGTAATGGGTCCTTTGATGTTAGTAACAAGGGTCTTAGGAACCCAAGTAGACCATTCAATGTACTCATAAGGAGAACCAACAAATTTAGCATAAACATGCCCATCACTAGCACGGCACAAGACATAAGAAGGGTTAAAGTCGCCGGCTTTGTTGGAAGGGGTGGCATTGCCCTTTTTGATATCACCACCCTTCACATTGTTCTTCTTCTCCTTTGGAGCACCCTCTCCCTCCTTCACAAAAGTTTGCTTGAGAGGGGGAGGTCGTTTGGTCTTGTCGTTCTTCTTCTTGTTCTTGGACTTGGGTGCAAACCCAACT
The DNA here is from genome assembly GCA_021437245.1 of Aegilops speltoides. Lineage (NCBI taxonomy): Eukaryota > Viridiplantae > Streptophyta > Magnoliopsida > Poales > Poaceae > Aegilops > Aegilops speltoides. The sequence goes on from CM038142.1 coordinate 486,492,778, forward strand.
CCCTCTTTGGCCACAACTTCATTTTGATTGCTCAAAAGGTCATTGAGGTTCTTCTCACCTTGTATGCACATCACAAGGCCTCTCTCAAGTTGTTCTTTAAACTTGGCGCCTCCACAAGATGCACATGCTCACAACATGGGTTAGTAGCACTTGCATTATCAATTAATACCATATGAGGAAAGGTGGCTTTCTCCTTGGTTAGCTTCACTTGGAGTTGATCATGAGACTCCTTGAGACTAGCATGAGCACCCTTCAAGACCTTGTGAGCCTTGTCGAGTAGATCAAACTCCTCCTTGAGTCTAGCATGGTCAACCCCAAGTTTAGCCATCTCGGAATTTAGCACACGAGATACAATAAGAGCATGATCAAGATCATTCTTTAATTTAGCATGGTCATCGTTGTGTGACTCCTCAAGAGCCAAATGATGCACACGCTCTTCCTCAAGAGCATTAGAGAGATCCGATATCTCATCGGCATAGTCATGACTATGACCTTCCATCTTAGAGATGGTTTCTTCATGAGCCTCGATCATGTCATTGGCTTCACCAAGTTGTTCCAAGAGAGCAACGAAGTGCTTCTTGGATTTTCCCTTGAGCTTACTCATAAAAGACTCAAATTCATTTACTTCCTCATTAGACCCCTCACTTTCATCAAATGCAATCCGTCAAGGAGGGATTAGTAATGATGGTGGTTTTGATGTTGGGGGTTACCTTGTTGGTGGCTTTAGCCATGAGGCACTTGGCGGTGATGTTCTCGTTTGTGAGTCGAAGAGGGACACCCGTGGTGTTGTGGCAATGGCAACGGAGGCCATGGCCATGGCTTCACTACCTTCATATCATCATCATCCTCATGGTATTCTTCTTGAGCCACCAACCCTTCAGTTGGAGTCTTCTTGGTGAAATTGTTTTTGTTGGGGAGGGACTTGGCTTTGTCTTTTCGGATTAGCTTGCCACCATTGTCTTCCCTCTTCTAGGGCACTCCGCAACAAAATGGCTCACATTGCCACAATTGTAGCATGTTCTCACACGTTGCTTGCCCTTGAAGCCACTTGAGTTGTTCTTGTTGAAGTTGGGCCTTGTGTTCTTCTTGCTCCAAAATTTCCTTGAAGCAAGAGCCATGTGCTCATGGTAGTCATACTTAGTATCTTCGGGGTTGCCCTCCTCTTCTTCCTCTTCATCCTCTTCTTCCACACTAACCATGGCCTTCAAGGCAAGGTTGGGCTTCTTTGCTCTTTGAGAATGCAACACCGCATTGTCGGCGGTCTTGTCCAAGATCCTCATTGCCACAAACTCATCCAACACTTCACTCGGCGACAAGGTGTGGAAGTCCGTCCTTTGACGGATGACGGAGGACATGGCCTTGTGGTAGGGCATCATGGCTTGAGGAACTTATGCTTGATCCAATTGTCAACCGTATCCTTGCTCCCATGATCTCGGAGTGAGACCGCGAGAGTGGTTAAACTCCGGTAGAGCTCGCGAGGTTCTTCGTCTTCATTCATTGCAAACTCATCGGCTTCATCTTGCACCACTTCATAGTTGGAGCGTTGAATGCTTGCGCTTCCCTTGTAAAGGGAAACAACATGGTGCCATGCTTCAGGGGCGGATCTACAGGGTGGCCAGGGTGGGCCGTGGCCCACCCTGGGATTTTGCACCAGCCCTATATACCTATGCAACTAGAGATGGGCCAGAGAGAAGCAAGAAGCCCAATAACGCAAGCACGCACGCAGCCACCACAATCGAGCAGAGACCAGCCATCCTGATTCCCCATCTGCCTCCAGTGCTCGCTGGGATGCTCCCTCTGGCGGCCCCCTCCCGCATCGCCACCGCGGCGCCGCCGTTCGCCGCTCCTCCCCCTTCTGCGGTGCCAATTCTGCTTCTCTGGCTCTCCATCCAGTACAGCGCAACCGGCGCTCGGAGCCATGCATGCCCATCGCGCCTCTGCCCCTCCTACCGATTGCGGGCTTGCGGCCCTGCCCCGGCTGCTGCAAGCCAACGCCAGTTGATGGATTTATGTACCTAGGGTAGGGTATAGGCCTGACCTAAGTACCCTACCCAAGGACACCCTTAGAAGAGATCACCTTCCAGTCGACCTACGAGGAACCCACTCGACTGACTTGAAGGACTCGACCATGAAGACTCACTCGACCGCCAGAAGGTCAAGAGGCACTCTGCACTGCAACGGCCTGTAATTGAATAGACTTTATGGTAGTTAAGACACTTTATGTGGGGCGTTATCAGTAACGCCCCAGACTTAATGTACTTTAAACCCTTCATTACGTGGGCTGGTAGGGGTCCTGGCGCACTCTATATAAGCCACCCCCCTCCACAGGCAGAAGGGTTCGCACCCCTGTAACACATATACGCATAATCCACTCGACCGCCTCAGGGCTCCGAGACGTAGGGCTTTTACTTCCTTCGAGAAGGGCCTAAACTCGTACATCGCTTGTGTTTACAACCTCTCCATAGCTAGGACCTTGCCTCTCCATACCTACCCCCCACTCTACTGCCAGACGTAGAACCACGACAGTTGGCGCCCACCGTGGGGCCGGTGTTTTAGCGATTTTGTGGAGAAGTTGCGATACTTCCGAGTACTTTCATCATGATGACTGCTGGAGTTTTGGTCGAGGGGCGCGAGATCCGTCTCGGCGCTCTCACCTTTGTCGCCGATGACTCCGCATGGCTCCAGGAGGCTCCACTCGACGTCGATGCGCTCCCCGTCCGCGGTACGACGCATTTTCGCGCATGTGTCCGCGGCATTCTGCTGCGACAACCGTCGACCCCGTATCAGTCGACTCCCCTATCGGCCACCCTTCCGGTCTCCCACCAGCGCAAGCGCTCTGGTCGGTCGAGGCTCCAGCGGTGGGTGAAGCACGCGGTGGCTCGCCAGACGGCCATCGCTCAAGTTGCGGCAATCGAGCCCGATTTAATCTCTATGGCTGCTCGATCGTCGTGGCTCCATAGAGACTGCATCCGAATGCGATAGCAGTGATCCGGCAGCGGAAATCCTGATGGTCAACGGACCCTGCAGTCCTCCTGGTTCGCCCATGAGGGCGGGGCGGGCGGCGGAGGCGACCCCGTACGGGACCACGAAGAGTACCAGCCCGAGACACTCAACTCTCTGCAGAGGGAAGAGCTTCGCCCGCAGAACATGGATGCCCCGCGATACACCCATCGCAGAGAAACCCCGAGGCTCGCGCCTTGGAGGAGGCACGTTTGGCTAATCTGGCTGAACGCGCTCGGCTGGAAAACCTTCAGCGAGCACTCAACGATGTGCAACGAAGTTCCCGACGCCAATCGGCGTTAACTCTTCCCGCCGACTCGTATATCGAACCCCAATCCAGAATTTAGCAACCGCAACCCGTATAGCAGAGTCCATCCAGCCCTCTCGGTCGGAAGTGGCGGAGGCTTGATGCGATCGTGGATTTGCTCCGGCGCAGGAGATCGAGAATTCAGCCGTGTCGCGATCGCGAACAGAATTCACGCGTCGATCCGTCACTGCGAATACTGATTCGATCGGCTCACGATCCCAGATCGCCTCACAAGTAGAAGGGCGCGAGAATCAGCAAGATCAGTATGGAGACCGACACGATCGAGATGACAGGCGTCGAGTGCCCACTTCCCCTTCGAGGGGTGGGTCTTATGCTCCTCGGCAGCAAGATGACAGGCGTCAGCTCAGTGTGGGGCGAAGTGCTCCAGTCAACCCCAGGGAACCAGGCTTCGATGCGCGATCCATTATCGTGCAAGGCTTGGTCGACCGAAACAGAGCCCATCGAGGCGGACCCGAGAGAGATGCGCCCACGAGCAGTCGAGTGCATGTTTCTAGTCCAGAATGTTTTAGCAGGGCTATCAGAGCCGCTGTGATTCCCCCCAATTTCAGGTTGGCAACAGGAGTCAGCAAGTTCACTGGTGAGTCTAAGCCTGAAACTTGGCTTGAAGGTTACCGAGTGGCTGTTCAGATTGGTGGTGGGAATGACGAGGTGGCCATGAAGCATTTGCCCCTCATGTTGGAAGGTTCAGCCAGAGCGTGGTTGAATCAGTTACCTCCTAGCAGCATTTACACTTGGGAAGATCTGTCCCGAGTGTTCGTCGGAACATTCGAAGGAACTTGCAAGCGACCAGCTGGATTGACGGAGCTGCAAGTGCGTGTGCGTAAGACCAATGAGACTCTCGAGAGTATATTCAGAGGTGGATCACTTTGCACCATCTTGTGGAAAATGTGTCTCGATCATCAGCGATCTGCGCCTTCAAGGATGGCGTCAAGAACAGAGAATTGAGTTTGAAATTTGGTCGAACCGAGACATGACCCCGAGTCGGATGATGGAGATTGCTACCAAATGCACGCCAACGGCGAGGAAGAAGACCGACTCGGCGGCAAGTACAAGCCGAGTCGATCGGAGAAGGGAAACTCCAATGGAGCGAAGCGAAGGGCGAACCAGCAGCTCCTCGGAGAGGCTCGCCGTGACTCGTGGAAAGTTCAAAGGAAACCTAAAGGATCCCGGAACCCTAAGAAGGTGAAGGATAAAGAAGGAAACGACGTGATGGATATGCCGTGTCACATCCACACGAAGAAAGATGAAGAGGGCAATATCATTTACCCAAAGCATACCACTCGCCAGTGTCGACTCCTGATTCAGCAGTTTCAAGGAAAACAGTCTAAGGACAAGGAGAAGGAGTCGGACAAAGCCGAAGACAAGGAGGACAGTGAGGAAGGATATCCGCATGTCAACTCCACTCTGATGATCTTCGCGGATGTGGAAAGCAAGAGTCGACTGAAAGTGATTAACCGTGAGGTGAACATGGTTGCCCCAGCAAAAGCAAGTTATCTGAGATGGTCCCAAACACCCATCACATTCGACCAATCTGATCACCCGACTCATATTGCCACCCCTGGGAGGCAAGCTTTGGTGGTCGATCCAGTTGTCGAAGGCACTCGACTAACAAAGGTGCTGATGGACGGTGGAAGTGGGCTGAACTTGTTGTATGCAGACACACTGAAAGGAATGGGCATTCCGATGTCGACCGAGCACCCGGCAACATGAGCTTCCACGGAGTTATACCAGGAAGAAAGCCGAGTCACTCGGCCAAATAGCTCTGGACGTGGTGTTTGGTGATTCAAAACATTTTCGCAAAGAGAAGTTGGCGTTTGAGGTCGTGGATTTTGAGTGCGTACCACGCCATTTTGGGAGGCCAGCCCACGCACAGTTCATGGCTCGACCATGTTACGTGTACCTCAAACTGAAAATGCCAGTCCCAAAGGTGATCACCATCACCGTGATCGGAAAAGGCGTAAGAATGCTTTCGGAAGGGCTCAAGATTGCGATTCGGTGACAATGGTCGAGTTCAAGAGTACAAGCAAAGCGCAGATCCGAGTGATTTGTTGTGATCCAAGAAACCCGCCACAGAATCGCATTTGATTAAATGCGGTGAGATGAAGCCTGTTCACATTCACCCGACCGACCCCAATGCAGCCCCGACCCACATCTCCACAACACTCGACCGAAATAGGAAGAAGCGCTCATCCGGTTCCTCCGTGAGGCGGGACATTTTTCCATGGAAGCGGTGACATGCGGTGTTCTGGGGACTGGTGAGCATCACCTCGAGTCGACAAATCATCAAAACCAGTCAAACAGCATCTTGGCGGTCCGCCGCCCGTAAGAAGAAAGGCTATTGGTGAGGAAGTGGCTCATTTGTTGGCGGTAGGATTTATCGAGAGATATACCACTCCGAGTGGCTCGCTAATGTCGTCATGGTTCCCAAGAAGGACAAGTCACTCCGCATGTGCATTGATTTCAAGCACATCAATCGGCCTGCCCGAAGATCATTTTCTCTCCTCGCATAGATCAAATTGTTGACTCGACCGCGGGATGTGAGAGATTGTCTTTTCTAGACACATATTCCGGGTATCATCAGATCCGTGCATATGGACCCGACGAAATAAAACAGCTTTCATCACTCCATTTGGGTGCTTACGCTATATCACCATGCCATTCGGCCTCAAGAATGCCGGAGCCACATTTATGCGAATGATTGAAGTGTACGCTCACCAAATCGATCGGAATGTGGAAGCGTATATGGATGATATAAATCGTCAAGTCGCGAAGGGTTCCGACCTGCTTGCGACCTCGCCGAAACATTTGCCAACCTCGGAAGGTATGATATCAAGCTCAATCCATCAAAGTGCACATTCGGAGTTCTGGTGGAAAGTTACTCGGTTTCTCGTTTCGGCGAGGATCGATGCTAATCCAGAGAAGATAGGTACTATTCTCGAATGAAACGCATACAATGCGAGTGCACGATGTCGAAGCTTCTTGTATGCTTGGCGCATTAAGTCGATTCATCTCACGACTCGGTGAAAAGGCATTGCCTCTTTACCGATCGATGAAGAAGGCGAACAAGTTCGAGTGGACTCGAAGTCGATGCAGCGTTTGCGAGCTAAAAGCTCGCTCTCCACCCAGCCGGTGCTTGCTGCTCCAATCAGCAAAGAGCCTCTGTTGCTTTATATCGCAGCCACAGGACAAGTCGTCGATCTGAGGCTTACGGTCGGCGGAAGAGGAAGGAAAAGCCTTCAAAGTTCAGCGCCCAAATGTATTATTGGTTTGAAGTCTTGACTCCATCCAAGCAGAGATATCCTCATTATCGAAGCTTGTGTATGGAATATACATGACCATGAAGAAGGTTGCTCATTATTTCTCGATCATTCCATCACGATCGTCGTGACGCCCACTATCGAGATTACGCTGTGAGATATGCAACCTGGTCGAGTGGCGAAATGGGCGATTGAACTTCCTCCCTTGATATCAAGTTTGAGGCAAAGAAAGCCATTAAGTCCGTGCAATAGCAGATTTCCTCGCCGAGTGGATTGAACAACATCACCGATGAAGTTCACTCGGAGCATTGGACCATGTTCTTTGATGGCTCTAAGATTTGAATGGTTCGGTCTTTGGGGTTGTCCTGGTTTCCCCTGAGGAGATAAGCTCAGATATGTGCTCCAGATTCACTTTGATTCCTCCAACAATGAGGCAGAGTATGAGGCCCTTTTATATGGATTGCGCATGGCCATCTCACTCGGCGTCCGTCACTCGATGGTCTATGACGATTCAGATTTAGTGGTCGACCAAGTGATGAAGGAGTGGGGCGTGAGAAGCCCAGCCATGTTGGATACTGCAATGCAAATGAGGAAGCTGGAAAAGAAGTTTGAGGGGTTAGAGCTCCATCACATCCCCATTGAAAAATCAAGCAGAGATGACCCGCAAAGATAGGTTCCAAAAGAGAAGCTATTCAGTGGTGTGTTCTTGGAGCATATACACACTCCGTCAGTCAAAGAAGATCCTTTCACAGAAGAAGCTCCACAGCCCAAGAGTGCCACAGATCCGGCTGAGGTTGAGGTCCCAGCAGTGGTCGACTTGGTCATGGAGGTCTTAGTGGTCACTCCCGATGGACAATTCCTATATCGCGTATATCCCGAGAAAAGAGCTCCCGGAAGATGAGGAAGAGGCTCGGCGAGCGTCCGTCGATCCAAAGCCTTTACCGTTATCAAAGGACAGTTATATAGAGAGAGCGCGATCGAGTTGGTCAAAATGCATAACGCCGGAAGAAGGCGAATCATTCTCAATGATATCCACTGGGACCTATGGTCACCATCGTCCTCTCGGACCATCGTAGCCAAAGCATACCGAGCCGGATTTTTGGCCAAGGGCGAATGAGATGGCGAAGGAAATAGTGGACAAGTGCGAAGGATGTCAGTTCTACTCCAATATGTCACACAAGCCTGCGTCGGCTCTGAAGACCATTCCACTCGTCGGCCTTTCGCAGTATGGGGTTGGACATGGTCGGTCCCTTGAGAACAGGTCGAAGTGGTTTCACGCATGTCTTGGTAGCGATTGACAAGTTCACCAAGTGGATTGAGGCTAAACCAATCAAGAATCTTGGCGCCCGGTATCTGCTGTTACCTTCATCGAGGAGCCGCGTTCGGATATGGAGTCCCGCACAAGCATCATTACGGATAATGGGTCGAACTTTGACTCGGACGAATTCAGGATTTCGCAACTCTCAAGGCACACGAGTCGACTACGCTTGATCGCCCATCCGCAATCGAATGGACAAGCGTAACGAGCCAATGGCTTAATCCTCAAGGGTTTGAAGCCCCGTCGATCGTGATCTCAAGCATGCGGTGGAGCATGGGTCGACAAACTCCCTTCGGTGCTTTGGGGATTGCGGACCACACCCAATCGGTCGACCGGAAGAACTCCATTCTTCTTGGTCTATGGAGTGAAGCAGTCTTGCCGAAGTGATCTTCTTCACAATGCTCCTCGAGTTGAACTCTACAACGAAGCGAAGCTGAGCAAGCGCGTCAGACTTGATCGACCTTCTAGAGGAAGAAAGGGAGATGGCTCTGATCCGATCAACCATCTACCAACAGGACTTGCATCGCTTTCACGCCAGAAATGTGAGAGGTCGAGCCTTCCAGGAAGGAGATCTAGTTCTCCGAGTGGATCAGCAGAAACAACATAAGCTCGCTCCTTCTAGGGAAGGACCCTTCATCGTCACCAAGGTTCTCCACAACGGGGCATACCGTCTTTACAACGTTGAACACAATATCGAAGAGCCCCGAGCTTGGAACGCGGATCTGCTCCGCCCATTTTACACTTAAAGTTTTTCACTCAGATGAGTTGTAATAAAGTACTTTTGTAGTTCATGGATTTCGAAATAATAGTGTCATAATTCCTTCATAATTTTTGTCACTTTTTATGTTTTCCAATAAAAATTTCCCCCCAGTGGGTGGCTTAGCCACGAATCCGTTTCGCCTAAGTTTGTAAAAATCCTACTGAGTGGTAAGCCAGACTTCCACTTGAAGGCTTAGCCATGAATCCGTTTCGCCTAAGTTATAAAAATCCTACCGAGTGGTAAGCCAGACTTCCACTCGGAGGCTTAGCCGCGAATCCGTTTCGCCTAAGTTATAAAAATCCTACCGAGTGGTAAGCCAGACTTCCACTCGGAGGCTTAGCCGCGAATCCGTTTCGCCTAAGTTATAAAAATCCTACCGAGTGGTAAGCGGACTTCCACTCGGGGCTTAGCTGCACCAAGTACTCGCCTAAGTTATAAAAATCCACCGAGTGGTAAGTCGACTTCCACTCGGGGCTTAGCTGCAGTCCAAGTACTCGCCTAAGTTATATAAATCCTTCCGAGTGGTAAGCCAGACTTCCACTCGGGGGCTTAGCTGCAGTCCAAGTACTCGCCTAAGTTATATAAATCCTTCCGAGTGGTAAGCCAGACTTCCACTCGGGGGCTTAGCTGCAGTCCAAGTACTCGCCTAAGTTATAAAAAATCCTACCGAGTGGTAAGCCAGACTTCCACTCGGAGGCTTAGCTGCAGTCCAAGTACTCGCCTAAGTACAACGTACGCTCGTGAGGAGGACGAGGTGCAGGTTGACTGCGACCCTCTCCTCTGAGCTATGCCATAAGTACAATGTGTGCTTGCAAGGAGGACGAGGTGCAGGTCGACTGTGACCCTCTCCTCTGAGCTACGCCATAAGTGCAATGTGCGCTTGTGAGGAGGACGAGGTGCAGGTCGACTGCGACCCTCTCCTCTGAGCTTCGCCACAAATACAATGTAAAAATCCTACCGAGTGAAGAGCAAAACTCTCACTCGGGGGCTTAGCTGCAGCCCAGTGCTCGCCTAAGATATAAAAATCCTACCGAGTGAAGAGCAAACCTCTCACTCGGGGGCTTAGCTGCAGCCCAGTGCTCACCTAAGATATAAAAATCCTACCGAGTGAAGAGCAAACCTCTCACTCGGGGGCTTAGCTGCAGCCTAGTGCTTGCCTAAGATATAAAAATCCTACCGAGTGAAGAGCAAACCTCTCACTCGGGGGGCTTAGCTGCAGCCCTGTGCTCGCCTAAGATATAAAAATCCTACCGAGCGAGGAGCAAACCTCTCACTCGGGGGTTTTGCTGCAGCCCAGTGCTCGCCTAAGATATAAAAATCCTACCGAGTGAAGAGCAAACCTCTCACTCGGAGGCTTAGCTGCATCACAGTGCTCGCCTAAGGAATCAGTCGACTGCAGTGAGCGTCATGCCTTGAACCTGCAAAGGACATTTCGAGCCAAAAGCAATCGTATTCAAACATCAAATCCAAGTTCGGGTCGATACCTAAAGGAACCGAAAGTGCTCAGGCGCTAAGCCTGTTAAGGTTTATCGGTTACAACTCCACTCGGCATACCGAGGCAAATTTAAAGTGTCGGGCTTAAAAGAAGTTTTTTACCCCTCCTGTGGAGGGCTGGAAGGTGCAACGAACTCATCAAGGTCGATTCCGTCTGCGATACGAGTGGCAACAGCGATGAAGGTTTCCATGAAGGACACCAAGTCGTGTTTCTTGGTGTTAGCCACCGAGGGCCGCCATTTTGTCTTCTCGCAAGATATTTGCAAAGTGGACTCGGGCGGACATGTGGCAACATCTCGCACCGCACCGAGCTGAGGATTTCTTCCTCCTCGCACCCGATCGGGGACCGCGTTCGATCGAGCCATCGCCGACTCGAGGTCGATTACGGAGTGTCGCCCTAGGCCAGAGCGTCGAGTCAATGTGAGGCGTGGCGACCTTCGATCTTGCAAGATAGTCCACATACCGCAACGGGACTCGGTCGGAAGACATTCATAGCAACTTCATCATTCACGGAGAATTGACGGGGTCAAGGTTTGGTTCTAGCTGACTAGTCTCTTCTTCAAAGTTTCAACAGAATTCTGCAAGGATAAACACCGAGTCAAGACAGTGGTCGAATGGAAGCATCACAGTTGAAAATGTTTGTCGAGTATAAAGGGTTACCTTCGAGCATAAGGAACAACTTCTTAGCAAGTCCACCGGGAAGGCCTCGGTCATTTTCTTCCCGATAACCTGGTTGATCTTGTCGGTCAGGGCAGTCTTGTCAGTTTTCAGTCGACTGACTTCCTTGTTAGCGATCCCAAGAGCTGTTTTCAGATTGGTATTTTCCTCTTCGAGCTTAGTGACTGAAGCTAACTTCTCGTCAGCAAGCTTGGTCTTCTCAGCTAGCTCAATGTCTTTTTTCTTCTGGGCCTCCTTCACCTTGCCTGCAAGTTACAGCAAGGTCAGATTTTGAAACAAATGAAGGGAAAAAGGAGTCGTCGAGGTCTCACCGAACATACCTTTGGTCTCCTCCTTCGCCTTCGTCAGATTCTCCTGAACCAGCTTCAGATCCAGTTCGAGCTGAATATGCTTTTGCTCCAGCTCGGTATAGCGAGCCGCAAGGTCACAGAATTTCTGCGAAGAACCAGTCGACAAAATATCAATGATAATTCACTTCCGAGTGGATAAGAGAAAATCATACGTTTTTAAGACTACAGCCGAATGCAAGCATTCGACCGTAGTCTCGGGACTACACCGGTGGGTGCACTCATCGTGCCCCACTAGTTCTATTGAAGATGAGTCGACGATCGACCCAAAAAAAGATGTATTCTTCAGACTATAATAGGCGCGGTGATGCGACCACGATCTCGGGGACTACACCCGGTGGAGTGCGCTCGGCGTGCCCCACGGTTCGAAATCCATTCGCCTCGGTCGAATGGCGGAACGACTTTACTTATAAAGCCTAAGGCCAAGCGCGGTGATCGACCTTAGCCTTGGGGACTACACCGGCGGGTGCACTCAGCGTGCCCGCTAACACGGAGTTTTTAATCGACACACCACCGGGTGATTGCTATGGATTCGTAAAGAAAAGTTTTGATAGCATATCCCTATGATAAAAGCGATGGTCGATCGACCGAACATTGCTTTGAAGGGCGGAGCTGGCGTCATAAGCTGCCTGGCTCGCATCCCGGATGGTCTTCACCTGCTCCATCATGATCCCTGCTTGGCGTATCGCTTCCTTAGCAGCGCTGGCTTAGTCCTCTAGGACGTGGTGCGTCGTGAAAAGAGAAGGTTGTGCGGCACTCGACGAAGCAGGATGAGCACTCGTCAACGGCACCGCGAAGGACACGGTGTGTCGAGTGGTATTCTCCTCCCCCGTGACCAGAGTCTCGGGCGCCGTCACATCCTGGGCCACCCTGCCGGCAGATGCTTTCTTGCTCCTTCTGTGCTTCAGCGGTTCCTCATCCTCATCATCATCAGGAAGAGTGATGACGACATTGGATGGAGCTACAGAAAAGAATCAGAACTAGAGATCATGAGTCAGTCGACTGAAGACGGAATTAAGAGTATAGTACCAGGATTTGAGGTTGTTGCGTCCTCCATCTCATGGTCGTCAGCCTTGCCTGAAGTCTCGGAAGTAGCAGCACTGCAGTTCCAAAGAATCAGTCGGCCAACTCAAGTATCAACTAGAGATAAAGTTTGTACAAAACAAGAAGACTCAAGCAGCATGTTTACCACGATATGGTGGGGATGGACACCTTCATCTTGGCAGGAGCTTGGTTGGCTTTGACGGAGCCACCTTGGACTGCTTGGCGCCTTTTCGATCGGCGCCGGAGAAGTGGTCCGAGGCGTTTGGTCGATCATAGAGGCAGTCGCAACCCCTGCCACGTTCAACAAGCGAGGTCATGGACAAATTTTGACCGCCTTTCTGAGCGCGGTGGAGCAATCTCCTCCTCCTCTTCTTTGTCCTCATCATCATCGTCGTCATCGTCGTCATCTTCGGCAGCGTCTGAGTCCCACTCCTCCTGGCTCTCACCCCCTGTAGGATCGAAAGTATGTCTAGAGGGGGGTGATTAGACTACTTGTCAATATAAAAATTATGCCTTTTGACAAAGAACAGTTTTTGGCAGATTCACAATTATGATCAAGTCAAGCATCACCCTACACATGCAATTCTAGAGTATAGGCAGCGGAAAGTAAATTGCACATGTAGTAAAGAGAGGTGGAGAAGAGCAAACAGAATTTTGGAGACGCGGTGATTTTTCCCGTGGTTCCGATAGGTGGCGCTATCGTACATCCACGTTGATGGAGACTTCAACCCACGGAGGGTAACGGCCTTGTGAGTCCACGGAGGCTCCACCCTGAAGGGTCCACGAAGAAGCAACCTTGTCTATTCCATCATGGCCTCACGCCCACGGAGGGCTAGCCTTACTCGGGGTAGATCTTCACTAAGTAGGCGATCTCCTTGCCCTTACAAACTTCTTGGTTCAACTCCACATCTCGGCGACGGAGGCTCCCAAGCGACACCTAACCAATCTAGGAGGCACCACCCTCCAAAAGGTAATAGATGTTGTAGATGATGATGAACTCCTTGCTCTTGTGCTTCAAATGATAATCTCCCCAACACTCAACTCTCCTCACCGATTTGGCTGTGGTGGAAGAAAGGATTGAGTGGAAAGCAACTTGGGAAGGCTAGAAATCAAGCTTCATATGGTGGGAGTGGAGCAACTTGATCTCAACACAAGGGTAGGTAGTTCTCTTCTCGAAATGTAAGGTAGGAGTGGTAGTTCTTTTCGATGGCTCTCTCCACGAATGAAGAGGGGTGGAGGGTATAAATAGCCTCCACACAAAATCCAACCGTTACACACATTTGAGCAATCTCGGTGGGACCGAAGTGGACAACTTCGGTGAGACCGATAGTTCAAATAATGTGAGCGTTGGGATTTTCGGTGGGACCGAATATACAACCTCGGTTAGTCCGATTAGTGCAATGACAAGAGCATGCCGGTTTGGTGGGACCGACTTCATCATCTCGGTGACACCGATTTGATGATGTATGTTCTGAAGCTTGGCAACTCATGTTTCGTGAGACCGAGTTGAGAATCGGAAAATCCGAGTTTACTAGGGTTTGGCTTATGGCTGAGGTGGTTCATCTCGGTGTGGTGAGTTTGGAATATCGGTGGGACCGAGACTACTTATGAGTGTCTATGGCGGTGAAAGTTTGATAGTTTAGGAGATGTATCACTAAGCACTTGAGCAACAGATCATCATCATAACCTCATCCCTTTTAATAGTATTGGCTTTTCCTATGGACTCAATGTGATCTTGGATCACTAAACCAAAAATGGAGTCTTGAGCTTTTGCCAATGCTTGCCTTAGCATTTTGGGGGTCCACTTCTTGATCCTTGCCATACCCATATCATTGAACTCTCTGAAATAATTCTCAAGTAACTATTAGTTCAATGATATATATGTTGTTATTAATTACCAAAACCACCCGGGATTAGTTGCACTTTCACCCCGCTTGCTTCTCCCTCTTGATTGAACTGAGCTCCATTGGGCATCGAGTACAGCTCGGTGAGGGCACGAGAGCGTCAAGACGAGATCAATCGACCGATTTGCGAAGCATCTGAAATAAACACGACAAGTATACAATGGAAGGCGAGCAAGCGTACCTTATGCAGAGCAGCTGTGATGGTCGAGTGGAGGAATCCTCCCGGATCCACGGGATTATCCTTGTTCCCGTGACGCGGCCATCCATCTTTCCACCGTGGCGTCGTCGATCGCTTCGGGTGGATCCGAGTCTCGTCTTGATTCCGCATACAACCACATGCAATGGCTCGAATCAAGAGGCTGGATCGCCGCCTAAGAAAAACCTCCAAAAGGTCCATGCCAAGTAACTCCGTCTCGAACCAAGCGCACCACGCGATCCATCAACATCTTCACGTCAGCTCTCTCCTCGGAATCACCTTCAGAGAGGAGGGCTTGTTCACTCGGTCCATGGTGAATTGAGGAGTCCACTCGCTTGCCCGGCGTCGGCTCGTTACAGCGAGAGAACCGGTCGATCGCCGACCTCGACCGACTCGGGAAAGCGTCATTCTTGGGAAGGTGCTCTTGTTCCTCACTTGGATCCCCAGGCCCCACACATCTGGACAACTTGGGTTCTTTCATCTCACAGGCTCGCCTTCTTCACGGTCCGAGGCGACACGTGAATATGTGCTTGAACAAGCCCAGTCACGATCGACAGCCCAGAAAATTCTCACACATGGATACAAATGCAGCAAGATATGCGATGGAGTTCGGGGTGAAGTGGTGAAGTTGGGCTCCAAAGAAGTTCAAAAAACCACGGAAGAAAACACTCGGTGGCAAAGAAAATCCGCGTTCGATATGGGTGGCCAGAAGCATGCACTCACCCTCTTCCGGCTGGGGCTGCCACTCTTTCCCCGGAAGCCTTGCGACGCCGTGGGGGATCAGCCCGTCGTTGGCCATGTCGAGGAGATCCTTCTCCGTGATGGTCGACTGGATCCAATCTCCCTGGACCCAGCCCTTCGGCAGGCAAGATCTAGACAAAGACCCGCTGCGACTGGTGGATCTCCCCTTCGCCTTCTCTACCGCCGACGCCTTCTTTGCACGCTCCAGCACCGCCGTCTTCTCCTTGACCATGGTTGCCGGTGAGATGCGTGAAGAGAAGCTTTGCGGAGGCAAAAGCGGGCGCGTTGGGCGGAGACGAGGAGAGCAGAGAGGAAATGATGAAGCACTGTTCAGAAAACCCTTGCTGGCCGCATTTATAAGATCCCTTCCGAGTGGATGACGGGTGGGTCCGGTCAGTCTAGTCATATCCCGAAACAGTTGCATTGATGTGATACGTGGCGGAAAAAGCGGCGCGGAGATCGAGGCATCTATGTCCTATCCCATCCAACAGTCGCAAATTTTTTTAGGCGGACCACCCTGTTGTCAAACGCTAGCTCCGCCACTGCCATGCTTCCTTGGCCACGGTGAAGGGTCGGAGGTGAGCAATGTCTTCGGGTGGAATTGCATCTTAAATGATGAAGAAAGCATTATCATTGAATTGATTATCCGCGGCTTCTCTAGGGGTGAAGTTGCTTCGATCATGCGGATAGAAACCTTCCTCAATGATTCTTCAAAGGTTAGTATTAACATGATTTAAATGACGTTTAAAGCGATAAACCCATGAATCAAAATCCTCATTCTTCACAATCTTGGGAGGAGAACCCGCATGATTTAAATGCGTGGAGGCAATCGGTCCTCCATAAGTGAGAGGAGGTTCAACATGAGAATAGATGCCATTACCACTTTTACCACTAGGCAAAGGAACCTTTTCACTAGAAGCTTCCCCCTTATCAGAGTTGGCATCCGCCACCTTGTTAGTGGGAGCAACCACTTCCAAGGGTGAGGCGGATAATTTAAGACCATCAAGGAACTCTCTGAACATGCCTTTAACCTCGGTCTTCATGGAGGTTTTCAATGTGTCCAAAGCCACATTGAATTCCTCTTGTGAGACCGGGGATGCCCCATCGGCCGTAGACGAGGACGGAATCACACCGGGGTGCTCCTCCTCACCGTCTACGGTGTCAACCATACTCTTCGGATGACAAAGTCCTTAATAAAGAGACAAGGCTCTGATACCAATTGAAAGGATCGATATAGTTGACTAGAGGGGGGGTGAATAGGCAACTAACAATTTTTAGCTTTTATTTACCAATTTAAACTTTGCATCAAAGTAGGTTGTCTAGATATGAAACTAGGTGAGCAACCTATATGATGCAACAACAACAATCACACAAGCAAGCAAGAGATGCAACACAATATAAGCTTGCATAAGTAAAGGTACGAGATAACCAAGAGTGGAGCCGGTGAAGACGAGGATGTGTTACCGAAGTTCCTTCCCTTTGAGGGGAAGTACGTCTCCGTTGGAGCGGTGTGGAGGCACAATGCTCCCCAAGAAGCCACTAGGGCCACCGTATTCTCCTCACCCCTCACACAATGCGAGATGTCGTGATTCCACTATTGGTGCCCTTGGAGGTGGCGACCGGACCTTTACAAACAAGGTTGGGGCAATCTCCACAACTTAATTGGAGGCTCCCAACAACACCACGAAGCTTCACCATAATGGATTATGGCTCCGCGGTCACCTCAACCGTCTAGGGTGCTCAAACACCCAAGAGTAACAAGATCCGCAAGGTATTAGTGGTTGGGATCAAATTTCTCTTGGTGGAAGTGTAGATCGGGGCCTTCTCAACCAATCCCTAGAAAATCAACAAGTTTGATTGGCTAGGGAGAGAGATCGGGCGAAAATGGAGCTTGGAGCAACAATGGAGCTTGGGGATGGAAGAGGTGGGTCTTCTTGGAGAAGAAGACCCCTTTATATAGTGGGGGGACACATCCAACCGTTGTGCAGCCTGCAGCCCGCATCTGGGCGGTACTACCTGTTGGGGAACGTAGTAATTTAAAAAATTTCCTACGCACACGCAAGATCATGGTGATGCATAGCAACGAGAGGGGAGAGTGTTGTCTCACGCCTCGTGAGACCAAGCGAAGCGATCTGGCGTAGAGGAAGTAGTCGACGTTCTCCTCACGATCCAACCGATCCCAGCGCCGTTACTCCGGCGCCTCCGAGTTCTTGGCACACGTACAGCTCGGTGATGCTCCTCGGGCTCCGATCTAGCAGAACTTCGGGGAGAGAGAGTTCCACAAGACGACGGCGTGGTGACGATCTTGATGTTCTACCGACGCAGGCTTCGCCTAAGCACCGCTACTGATATGACCGAGGTGGATTATGGTGGAGGGGGCACCGACACGGCTAAGGAGCGATCTCAAGGATCAACTTGTGTGTTCTAGGGTGCCCCCCCCTGTATATAAAGGAGCAAGGGGAGGGCGGCCGGCCCTAGGAGGCGCGCCAGGAGGGGGGAGTCCTCCTCCTAGTGGGAGTAGGACTCCCTTTCCTAGTCCAACTAGGAAGGAGGAAGGGGAAGGAAGGAGAGGAAGAGGGAGAGGGAAGGGGGGCGCGCCCCTCCTGTCCTATTCGGACTCCCAGGGGCGCGCCACCTCTGGTGCGGCCCTCTCTCTCCCTCTTGGCCCACTAAGGCCCATTACTTCCCGTGGGGTTCCGGTAACCTCCGGCACTCCGGTTTTTCGGAAACTTCCGGAACCTTTCCGTGTCCAAATATAACCGTCAATATATCAATCTTTATGTCTCGGCCATTTCGAGACTCCTCGTCATGTCCGTGATCACATCCGGACTCGAACTCCTTAGGTACATCAAAATACACAAACTCATAATATAACCGTCATCGAAACCTTAAGCGTGCGGACCCTACGGTTCGAGAACAATGTAGACATGACCGAGACACGTCTCCGGTCAATAACCAATAGCGGGACACGGATGCCCATATTGGCTCCTACATATTCTACGAAGATCTTTATCGGTCGGACCGCATAACAACATCGTTGTTCCCTTTGTCATCGGTATGTTACTTGCCCGAGATTCGATCGTCGGTATCCAATACCTAGTTCAATCTCGTTATCGGCAAGTCTCTTTACTCGTTCCGTAATACATCATCTCACAGCTAACTCATTAGTTGTAATGCTTGCAAGGCTTAAGTGATGTGCATTACCGAGAGGGCAGAGATACCTCTCCGACAATCGGAGTGACAAATCCTAATCTTGAAATCGCCAACCCAACATCGCCTTTGGAGACACCTATAGTACTCCTTTATAATCACCCGATTACGTTGTGACGTTTGGTAGTACCAAAGTGTTCCTCCGTAAACGGAGTTGCATAATCTCATAGTTATAGGAACATGTATAAGTCATGATTAAAGCAAGTAGCAACATACTAAGCGATCGTGTGCTAAGCTAATGGAATGGGTCATGTCAATCGATCATTCAACTAATGATGTGACCTTGTTAATCAAATAACAACTCCTTGTTCATGGTTAGGAAACATAACCATCTTTGATTAACAAGCTAGTCTAGTAGAGGCATACTAGTGACACTGTTTGTCTATGTATTCACACATGTATTATGTTTCCGGTTAATACAATTCTAGCATGAATAATAAACATTTATCATGAAATAAGGAAATAAATAATAACTTTATTATTGCCTCTAGGGCATATTTCCTTGATCTCCCACTTGCACTAGAGTCAATAATCTAGATTACATAGTAATGATTCTAACACCCATGGAGTCTTGGTGTTGATCATGTTTTGCTCGTGGAAGAGGCTTAGTCAATGGGTGCGCTACATTCAGATCCGTATGTATCTTGCAAATCTCTATGTCTCCCACGGACTAAATCCGGATGGAATTGAAGCATCTCTTGATGTGCTTGGTCCTTTGTGAAATCTGGATTCCTTCGCTAAGGCAATTACTCAATATTGTCACGAAGATTTTCATTGGACCCGATGCACTAGGTATGACACCTAGATCGGATATGAACTCCTTCATCCAGACTCCTTCATTAGCTGCTTCGAAGCTGCTATGTACTCCGCTTCACATGTAGATCCCGCCACGACGCTTTGTTTAGAACTCGCACCAACCGACTCCTCCGTTTAGTGTAAATACGTATCGGTCTGCGATTTAGAATCGTCGGATCGGTGTCAAAGCTTGCATCAACGTAACCGTTTACAATGAGCTCTTTGTCACCTCCATATCGAGAAACATATCCTTAGTCCTTTTCGGTATTTGGGATGTTCTTGACCGCTGTCCGATGATCCACTCTGGATTACTTTGGTACCTCCTTGCTAAGCTTATAGCAAGGCACACATCAGTGCGGTACACAGCATTGCATACATGATAGAGCCTATGGCTGAGGCATAGGGAACATCTTTCATTTTCTCTCTATCTTCTGCGGTGGTCGGGCATTGAGTCTTACTCAACTTCACACCTTGTAACACAGGCAAGAACCCTTTCTTTGCTTGATCCATTTTGAACTTCTTCAAAATTTTGTCAAGGTATGTGCTTTGTGAAAGTCCAATTAAGCGTCTTGATCTATCTCTATGGATTTTGATGCCCAATATGTAAGCAGCTTCACCGAGGTCTTTCATTGAAAAACTCTTATTCAAGTATCCCTTCATGCTATCCAGAAATTCTATATCATTTCCGATTAGTAATATGTCATCTACATATAATATCGAAATGCTACTGAGCTCCCACTCACTTTATTGTAAATCTGAGGCTTCTCCAAAAGTCTCATATAAACCCAAATGCTTTGATCACACTATCAAAGCGTTTAGTCCAACTCGAGATGCTTGCACCAGTCCATAAATGGATCATTGGAGCTTGCACACTTTGTTAGCTCCCTTTGGATCGATAAAACCTTCGGTTGCATCATATACAACTCTTCTTCCGTAAATCCATTCAGAATCCAGTTTTACATCCATTTGCCAAATTTCATAATCATAAAATGCAGCAATTGCTAACATGATTCGGACAGACTTAAGCATCGCCACTGGTGAGAAGGTCTCATCGTAGTCAATCCCTTGAACTTGTCGAAAACCCTTTGCGACAAGTCGAGCTTTGTAGACGATAACATTACCGTCGATGTCAGTCTTCTTCTTGAAGATCCACTTGTTTTCTATTGCTTGCCGACCCTCGGGAAAGTCAACCAAAGTCCACACCTTGTTTTCATACATGGATCCCATCTCGATTTCATGGCCTCAAGCCATTTTATGGAATCTGGGCTCACCATCGCTTCTTCATAGTTCGTGAGGTTCATCATGATCTAGTAGCATGACTTCCGAACAGGATTCTTGTACCACTCAGTGCGGATCTTACTCTGGTAGACCTACGAGGTTCAGTAGAAACTTGATCTGAAGTTTCATGATCAATATCATTAGCTTCCTCACTAATTGGCGTAGTTGTCACGGGAACCGGTTCTCGTGATGAACTACCTTCCAATAAGGGAGTAGATACTGATTATCTCATCAAGTTCTACTTTCCTCCCACTCACTTCTTTCGAGAGAAACTCCTTCTCTAGAAAGGATCCATTCTTAGCAAAAATGTTTTGCCTTGGATCTGTGATAGAAGGTGTACCCAATGATCTCTTTTGGGTATCCTATGAAGACACATTTCTCCGATTTGGGTTCGAGCTTATCGGTTGAAGTTTCTTCACATAAGCATCGCAGCCCCAAACTTTAAGAAACGACAACTTTGGTTTCTTGCCAAACCACAGTTCATAAGGCGTCGTCTCAACGGATTTTGATGGTGCCCTATTTAACGTGAATGCGGCCGTCTCTAAAGCATAACCCCAAAATGATAGCGGTAAATTGGTAAGAGACATCATAGATCGCACCATATCAAGTAAAGTACGATTACGACGTTCGGACACACCATTTCGTTGTGGTGTTCCAGGTGGCGTGAGTTGTGAAACTATTCCACATTGTTTCAAATGTAAACCAAACTCGTAACTCAAATATTCTCCTCCACGATCAGATCGCAGAAATTTTATTGTCTTGTTACGATGATTCTCCACTTCATTCTGAAATTCTTTGAACTTTTCAAATGTTTCAGACTTGTGCTTCATTAAGTAGATATACCCATATCTGCTTAAATCATCTGTGAAGGTGAGAAAATAACGATATCCGCCACGAGCCTCAACATTCATCGGACCACATACATACGTATGTATGATTTCCAACAAATCTGTTGCTCTCTCCATAGTACCGAGAACGGGTTTTAGTCATCTTGCCCATGAGGCACGGTTCTTAAGTGCCAAGTGATTCATAATCAAGTGACTCCAAAAGTCCATCAGTATGGAGTTTCTTCATGCGTTTTATACCGATATGACCTAAACGGCAGTGCCACAAATAAGTTGCACTATCATTATCAACTCTACATCTTTTGGCTTCAACATTATGAATATGTGTATCACTACTATCGAGATTCATCAAAAATAGACCACTCTTCAAGGGTGCATGACCATAAAAGATATTACTCATATAAATAGAACAACCATTATTCTCTAATTTAAATGAATAACCGTTTCGCATCAAACAAGATCCAGATATAATGTTCATGCTCAACGCAGGCACCAAATAACAATTATTTAGGTCTAATACTAATCCCGAAGGTAGATGTAGAGGTAGCGTGCCGACCTCGATCACATCGACTTTGGAACCATTTCCCACGCACATCGTCACCTCATCCTTTGCCAGTGTTCGCTTAATCCGTAGTCCCTGTTTTGAGTTGCAAATATTAGCAATGTAACCAGTATCAAATACCAGTGCTCTGCGAGCTCTAGTAAGGTACACATCAATAACATGTATATCACATATACCTTTGTTCACCTTGCCATCCTTCTTATCCGCCAAATACTTGGGGCAGTTCCGCTTCGGTGACGATCGCTTACATGCAGAAGCACTCGATTCAGGTTTAGGTCCAGACTTGGGTTTCTTCTCTGAGCAACAACTTGCTTGCTGTTCTTCTTGAAGTTCCTTCTTCTTCCTTTTCCTTTCTTCTTGAAACTAGTGGTCTTATTGACCATCAACACTTGATGCTCCTTCTTGATTTCTACCTCCGCAGCCTTTAGCATTGCGAAGAGCTCGAGCATAGTCTTTACTAACCCTTGCATATTATAGTTCATCACGAAGCCTTTGTAGCTTGGTGGCGGTGATTGAAGAATTACATCAATGACACAATCATCCGGAAGATTAACTCCCGGTTGAGTCAAGTGATTGTAATACCCGGACATTACGAGTATGTGCTCACCGACAGACCCATTCTCTTCCATCTTGCAGCTATAGAACTTATTGGAGACTTCATATCTCTCAATCCGGGCATTACTTTGGAATATCAACTTCAACTCTGGAACATCTCATATGCTCCATGACATTCAAAACGTCGTTGAAGACCGGTTCTAAGCCGTAAAGCATGGCACTCGAACTATAGAGTAGTCATCAGCTTTGCTCGCCAGACGTTCTTAACGTCGTCGGTTGCATCAAGCAGCAGTTCGCACCCAGCGGTGCATCCAGGCGTAACTCTTACGTGCAGCAATGAGGATAATCCTCGAGTTACGGACCCGATCCGTGTAATTGCTACCATCATCTTTCAACTTTGCTTTCTCAAGGAACGCATTAAAATTCAACGGAACAACAAAGACGAGCCATCTATCTACAAACAAACATAGACAAGCAAGATACTATCAGGTACTAAGTTCATGATAAATTTAAGTTCAATTAATCATATTACTTAAGAACTCCCACTTAGACAGACATCTCTCTAGTCATCTAAGTGATCACATGATCCAAATCAACTAAACCATAACCGATCATCACGTGAGATGGAGTAGTTTTCAATGGTGAACATCTTATGTTGATCATATCTACTATATGATTCACGCTCGACCTTTCGGTCTCCGTGTTCCGAGGCCATATCTACATATGCTAGGCTCGTCAAGTATAACCTGAGTATTCTGCGTGTGCAAAACTGGCTTGCACCCGTTGTAGATGGACGTAGAGCTTATCACACCCGATCATCACGTGGTGTCTCGGCACGACGAACTTTGGCAACGGTGCATACTCAGGGAGAACACTACTTGATAATTTTAGTGAGAGATCATCTTAAAATGCTACCGTCAATCAAAGCAAGATAAGATGCATAAAGGATAAACATCACATGCAATCAATATAAGTGATATGATATGGCTATCATCATCTTGTGCTTGTGATCTCCATCTCTGAAGCACCGTCGTGATCACCATCGTCACCGGCGCGACACCTTGATCTCCATCGTAGCATCGTTGTCGTTTACGCCATCTATTGCTTCTACGACTATCGCTACCGCTTAGTGATAAAGTAAAGCAATTACGTATGCGTTGCATTTCATTCAATAAGCGACAACCATATGGCTCCACCGATTGCCGATAACCGGTTACAAAACATGATCATCTCATACAATAAAATATAGCATCACGTCTTGACCATATCACATCACAACATGCCCTGCAAAAACAAGTTAGGCGTCCTCTACTTTGTTGTTGCAAATTTTACGTGGCTGCTACGGGCTTAAGCAAGAACCAATCTCACCTCGCATCAAAACCACAACGATACTTCGTCAAATAGACTCGTTTAACCTTCTCAAGGACCGGCGTAGCCTTTTCAGTTCAACTAAAGTGAGAGAGACAGACACCGCCAGTCACCTTTAAGCACGAGTGCTCGTAGCAGTGAAACCAGTCTCGCGTAAGCGTCGCGTAATGTCGGTCGGGCCGCTTCATCTCACAATACCGCTGAACCAAAGTATGACATCTTTGGTAGGCAAGTATGACTTGTATCGTCCACAACTCACTTGTGTTCTACTCGTGCAAAACATCAAACCATAAAAACCTAGGCTCGGATGCCTTTGTTGGGGAGCGTAGTAATTTAAAAATTTCCTACGCACACGCAAGATCATGGTGATGCATAGCAACGAGAGGGAGAGTGTTGTCTCGCACCCTCGTGAGACCAAGCGGAAGCGATCTGGCGTAGAGGAAGTAGTCGACGTTCTCCTCACGATCCAACCGATCCCAGCGCCGTTACTCCGGCGCCTCCGAGTTCTTGACACACGTACAGCTCGGTGGCGCTCCTCGGGCTCCGATCCAGCAGAACCGGGAGAGAGAGTTCCGTCAAGACGACGGCGTGGTGGCGATCTTGATGTTCTACCGACGCAGGCTTCGCCTAAGCACCGCCACGATATGACCGAGGTGGATTATGGTGGAGGGGCACCGACACGGCTAAGGAACGATCTCAAGGATCAACTTGTGTGTTCTAGGGTGCCCCGCCCGTGTATATAAAGGAGCAAGGGGAGGGCCGGCCGGCCCTAGGAGGCGCGCCAAGGGGGGGAGTCCTCCTCCTAGTGGGAGTAGGACTCCCTTTCCTAGTCCAACTAGGAAGGAGGAAGGGGAAGGAAGGAGAGGAGAGGAAGAGGGGGGGCGCGCCCCCTCCTGTCCTATTTGGACTCCCCGGGGGCGCGACGCCACCTCCTGGTGCGCCCTCTCTCTCCCTCTTGGCCCACTAAGGCCCATTACTTCCCAGGGGTTCGGTAACCCCTCGGCACTCCGGTTTTTCCGAATCTTAGGAACCTTTCCGTGTCCGAATATAACCGTCAATATATCAATCTTTATGTCTCGACCATTTCGAGACTCCTCGTCATGTCCGTGATCACATCCGGGACTCCGAACTCCTTCGGTACATCAAAATACACAAACTCATAATATAACCGTCATCGAAACCTTAAGCGTGCGGACCCTACGGTTCGAGAACAATGTAGACATGACCGAGACACGTCTCTGGTCAATAACCAATAGCGGGACCTGGATGCCCATATTGGCTCCTACATATTCTACGGAGATCTTTATCGGTCAGACCGCATAACAACATACGTTGTTCCCTTTGTCATCGGTATGTTACTTGCTCGAGATTCGATCGTCGGTATCCAATACCTAGTTCAATCTCGTTACCGGCAAGTCTCTTTACTCGTTCCGTAATACATCATCTCACAGCTAACTCATTAGTTGTAATGCTTGCAAGGCTTAAGTGATGTGCATTACCGAGAGGGCCAGAGATACCTCTCCGACAATCGGAGTGACAAATCCTAATCTCGAAATCGCCAACCCAACATACGCCTTTGGATACACTGTAGTACTCCTTTATAATCACCCGATTCGTTGTGACGTTTGGTAGTACCAAAGTGTTCCTCCGTAAGCGGAGTTGCATAATCTCATAGTTATAGGAACATGTATAAGTCATGGATAAAAGCAGTAGCAACATACTAAGCGATCGTGTGCTAAGCTAATGGAATGGGTCATGTCAATCGATCATTCCACTAATGATGTGACCTTGTTAATCAAATAACAACTCCTTGTTCATGGTTAGGAAACATAACCATCTTTGATTAACAAGCTAGTCTAGTAGAGGCATACTAGTGACACTCTGTTTGTCTATGTATTCACACATGTATTATGTTTCCGGTTAATACAATTCTAGCATGAATAATAAACATTTATCATGAAATAAGGAAATAAATAATAACTTTATTATTGCCTCTAGGGCATATTTCCTTCACTACCGTTGTCGGAGCAGTAGTACCGCTGCCACAATGGTACTACCGCTGTGGCAAGCAGGCATAGGGCAACCAGGGCTGATGGAGAAGAAGTATACGCACTAGGGCGGTACTACCGCCCTGAGGGCGGTACTACCGCCGATAAGCGGTACTGCCGCTGGAAAACACAGGAGGGCAGCGAGCTGAGCGGCTATTGGAGCGGACGTAGGAGCGGTACTACCGTTGATAAGCGGTACTACCACGCCCTACTGCCGTCCGCACTACCGCTCCCCTGCGTGGTCCTTTACGGAAACCCGACACGAAAAATCGAGACCACATTAGGGGCGGTAGTACCAGCGGCACTAACAAGCGGTACTACCGCCCTGGCCGTGGTACTACCGCTTAGCACCCAACACCCCTTGTTTTGCACAGCACGGATACTCCAAAGAAGCGGGAAGAAGGCAAGGGTGCACTGAGAGTGTGAACGTGATGATTCCACCCATACTCTTCTGAAACGGATCCCCTCTTGATAGTACCGTTATCCCTATGACTCGATTCCACCGAAAAGAAACGAAGGAAAATAATTCGTCTAAAGTGAAGTCCTCGAGGGGTAACAATCGCATAGTGCCCTTATATTAGATAACCTGAAAAGCTTAATGCACACGATTAGTCCGCAAACGTATTGTCATCAATCACCAAAACAACCAGGGAAAATAATGCTCTATCACCCGTGTACCCGAGTCGTACTTCCGGCGCCGGTTTAGGATGAGCACCGAGTTGTTCAGGCGCATTACAGAGAAACTAGCGAGCCATCAGCAAAGGAGGAATGCCGCCGAGAGAGCTCGGGCATAGCACCTTTCAGAAGGTGACAGCCGCTTTGCGTATGTTGGCATACGGTATCCCTGCTGATCTAGTTGATGATCACTTGGCCATGGGTGAGAGTCAAGCCATCATGTGTGTCAAGCGTTTCGCAGTCGGAATTGTGCAAGTGTTTGGCCAGGAGTATTTGAGATCTCCCAATGTTGAAGACGCCGCAAGGCTTTTGGAGATGAACAAAGCTCGTTGCTTCCCAGGTATGCTTGGCTCAATAGATTGCATGCATTGGAGTTGGAAGAATTGTCCTAAGGCATGGCATGGGCAATTCCACGGCCAAAAAAGGGTTCCACTATAATCCTTGAAGCGGTGGCCGCTTAAGAGACTTGGATTTGGCATGCTTTTTTTGGAATGCCTGGATCTTTGAATGACATCAGCGTTGTCAACCGGTCACCACTGATGAATAAGATTGCAAATGATGAACTGCCACCGGTGTAGTTTGTAGCAAATGACCGTACATACAACTATGGCTACTATCTTGCGGATGTCATCTACCCAAAGTGGCAAACCTTTGTGAAGCCGTTGAAAAAATCGGAAGGTAAGAAAAATCTTGATTTCCACAATGCTCAAGCGGCGGCTAGAAAAGATATGGAGAGAGCTTTTGAGATTTTGCAATCCCAATTTGTTATCGTGAGGGGATCGACTAGACTTTGGGATCAAAAGATGCTTTGGTACATCATGCACGCTTGTGTGATCATGCACAACATGATCATCGAGAATGAGCGTGGCCAAGATTTAGATTACTCTCACTATGAGCTCTTGGGACATCCCGTGCGAGTGCGGCGGAGGGCTGAAAGGGTGGCCCATTTTGTTGCCTCTTATCATGCGATTCGGCGTCCCGAAACGCATAATGATCTTCAGAAGGATCTCATCAAGGTGTGGTGGGCATGGAATGACCGACAAAGAGCATCATGATTTGCGCGTTTGATGTTGTATTGTTGAACTATTTGTCGTATTGAAAGATAAACTATGTGTTTGAGTTGTAATAACGAAATTGAACTTTTTTTTTGATTTATTTTGTTTGTGTTTGATCTTTTTCTTGTGTTTTGAGCGCTTATGATGTTTGAGCGATAGCGCGCGCTACATCTTAGCGCGTCTGCTGGAGCTCTGCTGTGCTGCTGCATTTAAAGCTCTTCTTTGGAGCTAATGGCGCTCGCCAGCCAAAGCAATGACAGCGCAAACTGATTTTTAGCGCGCCGCGTGTTGGGCGGCTGCTGGAGATGCTCTACCTTAGCCTACTACTGTGTGAGCGTGATTCTTCCACGGGAACGGTCCAAAGTTGATAAGGATTACTATTACTTTTGCTCAAAAGAGAACCATTAGGATTTCTTTAGGCAAAGGTTGAGGTTTGCGCCACGGTGTCCGTACTAGCCTTGGTGCTTGGATTTGATGTTCACGCGAGGAAAAAGGTAGGAATCGAGAATTCTCAATGTTGCCGGAGGAGCAAGGCAACGCAAGGGAAGGAAGGACTGCCGGCCCACAAATGCTCAGTCAGTCACCAACACGCACCCTGGTCTGCTAGCTCTAGGCTGATTCTGACCTTCCCTGCAAGCCACTGCCGATCGATCGACAGCCCAATCAGCAGCAGCATAAATATGCTGTCTGCCATAGCCTCCTAGCAATTCTCTTCTCTTATCTGCTTGTAGTGCGCGTTCTTTCCCCTCCACCGCGGCCAGAGACAGAGGACGAGGAGCATCGATCCATGGCGCGCTTCTTCAGCCACCTGTGGGACAGAGCTCAAGGTAACTAATCTTGCAAATTTCTTTCTATTTTCTTGATCCATTCGCGTGGTGTCACGGGTTGGTTGGTCGTAGGCAAGCTGGATGTTGTAAGGATATGTGAGAAGGTGTTCGACGAACTGGCCGTCCTCAACGCCGAGAAGAACGCCAAGCTCTTGGACGTCAAAAATCTCCACGTCGCCACCCTCATGGTCTACAAGTGAGAAGGATATATCCCGTTCGTGTTTTAGTATCGATATGGATCTCTTTCGCCTCATGCATCCTATGCTCTCGTTTCCTTCTAATTAACTTTGATCTGATCCGTCTCGTTGGGCATCTCATCCAGCTCCATCAACAAGCAGCTGGTGGGGCCTCACAAGGACCCTCCATGCATGCAGGTCGTCAAGGAGAAAGCGGAGGTCTCTGCTCTCTTCCTGTTTCTGAAATTTCTACTGTATATCCATGGCGTTCTGCTCAGCTATGGGAATGATTTGGTTTTATATATCGACTGCAGGGGTTCCGCGACAAGGGGATAACGCAGCAGGAGTTCCGGGAGCTGATCATGGAGTGGGTGAGGATGGACCTCCGCCTCGTCCTCGCAAACAAGGCCGCGGTGGCCGTCCTGGCGGCGCCGCTGCTCGCCGTCACGGCCAAGAACGCCGGCAGGCAGGTGCCGAGGATGAGGGACGCCGTGGACAAGGTGCCCACGCCGCTGCTCTTCGTCGTCTTCTCCGCCGGGCTCATGCTCCTGCAGGACATCCGGGCAGGCAAGCAGTGAACACCTGAACCGATCGCCGCTTTGCTTTTCTGATGTATAATGTATATAGGCAATGCGCGATGTATTTAAGATGAATGTGCACCTTTATTGGGAATGTGTATGCATTGCAGGCACCTCGGTGCGAAAGTTTGTAGCCAAACAAAGTGGTAAAGGGCTGTACGTAATGGCATTCGATCTTATTATGGTTACTCCACAACTGAATTTCTCGGCGGCTCCACAACTGAATTTGTAGAATTTCAGTGTTCCTGCATTGGAAGGGCGGGTGCATACTACTCCTACTACTTAATACTCCCTCTGTCTCTTTTCACTCCGTGTTGGAAGTCAAACTTCGTAAATTTATAAACACTGTATGAACAATAACTTATATGGAAATATATCAACATCTACAATACTAATGTAATACAATATGAACATTAATTTTCACAGTGCATCAATATTGATTTTGTATTGTAAATGTTAATATTTGTCTCATAAAATTGGTCAAACTTCACGAAGTCAGACAACTGTTATATGCAGAGTAAAAAGAAACGAACGGGGTGACTAGTTAATATAGACCCTACATCTTGATGCAGGAATTTATAGTAATAAATTTATAAACACTATAAGTAAAATATATGAGTGTAAAGCTCGTTCACATTCCTGTCATATATGAACAAAAGTAGGCTTAGCCACAAATGGAGGCTGATTGCACGTTATATTGCATCGTGACCTTCTCAGCCTTGGAAGAATGATTTGTTTCTAAAAAGAAAAAAAATAAATTGATGATGTGCGGGGCTTGCATGTGCAAGAAAAATAAAATATGAAAGAAAAAAATATGAATTTCGGAAAAAAAAATCCCATGAGAAAATATATGAAAGAAGTACAAGTACTTGATGATGTGGATGCTTAGACAATATGCGAGGTGAGATGTGTGCATTTTGAGAGAAATATAATTCATGGGATCAACTATTTATGTGTACATCATAGTATTACATTACACAGTATGAAGGTTCATATGATTGTGACGGCAGCTAGACAGTGTGATTTGCGAACAATTGTAGCTTAGACTATGCCCCAACATAACTCCCATTTGTGCGGTTCAACATAATCACAAACCACAACCACAACCACAACCATTCAAGCCATTATACATTGGTTACGAGGATCATCAATTAATAAAAAAAAGTAATGCATTTTGTTTGACCATTTAACAAATTATACAAGGATTCAAAAGAAGATGCACGCAATGGGCATTACCAACTTCATTTCTTAAGAGCATTCTACTCTGTTTTCATGTTATTTTTTTTCATAACAATAGGATAAGTTGAAGTGATATAAAAATAATGATGCATAAAGTTTGATTGCTTCTCCTATTCTATCCCATTGCCAACTTCTTTCTTAATGGCACAACTGATCAGTCGTCTAGGAGCACATTGACTTTTAAAAAGGTAAAATAAACTTGCCCCATGTGGCATGTGTTCTAAGGCACAATGGACTTTTTATTCGCTTTACTTCCATGAAGTGTTCTCCACTTGTTTATGTTTATATGTTTGCAAGCGAAGCCAGAAAGTTTCTTGGCAGGTGATCTTGTATGTGGTAACTTCTGACCATACAAAAATACTAATATAGCCCGTTTATGTTACCTTGTTTCCAAGTCCTCGTTTTTCATGTGCTCGCTTCACCAGCTCTTCAACTTTCGCACACCACCACCTTAGTCTCTCTCGGCTCCTCCATGCCTCCCCCTCCACTCACACGGCGACGAGGGTGGCAGACTCGGATCTTAGGTGCCGCACGAGAGGGAGGTCATCATGGATCTCGTGGGCACGAGTTAGATACTAGCCGTAGTGGATCTCATGGTCACTACTCACTAGTGACAACACCTCCACTCCCTCTCATGTCTCCACGCCTAGAACGTGCATCTCTTCTAAAAATGGGAAGTGAGATGGAGGATTGGCCCAACATGACTTTTTTTTGGAGCGTCTGCTACTAATAGCTAGTCTACTCCCTTCTGTTAGAATCTTTTGCATGTTGTGTCAAAGTTAAGTTTGGTTAAAGTACCACTTGTAGTGCCCATAAAGGGGAGGTTCAAAATTCAAAATATGAGTCGGCAAATGTCAAAAATAAGCAGGTACAAGAATAAGGTATTGGTGTAAAGTAGGTATCTCCAAATTCTTATAAAATCTTCTTTCTTTTTTTGCGGGTAATACCTACAAGACAACAACAGTGCTGAGCTAACCGGTATGACAGGGTTCTTTCCTTTTCACAAGAATGCAAAAACATTGCACAGAACTTAAAATATGCACATAATACTCAGCCAGCCGTCTAGAACTCTATGTTTTGAATTAAAACTGAAAGAATGGGAAATGTATATATTGCCGAGCCTGGAGGGTGTGCTGCGTACAACTTGTGTGTGCCCGTAGCATGGTCAGGAAAAGGTGTGGGGGAGATCTATTGACAGAAAGCGCCCACGAGACGAGATTAGATTAGCCAAAACAAAACCAGAATCACACACCACCCGGAGAACTGAGGTGAGATACTACTTCTGTTCTCTTCTCCCCCCTTTTCCGAGTCCCCCACCCGTCATCTCTCCAGCCTCCACTCTCCGCCGACGCCATGGGGCAGGTCTGGGCGTCTCTGCAAGAGAAGCTCCAAGGTACTCCCATCGACCCCCCTACGCCGTCCCTTCGATCCGTCCGCCCCTCTTCCTCTCGGAAACTGAAGCACGAATCGAATCGACGCAGGGCGGCACTGGAAGGAGAGGCAGGTGCGGAAGATCACCGACAAGGTGTTCGACCGGCTCACCGAGGACACCCAGAAGCCCGAGAGGGACGCCCTCAAGTTCGAGGAGGTCTACATCGCCGTCCTCTGCGTCTACAAGTACAACAACCGACCCAAACCTGTTAGATGTTCCTGCGAATTCTTGTTAGATGTTCCTGATTGGTTCTTGTTTTCTTTGTCGGCAGTGACATCAACAAGTACTTGCCGGGGCCGCACTACGATCCCCCGTCCAAGGAGAGGCTCAGGGAACTCATGAGAGTAATCACAATCTCCCTTTCCACTTATCCAATTTTTGTGACTTATTTTGGTCAACTGGATATGGTGTTCTTCACCTGTGCATTCTACTTGAAGCAAAGTAATCTTGGTTTCTGCTTTTCGTTCCCTGAACGTGTCAAGCATACTCTTTATATAGCCCTTATCATTTAGGAAGATTAGTTAACTATCATGTGCACTCTGTTATCTATGATGTGCCCTTTATGCTAAAGTTACTATATATTGTTCACAAGTCTGAACTTATCACCCAGATAGCTCTGAGTACCATTTTCTTGCCCGCAGAATTTTCCATTGTTTTATGTTTTAGGAAGATTAATTAACTATCATGTATCTATGATGTTCCTTTTATGCTAAAGTTAGTATATATTGTTCACAAGTCTGAACTTATCACCCAGAGAGCTCTGAAATACCATTTTCTTGCCCGCGGAACTTTCCATTGTTTTATGTGCTCTAGTCTATGATGCTGTCATATAGAGTGTATTTGTATTTAGTGTTGTTTATAACTGTGAACTAGTCACCTTGATACCTCCAAGCTCCAAGTATCTTTCTTCTCTGTCTGACGAAATGTGCAATGCTACAGCTTTAGTTTTTATAAACAAACAAGTTACAACTTTGATGGATATCTCAAACACGCAGGAGTTTGACATCGACATGAACGGTCTCCTGGACCGCGAGGAGTTTGCGGAGTTCATCCGGAAGCTGACCGCCGAGTCACTCTGCGCGATCAGCCTCAAGCTGATCATCACGCTGGTCGCCGCCCCTGCGCTGGCGCTGGCGACCAAGAGGGCAACCGAGGGCGTCCCCGGGGTCGGCAAGGTAGTGCACAAGGTGCCCAATGCCATCTACGCCGCCGCCATCACCATGGCTGCCGTGCTCATCCAGAGATCCGCCGAGGGTGTCGAGTAGAAGCAGCAGCATCGGCATTGCGCCGTGAACTGTAGATGCAACCAGGCAACCAGTGGGGTTGTAAATGTGCTGTGATTTGCCGTGTGAAATGTGATGCCCTCTGGGACTTGTATTTTTTCTGTAATATCGTCCAGTTTGTGCTTCTTGGTGTTGCTAGCCTGGTGCCCTGGTTGGATTCATAAAGACAGTATTAATTAGCTTCTTGACATGATAAATTCAGGTACTGAATAAAGTCGTGGTCCTGCTACTCTTCGCGATGCTTTGCTGCTTTTGAGATTGCTCTTCTTTTGATGCACGATATATTCCTTTTCTTTCAGTCTCTTAACTCTTTTTCTTTTGATGGGAGGTTATGTTAACTCCCTTTTTCTTTCAGTTTCTTAACTGTTTTTTTTTGTGACAAACTTCTGTTTCTTAACTGTTTTCTTTTGAGAGGTTCTGTTAACTCTTTCCGGCCATTAAGAGAATACATGATTTTTTGAGAAATATTCTGTTAACACAATTTTGTAGTGGCGGCCACGCGAGTGCCACCTGATGGGAAAGGATCGTGGGCCGGCCACTGTGCAGCTCATTGATAATTATTTTTGTTAAAAAATCTTGAAATTATTGCTATTGAGAAGTTTGTATATGTAAATTAAAAATGCTCATATTCCTAGAAATAAATGTTCTTATATGCAAAAGAAAAAGGTTCATACCAATTAAAAATTGTTCTCCGTGAATGGAAAGAAAATATGCACATATCCTTTGAAAAGTTCGCGTATGTCAGAAAAATTGTTAATGTGTGAATATGTCATTCATGAATTGTTTAAAAAAATATTCACATATGTCCCTCCAGAAATACAAAATATAAAGAAAAAGAAATACAAAAAAATGAAAAAAGGCAGGATGTGAGATATATTTAGGGAAAAGTACTGAACAGTCTTATAAAAAATTAAGAAATGTGAGTAATATACAAAAATTATTTCAAAATTTTTAAAATGCCAAAATATTATTTCCAAAATTTGAAAATGCTATGTGCTCATTGCTCAGGTAACCTTCCTTGCTGGTTTTCTTTTCTTTTCTGCTAACGCCGGAAACACAGCAATGAAGCGGTATCGAATATGGATATATTTTGGTGGAATAATACATGATTCGCCTTTTCCCGGAAGCTAACATTTTTTCCTTTCTGCTGCTTTTTTGCGACTTTTGGAATGACTTACAAAGTACAGATGTCTTAACAGGATAGATACTACAGGACTCACCATTTTCATGAAGGAGACGCCGGTTCCTTGTTGGTGTCACCTTGTTTCCGTTCTGAATGATTGTGTTTTCTCGCTTTGCAACACTAATAGATGATTAAAATGTTCTTTTCAGTGTCATAACAGTGATTAGTTGAGTTGTGAATGACCCCCTACTGCTAAAAATGTTGCATCCATCATGTACTCTACATCACCTAAACGGCTAAACCTGATAGCAATCAGAATCAGTTATAGTTGAGTTCTAAAACCCTCCCGAAGGTCCCAAGCAGACAGACAGTTCTAGCATAAAAAATTCTCCTCTACATGCTTTAAGCTAAAAGACACATAAGATAAATATAAACTGCCACACCATTTCCGGATCTGAGTGGGTGTTCAAATTAGGCAGCGGCAGCAACCATAGCCGTGCGAGCAGTCGTGAAAGTCGAGATCAATGATCCAAGCTGCAGTTTGTCGTTGCAGGCGAAGGTTAGCCGATACCTGCACAGGAATGATGTCAATAACGTTGCTGACTGTTTGAAGAGGCACTGCCAAAAGAATTATCCGACTTTTGGTCCCAGTACTTCGGGAATAGAACAATTCAACAAGTCAAAAGAAAAAAAAAATCACAGCTCATTCCTGGGGAATATTTCTGAGGATCATTTTATTTTAGACCATATAAGGAATCCAGTACAGTACAAACCCAAATGTTCGAGATAGGCAATGGTTTTCTATGCATAATTGCTTCGTTTAAACTACCATAGTTTTCACTTTCTCAAAATCAACATGTTATATGTGTAGAGAACACACATACCAAGTTAACCAAATGCAAATTATGCTTTGGAGAGTGGCACTGTTCCGGCAACATGATTTGTGTTGTTGCTTTACTTAGTTCACTAAAGTCTACAGTCTAAAGGAATGACCATACTCGCCAAGCCAGCCTGGCCATACAATATATAATGCTAGCCTTGGACCCATTGCAGTTACTGAACTATGGTCATTACTTGTGTGAACTAAAATGACTATCGGAATAACATAATAGGCATAAATCATCAAAACAACAATGGCAATTTGACTTCTGAGAAGTGAGCACAGAGTGTTACTATTACAGTTAGATGTCAATTTGAGCAGAATAATCAGCAAAATATAACTAATTGATGACAACTTTGGTTAAAATTCAACTTTAAAAGTATAAACAGGACATACTTGATATCTGCCAAATCATTAATCAACTTTACACGTACACTGGATGGCATTTTTATTTTGAACACAAACCTACAGAAAGAATTCAAATAATTAAAAGGAAGCTTAGTAGGTTTTGGAGAATAATG
Source organism: Aegilops speltoides (assembly GCA_021437245.1). Taxonomy (NCBI): domain Eukaryota; kingdom Viridiplantae; phylum Streptophyta; class Magnoliopsida; order Poales; family Poaceae; genus Aegilops; species Aegilops speltoides. The sequence continues at coordinate 486,528,295 of CM038142.1, forward strand.
AAGTTAAGAAGGAACAAAAGGCAGGAGGGAGCACTTACATGGTGACCTCCCGTATGATATCAATCAAGGCCAGGCCTTTTCTCATCTTCATATCAGATATATCTGAAAAGATAAGGATACAGATTGCACATTAAGCACACATTTAGATCAAGAACTGTGAAAGATGGTAATGGTAATTAGGAGTACATTTGAAGCTGGTTGAAAATGGTTCATTCAGTAACCAAGACGTTATCTGCTCAATATCTTTAGGCATGGGGTTTCCTGTGCAAAGGTAAACAGCCTCTTCTGTTATTTGTGGGGATGCCATGTGTGTTGACTGCACATAAAAGGCAATGCATGTCCGTATCAAACCAAAGGTATATCAGCACATGGAACAAAATGATGGATAACAATACACCAGCTTTGGAATACAAAAAAAAAAACACTTAAGATTACTCAGACGTAACCTGCAGTATATTCAAAGCCTTCCTCATGTCGCCGTTACTTAACCGCATGAGGGCTGTCAAGCCACCCTTATTGACATCTAGTCTGCAAGAACAAGCATAAACTTAGTGTTTTCATACTCATATATATAGAAAAATTACACTTCTAAGTCGCAACAGAGTAATGAACGAAGTTAAGGATAAAACAACTGAGGAACCGGACAAAAGATCCAGATTCCTAACATAATCTTACAAGAAAAAGGCAAGTTCTTATCCCTCAGACTTTATTACATGTTGAAGAAGCTCACTAACATGAGTCCCGTCAAGTGGAGCAAATCTAAACCTAGTGCACCTTGATTGTAGTGCTGGGATTATTTTGTTCACATGGTTGCATATCAGTGCAAACCTTGTGCTCCTTGTATACTTCTCAATGACTGGAAGTCAGATCAATGTAAATAGATTTAATGAAAATAATAATATCATATGGGGAAAAAAGGACCAAACAATAGAGAAACCTCTCCGCAATGCAAATTGTGCATCCTTGGTCATGGCATCTGCTTCATCCAAGAGGACCAACTTAACAGCAGGCTTTGCTCTACAGAAATTAACAGCATTGTGAAGAAGTGAAGAACAGTAGTATAATTGCTTAATGCTGCAATAAATCTTGATTCTTCAACAGTTCATTCAACCATAAGAGCAACCCGATGCAGTTAAAGAATCAAGTGTGGGCATCAATAGACGCATGCAAGTAAGCAACTCTTGTACAGGTATTTAATTCAGATAGTAATTGCATACTTACAAACATACAGCCTCATGTTAAAACTAAGGGATCATTTTCTTGGAAAGCTACTGCAGTTCCATATTAGAACAATGATAGGGCTGATGGAAATCATCTACTAAGCCAGACAAAATACAAGGAACACCCCCCACCAACATCCATGCAACAAAAGGGAGGTAAGAATATTAACAATTTTTTGCAACGAAATATAGCACTTAGTGTATACCCAAAAGAGAGGCTGTGTGCACTAGCAAAGTCCTGTATCTGCTGCCTTACAACACCAATCCCACGTTCATCTGATGCATTGAGCTCAAGAATCATGTTGCCATACTGTGAGCCGTATATCTTCCTCGCGACAGCGAGTATCGTTGATGTTTTCCCAGTGCCAGGTGGACCGTAGAGCAACAAATGTGGAAGCCTATTCTCATCAGTAAGCCTATCAACTACAATAAATAAAATGATATAAACTTATTATTACCTCACAGATTCAAAGTGCGGAAACAGAATCATGCATTACAGGTACTTGTCCCAAAACAACTTAGAACTAAATCGGCGGCACTTATTTTGGGACGGAGGGAGTACTTTTTTTTTTGGCCAAGCTAGTACTACTAGGTAATAATAAAATGTTACAGCTTAACAAACTCAAAATGTGTGACAGCTTACACAGAGCTTGATTTTGGGGCGAAAATACCCAATATGACAACAGATGCACACGACATCACTTGAGAAAACCACTCTTCACACCCAAATCATAGGTCACATTAACATGTAAATAGCAAATTTACTAGTCATAGTGCCTAACCTAACCTCTAGAACATCAAATAAATCTCAAACGGCACACTGCTATATTGGATAGAGAAGACCAAAATCCTAACCATATGAAACCACCAAACTTCATCAAATCACTAGCAAGGCCATACTACATGACTACTCTACCGAATCCATACACCATATTCAACTATCATGTGGTAAAAATCGTAGAGGTAGTGAAGGCCGGAACCAACGGGAGAGGGGCACTCACTGGTGTCCACGATGTCGCGGTGGGCGGCGACGTCGGCGAGGGACTGGGGGCGGTACTTCTCGACCCATGGCGAAGATTTTACGGAGGCGGCGGCGGAGAGGGTCGCCTTTCCCTTGGTGGCCGGCCGCACGGCGGCGGCGTCGATGTCCATCGGAGCGGGGGCGGTGGTTCCGACCATGCCGCGGCAGGAAAGGCAGAAATCCGAGTTTTCTTTTGGCAGAAATGTTGGGGGAATGGACTTGTCAGTGGTGCGGCCCGCTTGAGGAGGATTACCTCTGGGCTCCAGCCCATTTCCTGCCCCAGGCGTTACAGCGAGTCCAGCAGAACCGGGCGAAATCACTACTTTGCCTAAAAAAAAAACTAGTCAAGGAGTACTCATAGGATGCTTGATACGTTTTAGTCCCATGACTAAAAGTAGTGGGACTAAAATTTGATAGCCTTATCCATGCTTGGATTCAAATACGAAAGACACTAAAATCAAGTTAATGAGCATTTATTATCCTTCAAACCCTTCAATTCAGAACTCGTCTGTGTTAAAGGAGATGAATTAAATGAGGAGAGAGAGGACTAATCCACATTTTAGTATGAGTATCCCTGACTAAAAAAAATTAGTCTCAAGACTGTTTTAGCCCCTCTTTAGTCAGGTGTGCTTGGAACTTGAGGCTCTTAAAAAGGCTATTTTTAGTCAGACCAAAATAAGTCTCTTGGATCCAAGCACCCTCTCATTGTTGTCTCAAAAAAAATAAGTACTCATTGCAAATATCACTCCTACCTTCCCGGGTTGCAACAACTGGCGCGCTGCATGTGCGCCACTTGTCGCAATCTGGGAGTTTTCTTTTTTTTGTATATTCGTTTATTCAAAATGTTTTATCTCTTAAACCATGCGCCTAAATCTCGAACCGTTTTCACCATTGGATTTCTCGCGTCGAGATCTTCAAAAGTAAATTCCATGTTGATAGATTTTGACAAACTTTTTTCAAAAAAAAAACAGACGAAAAAAACCAGGCAAAAAACCGAATCGGGACTACCCTTTTTTCCTTTTCGAAAGAGGCACGCCCGTGCCTCTCGCGAAATCATAACCGTGCCTCTCACGGAAGCAAAACCGTGTCTCTCACGGAATAAAAAAAAGAAAAACATACTTTTTTTTCCGCGTGAAAGCACAACCATGCCTCTTGCAGAAGAAAAACCGTGTCTCTCGCGAAAGAAAAAAATAGAAAACACATTTTTTTTCCGTTTCCGAGAGGTACGGTCCTGCCTCTCGTGAAAGCACAACAGTGCGTCTCTCAGAAAAAAAAATAGAAAACACTTTTGTTTTTCGTTTCCGATAGACACGGTTGTGCCTCTCGCGAAAGCACAACCGTGCCTCTCTCGTAAGCAAAACCGTGCCTCTCCAGGAAGAAAAAAATTGTAAACGTGTTTTTTCCCGTTTCCGAGGCACGGTTGTGCCTCTCGCGGAAGCATAACCGTGCCTTTCTCGGAGGAAAAAAAACAGAAAACGGGTTTTTTTCGTTTCCGAAAAGCACGACCATGACTCTCGCGAAAGCAAAACCATGCCTCTTGTGGAAGCAAACCCGTGACTCTCGCGAAAGGAAAAAAATGTGTTTTTTCGTGCAAAAAAGTTTTCTTTTCGAAAATTGTTTTTTGGTCCAAAAGTTAAGGAAGGCCGGTGGAAAACCAAAACGTCGAAAAAACCCCGGAAAAAACCGTTTAAAAAGCCGAAAACGTGTGCGGATAAAATAAAAACAAACAAAATCCGGAGGAAGCGCCCAAAGCGCGACACGTGGCGAGCGGCTGAGAGCGCGTCAAGTGGCGTTGATCGTTGCGAGGCTCCTGAAGGAGCGCTCGTTAAAACTAGTGGCTCTCAAAACCGGGACCTCCTAACCGACAGCTAAGGATGGAAATTTTATCCATGGACATGGATATACGACCCGAATGGATAGGGTTTGGATATGCTTTTGTGTCCATGGGCGGCGCCCAAACCCGACCCGATTGTTCGTGGATAGGGCGTGGATATAATCTTGTACCCATGGATACACCCAAACCCGACCCGATAGTATGACTTAATGGGGGAAATCTGCTATCCCTGCCCCACGGTCATATGTCCCACAACAATTTTACACTTTTTTTTACCTAAAACATGCATAAGAAATTACACAATCCCCATCGTAACTTTTTATTAGTTGACACTCAATCCCCTCCGTAACATACTCCAACACCCCTTCCCTTATTTTTGTTGGGGAACGTAGTAATTTCAAAAAAATTCCTACGCACACGCAAGATCATGGTGATGGCATAGCAACGAGAGGGGAGAGTATTGTCCACGTACCCTCGTAGACCGTAAGCGGAAGCGTTATGACAACGCGGTTGATGTAGTCGTACGTCTTCACGATCCGACCGATCCAAGTACCGAACGTACGACACCTCCGAGTTCAAGACGCGTTCACTCGATGGCGATCCCGGACTCGAACCAGCAAAGTGTCGGGATGAGTTCCGTCGACCGACGGCGTGGTGGCGATGTTGATGTTCTATCGCGCAGGCTTCGCCTAAACTCATGACGATATGACCGAGGTGGAATATGGTGGAGGGGGCACCGCACACGGCTAAGGAACGATCACGAGATCAACTAGTGTGTCTATGGGGTGCCCCCGCCCGTATATAAAGGAGTGGAGGAGGGAGGGCGGCCCTCTCTATGGCGCGCCCTAGGGGAGTCCTACTCCCACCGGGAGTAGGATTCCCCCTTTTCTGGTAAAACTAGGAGCCCTTCCATGTAGTAGGAGTAGGAGAGAAGGAAGGGGAAGAGAGAAGGGAAGGAAGGAGGGGGTGCGGCCCCTTCCCCTATTCCAATTCGGACTAGGCCTTGGGGGGGCGCGCAGCTTGCCCTAGGCAGCCCCTCTCTCTTTCCCGTATGGCCCAATAAGGCCCAATACTTCTCCCGGCGAATTCCCATAACTCTCCGGTACTCCGAAAAATACCCGAATCACTCGGAACCTTTCCGAAGTCTGAATATAGTCGTCCAATATATCGATCTTTACGTCTCGACCATTTCGAGACTCCTCGTTATGTCCCCCATCTCATCCAGGACTCTGAACTCCTTCGGTACATAAAAACTTATAAACTCATAATAAAACTGTCATCGTAACGTTAAGCGTGCGGACCCTACGGGTTCGAGAACTATGTAGACATGACCTAGAACTATTCTCGATCAATAACCAATAACGGAACCTGGATGCTCATATTGGCTCCTACATATTCTACGAAGATCTTTATCGCTCAAACCGCATAACAACATACGTTGTTCCCTTTGTCATCGGTATGTTACTTGCCCGAGATTCGATCGTCGGTATCCAATACCTAGTTCAATCTCGTTACCGGCAAGTCTCTTTACTCGTTACGTAATGCATCATTCCGTAACTAACTCATTAGCTATATTGCTTGCAAGGCTTATAGTGATGTGCATTACCGAGAGGGCCCAGAGATACCTCTTCGACAATCGGAGTGACAAAACCTAATCTCGAAATACGCCAACCCAACATGTACCTTTGGAGACACTGTAGTACTCCTTTATAATCACCCGATTCACGTTGTGACATTTGGTAGCACCCAAAGTGTTCCTCCGGTAAACGGGAGTTGCATAATCTCATAGTTACAGGAACATGTATAAGTCATGAAGAAAGCAAAGCAACATACTAAACGATCAAGTGCTAAGCTAACGGAATGGGTCAAGTCAATCACATCATTCTCCTAATGATGTGATCCCGTTAATCAAATGACAACTCTTTTGTCCATGGCTAGGAAACATAACCATCTTTGATAAACGAGCTAGTCAAGTAGAGGCATACTAGTGACACTATGTTTGTCTATGTATTCACACATGTATTATGTTTCCGGTTAATACCATTCTAGCATGAATAATAAACATTTGTCATGATATAAGGAAATAAATAATAACTTTATTATTGCCTCTAGGGCATATTTCCTTCAGTCTCCCGCTTGCACTAGAGTCAATAATCTAGTTCACATCATCATGTGATTTAACACCAATATTCATATCTGTATATGATTAACACCCATAGTTCACATCGTCATGTGACCAACACCCAAAGGGTTTACTAGAGTCAACAATCTAGTTCACATTGCTATGTGATTAACACCCAAAGAGTACTAAGGTATGATCATGTTTTGCTTGTGAGAGAAGTTTAGTCAGCGGGTCTGCCACATACAGAGCCGTATGTATTTTGCAAATATTCTATGTCTACAATTATCTGCACGGAGCTACTCTAGCTAATTGCTCCCACTTTCAATATGTATCCAGATTGAGACTTTAGAGTCATCTGGATCAGTGCCAAAACTTGTATCGACGTAACCCTTTACGATGAACCTTTTTGTCACCTCCATAATCGAGAAACATATCCTTATTCCACTAAGGATAATTTTGACCAATGTCCAGTGATCTACTCCTAGATCACTATTGTACTCCGTTGCCAAACCAGGGCAGAGTATACAATAGGTCTAGTCCATAGCATGGCATGCTTTTATAGAACCTATGACTGATGCATAGGGAATGACTTTCATTCTCTTTCTATTTTCTGCCGTGGTCGGGATTTGAGTCTTACTCAACTTTACACCTTGCAACACAGGCAAGAACTCTTTGTTTGACTATTCAATTTTGAACTACTTCAAAAAAATTATCAAGGTATGTACTCATTGAAAAACTTATCAAGCATCTTGATCTATCTATATAGATCTTGATGCTCAATGTGTAAGTAGCTTTACTGAGGTCTTTTTTTAAAGAACTCCTTTCAAATACTCCTTTATGCTTTCCAGAAAAATTATACATCATTTCTGATCAACAATATGTTACTCACATATATTTATCAGAAAGGCGGTAGTGCTCCCACTCACTTTATTGTAAATACAGGCTTCACCGCAAGTCTGTATAAAACTATATGCTTTGATCAACTTATCAAAGCGTATATTCCAACTCTGAGATGCTTGCACCAGTCCATAGATGGATCACTGGAGCTTGCACATTTTGTTAGTACCTTTAGGATTGACAAAACCTTCTGGTTGCATCATATACAACTCTTCTTTAAGAAAACCATGAAGGAATGCAGTTTTGACATCCATTTGCCAGATTTCATAAAATGTGGCAATTGCTAACATGATTCGGACAGGCTTAAGCATCGCTACAGTTGAGAAAATCTCATTGTGGCCAACACCTTGAACTTTGTCGAAAACCTTTTTGCGACAAGTCGAGCTTTGTAGATAGTAACACTACTATTAGCGTCTGTCTTCCTCTTGAAGATCCATTTATACAATATATGGCTTTGCCGATCATCGGGCAACTCCACCAAAGTCCACACTTTGTTCTCATACATGGATCCCATCTCAGATTTCATGACCTCAAGCCATTTCGCGGAATCTGGGCTCATCATTGCTTCCTCATAGTTCGTAGGTTCATCATGGTCTAGTAACATGACTTCCAGGACAGGATTACCGTACCACTCTGGTGTGGATCTTAATCTGGAAGATCTACAAAGTTCATTAGTAACTTGATTTGAAGCTTCATGATCATCATCATTAGCTTGCTCACTAATTGGTGTAGGAATCACTGGAACTGATTTCTGTGATGAACTACTCCCCAATTCGGGAGAAGGTACAAATTACCTTATCAAGCTCTACTTTCCTCCCATTCACTTCTTTCGAGAGAAACTCCTTCTCAGGAAAGGAACTATTTTAGCAACGAATATTTTTCCTTCGGATCTGTGATAGAAGGTGTACCCAACCGTTTCCTTTGGGTATTCTATGAAGACGCACTTCTCCGATTTGGGTTCGAGCTTATCAGGTTGAAACCTTTTTCACATAAGCATCGCAACCCCAAACATTAAGAAACGACAACTTTGGTTTCTTGCCAAACCACAGTTCATGAGGCGTCGTCTCAACGGATTTTGATGGTGCCTTATTTAACGTGAATGCAGCTGCCTCTAATGTATAACCCTAAAACGATAGTGGTAAACTGATAAGAGACATCATAGATCGCACCATATCTAGTAAAGTACACGACGTTCGGACACACCATTACATTGTGGTGTTCCAGGTGGCGTGAGTTGTGAAACTATTCCACATTGTTTTATATGAAGGCCAAACTCATAACTCAAATATTCTCCTCCACGATCAGATCATAGAAATTTATTTTCTTGTTATGATGATTCTCCACTTTACTCTGAAATTCTTTGAACTTTTCAACTATTTCAGACTTATATTTCATCAAGTAGATATACGCATATCTGCTCAAATCATCTATGAAGGTTAGAAAATAACGATACTTGCCACGAGCCTTCATACTCATTGGTCTGCATACATCAGTATGTATTATTTCCAACAAGTCAGTAGCTCGTTCCATTGTTCCGAAGAACCGAGTTTTAGTTATCTTGCCCAAAAGGCATGGTTCACAAGCATCAAATGATTCATAACCAAGTGATTCCGAAAATCCATCTTTATGGAGTTTCTTCATGCGCTTTACACCGATATGACCCAAACGGCAGTGCCACAAATAAGTTGCACTATCATTATTAACTTTGCATCTTTTGGCATCAATATTATGAATATGTGTATCACTACGATTGAGATCCAACAAATTATTTTCGTTGGGTGTATGACCATTGAAGGTTTTATTCATGTAAACAGAATAACAATTATTCTTTAACTTCAAATGAATAACCGTATCGCAATAAACATGATCAAATCATATTCATGCTCAACGCAAACGCTAAATAACATTTATTTAGGTTTAACACTAATCCCGAAAGTATAGGGAGTGTGCGATGATGATCATATTAATCTTGGAACTACTTCCAACACTCATCATCACTTCCCTTCAACTAGTCTCTGTTTATCTCGTAACTCCTGTTTGAGTTACTAATCACAAAGAACCGAACAAGTATCAAATACTCGGGGCTACTATAAACACTAGTAAGGCACACATCAAACACCAGATATCAAATATACCCTTGTTCACTTTGCCATCCTTCTTATCTACCAAATATTTAGGGCATTTCCGCTTCAAAGGACCATTTCCTTTGCGAAAGTAAGCACTCGGTTTGTGCTTTGGTCCAGCTTTGGTCTTCTTCACGGGAGTGAAAAATTGTTTGCCATTCTACTTGAAGTTTCCCTTTCTTTCCCTTTGCCCTTTTCTTGAAACTAGTGGTCTTGTCAATCATCAACACTTGATGCTCTTTCTTGATTTCTAGCTTCGTCGATTTCAACGTCACGAAGAGCTCGGGAATCTTTTTCGTCATCCCTTGCATACTATAGTTCATCACGAAGTTCTAGTAACTTAGTGATGGTGACTAGAGAATTCTGTCAATCACTATCTTATCTGGAAGATTAACTCCCACTTGATTCAAGCTATTGAAGTACCTGCACAATCGAGCACATGCTCACTAGTTGAGCGATTCTCCTCCATCTTTTAGCTATAGAACTTGTTGGAGACTTCATATCTCTCAACTCGGGTATTTGCTTGAAATATTAACTTCAATACCTGGAACATCTTATATGGTCCATGAAGTTCAAAACGTCTTTGAAGTCCAGATTCTAAGCCGTTAAGCATGGTGCACTAAACTATCAAGTAGTCATCATATTGAGCTAGCGGGACGTTCATAACGCCCGCATCCGCCTCTGCAATAGGTCCATCACCTAGCGGTGCATTAAGGACATAATTCTTTTGTGCAGCAATGAGGATAAACCTCAGATCACGGATCGAATCCGCATCATTGCTACTAACATTTTTCAACACAATTTTCTCTAGGAACATATCAAAATAAATATATGAAAGCAACAACGCAAGCTATTGATCTACAACATAATTTGCAAAATACTACCAGGACTAAGTTCATGATAAATTTAAGTTCAATTAATCATATTACTAAAGAACTCCCACTTAGATAGACATCCCTCTAGTCCTCTAAGTGATTACGTGATCCATATCAACTACACCATGTCCGATCGTCACGTGAGATGGAGTAGTTTCAACGGTGAACATCAATATGTTGATCGTATCTACTATATGATTCACGCCGACCTTTCGGTCTCACGTGTTCGAGGCCATATCATTATATGCTAGGCTCGTCAAGTTTAACCTGAGTATTCCGCGTGTGCAACTGTTTTGCACCCGTTGTATTTGAACGTAGAGCCTATCACACCCGATCATCACGTGGTGTCTTAGCACGAAGAACTTTCGCAACGGTGCATACTCAGGAAGAACACTTCTTGATAATTTTTAGTGAGAGATCATCTTAAAATGCTACCGTCAATCAAAGCAAGATAAGATGCATAAAGGATAAACATCACATGCAATCAATATAATGTTGGGGAACGTTGTAGAAAATTAAAATTTTTCCTACGGTTTCACCAAGATCCATCTATGAGTTCATCTAAGCAACGAGTCATGGGAGAGAGATTGCATCTACATACCACTTGTAGATCGCGTGCGGAAGCGTTCAAGAGAACGGTGATGATGGAGTCGTACTCGCCGTGATTCAAATCACCGATGACCAAGTGCGAATGGAGAGCACCTCGCGCTCAACACACACGACGGAGCGGATGGCGTCTCCTCCTTCTTGATACAGCAAGGGGAAGGAGAGGTTGATGATGATCCAGAAGACGACGTGGTGGTGGTGGATGCAGAACTCCGGCAGGCTTCGCCAAGCTGCCAAGGGAGGAGGACAAGGTGTAGGGGAGGCGCCAATACAGGTGCGGCTGCCTCCCCTTGCCCTCCTTTATATAGGCCCCTGAGGCGCCGCCCCGGGAGATGCAATCTCCCTGGGGGGGGCGGCAGGGAGGAGTGCTCCCAAGGCAAGTGGGCGCCCCCACCCTAGGGTTTCAACCCTAGGCGCAGGTGGGCCAAGGGGTGCACTGGACCACTATGGGCTGGTTCCTCCCACTTCAGCCCATGGGGCCCTCCGGGATGGGTGGCCCCACCCGATGGACCCCCGGGACACTTCCGGTGATCCCGGTACAATACCGGGTGACCCCGAAACTTTCCCGATGGCCGAAACACCACTTCCTATATATAATTCTTTACCTCCGGACCATTCTGAAACTCCTCGTGATGTCCGAGATCTCATCCGGGACTCCGAACAACATTCGGTTTGCTGCATACTCATATTCATACAACCCTAGCGTCACCGAACCTTAAGTGTGTAGACCCTACGGGTTCGGGAGACATGTAGACATGACCGAGACGGCTCTCGGGCAATAACCAACAGCGGGATCTGGATACCCATGTTGGCTCCCACATGCTCCTCGATGATCTCATTGGATTAACCACGATGTCGAGGTTCAAATAACCCCGTATACAATTCCCTTTGTCAATCGGTACGTTACTTGCCCGAGACTCGATCGTCGGTATCCCAATACCTCGTTCGCCTCGCACGGCAAGTCACTTTACTCGTACCATAATGCATGATCCCGTGACCAAACACTTGGTCACTTTGAGCTCATTATGATGATGCATTACCGAGTGGGCCCAGAGATACCTCTCCGTCATACGGAGAGACAAATCCCAATCTCGATCCGTGTCAACCCAACAGACACTTTCGGAGATACCTGTAGTGCACCTTTATATTCACCCAGTTACGTTGTGACGTTTGATACACCCAAAGCACTCCTACGGTATCCGGGAGTTACACAATCTCATGGTCTAAGGAAAAGATACTTGACATTGGAAAAGCTCTAGCAAAACGAACTACACGATCTTGTGCTATGCTTAGGAATGGGTCTTGTCCATCACATCATTCTCCTAATGATGTGATCCCGTTATCAACGACATCTAATGTCCATAGTCAGGAAACCATGACTATCTGTTGATCAACGAGCTAGTCAACTAGAGGCTTACTAGGGACATATTATGGTCTATGTATTCACACGTGTATTACGATTTCCGGATAATACAGTTATAGCATGAATAAAAGACAATTATCATGAACAAGGAAATATAATAATAATCCTTTTATTATTGCCTCTAGGGCATATTTCCAACAGTCTCCCACTTGCACTAGAGTCAATAATCTAGTTACATTGTGATGAATCGAACACCCATAGAGTTCTGGTGTTGATCATGTTTTGCTCGCGAGAGAGGTTTAGTCAACGGATCTGCGACATTCAGATCCGTATGTACTTTGCAAATATCTGTGTCTCCATCTTGAACATTTTCACGGATGGAGTTGAAACGATGCTTGATGTGCTGGTCTTCTTGTGAAACCAGGCTCCTTGGCAAGGGCAATAACTCCGGTGTTGTCACGAAGAGTTTGATCGGCCCCGACGCATTGGGTATGACTCCTAGGTCGGTGATGAACTCCTTCACCCAAATTGCTTCATGTGCTGCCTCCGAGGCTGCCATGTACTCCGCTTCACATGTAGATCCCGCCACGACGCTCGCTTGTAAAATGCACCACCATCGCTCGACCATTCAACATATACACGATCCGGTTTGTGACTTAGAGTCATCCAGATCCGTGTCGAAGCTTAGCGCCGACGTAACCCTTTACGATGAGCTCTTCGTCACCTCCATAATCGAGAAACATGTCCTTTGTCCTTTTCAGGTACTCCAGGATATTCTTGACCGATGTCCGGTGTTCCTTGCCGGGATTACTTTGGTACCTACCTACCAAACTTACGGCAAGGTTTACATCAGTCCGTACACAAGATGGCATACATAATAGATCCTATGGTGAAGCATAGGGATGACACTCATCTCTTCTTTATCTTTTGTCGTGGTCGGGCATTGAGCCGAGCTCAATCTCACACCTTGCAATCTGAGCAAGAACCCTTTCTTGGACTGGTCCATTTTGAACTTCTTCAAAATCTTATCAAGGTATGTGCTTTGTGAAAGACCTATGAGGCGTCTCGATCTATCCCTATAGATCTTGATGCCTAATATGTAAGCAGCTTCTCCAAGGTCCTTCATTGAAAAACACTTATTAAAGTAGTCCTTAATGTTGTCCAAAAGTTCTATATCATTTCCCATCAAGAGTATGTCATCTACATATAATATGAGAAATGCTACAAAGCTCCCACTCACTTTCTTGTAAACGCAGGCTTCTCCATAAGTTTGCATAAACCAAAACGCTTTGATCATCTCATCAAAGCGAATGTTCTAACTCCGAGATGCTTGCACCATCCCATAAATGGATTGCTGGAGCTTGCATACTTTGTTAGCATCTTTAGGATCGACAAAACCTTCCGGCTGCATCATATACAGTTCTTCCTTAAATGGTCCATTAAGGAATGCCATTTTGACGTCCATCTGCCATATCTCATAATCATAGTATGCGGCAATTGCTAACATGATTCGGATGGACTTTAGCTTCGCTACGGGAGAGAATGTCTCATCGTGGTCAACCCCTTGAACTTGTCGATAACCCTTAGCGACAAGTCGAGCTTTATAGATGGTAACATTACCATCCGCGTCCGTCTTCTTCTTAAAGATCCATTTGTTTTCTATCGCTCGCCGATCATCGGGCAAGTCTGTCAAAGTCCATACTATGTTTTCATACATGGATTCTATCTCGGATCGCATGGCTTCAAGCCATTTGTTGGAATCTGGGCCCGCCATCACTTCTTCATAGTTCGAAGGTTCACCGTTGTCTAACAACATGATTTCCAGGATGGGGTTGCCGTACCACTCACAGTGCGGAACGTGTCCTTGTGGACCTACGAAGTTCAGTAGCAACTTGATCCGAAGTACCTTGATCATCATCATTATTTTCCTCTCCGGTCGGTGTAGGCATCACAGGAACATCTTCCTGAGCTGCACTACTTTCCTGTTCAAGAGGTAGTACTTCATCGAGTTCTACTTTCCTCCCACTTACTTCTTTCGAGAGAAACTCTTTTTCCAGAAAGGATCCGTTCTTTGCCACAAAGATCTTGCCCTCGAATCTTAAGTAGAAGGTATACCCAATGGTTTCCTTAGGGTATCCTATGAAGACGCATTTTTCCAACTTGGGTTCGAGCTTTTCAGGTTGAAGTTTCTTGACATAAGCATCGCATCCCCAAACTTTTAGAAACGACAGCTTAGGTTTCTTCCCAAACCATAATTCATACGGTGTCGTCTCAACGGATTTAGACGGTGCCCTATTTAAAGTGAATGTAGCTGTCTCTAGAGCGTATCCCCAAAATGATAGCGGTAAATTGGTAAGAGACATCATAGACCGCACCATATCCAATAGAGTGCGATTACGAGATTCGGACACACCATTACTCTGAGGTGTTCCAGGCGGCGTGAGTTGTGAAACGATTCCACATTTCCTTAAGTGTGTACCAAATTCGTGACTTAAATATTCTCCTCCACGATCTGATCGTAGGAACTTTATCTTTCGGTCACGTTGATTCTCTACCTCATTCTGAAATTCCTTGAACTTTTCAAAGGTCTCAGACTTGTGTTTCATTAAGTAGACATATCCATATCTACTCAAGTCATCAGTGAGAGTGAGAACATAATGATATCCTCCACGAGCCTCAACGCTCATTGGACCGCACACATCGGTATGTATGATTTCCAATAAGTTGGTTGCTCGCTCCATTGTTCCGGAGAACGGAGTCTTGGTCATTTTGCCCATGAGGCATGGTTCGCATGTGTCAAATGATTCATAATCGAGAGACTCTAAAAGTCCATTAGCATGGAGCTTCTTCATGCGCTTGACACCAATGTGACCAAGGCGGCAGTGCCACAAGTATGTGGGACTATCGTTATCAACTTTACATCTTTTGGTATTCACACTATGAATATGTGTAACACTACGCTCGAGATTCATTAAGAATAAACCATTGACCATCGGGGCATGACCATAAAACATATCTCTCATATAAATAGAACAACCATTATTCTCGGATTTAAATGAGTAGCCATCTCGTATCAAACGAGATCCAGATACAATGTTCATGCTCAAACTTGGCACTAAATAACAATTATTAAGGTTTAAAACTAATCCCGTAGGTAAATGTAGAGGTAGCGTGCCGACGGCGATCACATCGACCTTGGAACCATTCCCGACGCGCATCATCACCTCGTCCTTCGCCAGTCTCCGCTTATTTCGCAGCTCCTGTTGTGAGTTACAAATATGAGCAACGGCACCGGTATCAAATACCCAGGAGTTACTACGAGTACTGGTAAGGTACACATCAGTTCATGTATATCAAATATACCTTTAGTGTTGCCGGCCTTCTTGTCCGCTAAGTATTTGGGGCAGTTCCGCTTCCAGTGACCCTTCCCTTTGCAATAAAAGCACTCGGTCTCGTGCTTGGGTCCATTCTTTGACTTCTTCCCGGCAATCGGCTTACGGGCGCGCAACATCCTTGCCGTCTTTCTTGAAGTTCTTCTTGCCCTTGCCCTTCTTGAACTTAGTGGTTTTATTGACCATCAACACTTGATGTTCCTTCTTGATTTCTACCTCTGCGACTTCAAAGATTGAAAATACTTCAGAATGGTTTTCACCATCCCTTGCATATTGTAGTTCATCACAAAGCTCTTGTAGCTTGGTGGGAGCTCTTCAAGGATCTGTCAATGACCGCCTCGTCCGGGAGGTTAATGTCCAGCTGGGACAGGCGGTTGTGCAACCCAGACATTTTGAGTATGTGCTCACTGATAGAACTATTTTCCTCCATCTTACAACTATAGAACTTGTCGGAGACTTCATATCTCTCGACCCGGGCATGAGCTTGGAAAACTAGTTTCAGCTCCTCGAACATCTCATATGCTCCGTGTTGCTCAAAACTCTTTTGGAGCCCCGATTCTAAGCTGGAAAGCATGCCGCACTGAACGAGGGAGTAATCATCAGCACGTGACTGCCAAGCGTTCATAACGTCTTGGTTCTCTGGAACGGGTGCATCACCTAGCGGTCCTTCTAGGACATATTGTTTCCTGGCAGCTATGAGGATGATCCTCAAGTTCCGGACCCAGTCTGTATAGTTGCTGCCATCATCTTTCAGCTTGGTTTTCTCTAGGAACGCGTTGAAGTTCATGTTGACATGAGCGTTGGCCATTTGATCTACAAGACATATTTGCAAAGGTTTTAGACTAAGTTCATGATAATTAAGTTCATCTAATCAAATTATTTTAATGAACTCCCACTCAGATTAGACATCCCTCTAGTCATCTAAGTGTTACACGATCCGAGTCGACTAGGCCGTGTCCGATCATCACGTGAGACGGACTAGTCATCATCGGTGAACATCTCCATATTGATCGTATCTTCCATACGACTCGTGTTCGACCTTTTGGTCTCGTGTTCGAGGCCATGTGCGTACATGCTAGGCTCGTCAAGTTAACCCTAAGTGTTTTGCATGTGTAAAACTGTCTTACACCCATTGTATGTGAACGTAAGAATCTATCACACCCGATCATCACGTGGTGCTTCAAAGCACGAACTTTAGCAACGCGCACGTTAGGGAGAACACTTCCTGAAATTGTTGTAAGGATCATCTTATTTACTACCGTCGTTCTAAGTAAACAAGATGCATAAACATAATAAACATCACATGCAATTATATAGTAGTGACATGATATGGCCAATATCATATAGCTCCTTCGATCTCCATCTTCGGGGCTCCATGATCATCTTCGTCACCGGCATGACACCATGATCTCCATCATCATGATCTCCATCATCGTGTCTTCATGAAGTTGTCACGCCAACGACTACTTCTACTTCTATGGCTAACGCGTTTAGCAATAAAGTAAAGTAATTTACATGGCGTTCTTCAATGACACGCAGGTCATACAAAAATAAAGACAACTCCTATGGCTCCTACCGGTTGTCATACTCATCGACATGCAAGTCGTGATTCCTATTACAAGAACATGATCTCATACATCATAATATATCATTCATCATTCATCACAACTTCTGGCCATATCACATCACATGACAATTGCTGCAAAAACAAGTTAGACGTCCTCTAATTGTTGTTGCATCTTTTACGTGGCTGCAATTGGGTTCTAGCAAGAACGTTTTCTTACCTACGAATAACCACAACATGATTTTGTCAACTTCTATTTACCCTTCATAAGGACCCTTTTCGTCGAATCCGCTCCAACTAAAGTGGGAGAGACAGACACCTGCTAGCCACCTTATGCAACTAGTGCATGTCAGTCGGTGGAACCTGTCTCACGTAAGCGTACGTGTAAGGTCGGTCCAGGCCGCTTGATCCCACAATACCGCTGAAGCAAGAAAAGACTAGTAGTGGCAAGCAAGTTGACAAGATCTACGCCCACAACAAATTGTGTTCCACTCGTGCAATAGAGAACTACGCATAGACCTAGCTCATGATGCCACTGTTGGGGAACGTTGCAGAAAATTAAAAATTTCCTACGGTTTCACCAAGATCCATCTATGAGTTCATCTAAGCAACGAGTCATGGGAGAGAGATTGCATCTACATACCACTTGTAGATCGCGTGCGGAAGCGTTCAAGAGAACGGTGATGATGGAGTCGTACTCGCCGTGATTCAAATCACCGATGACCAAGTACCGAACGGACAGCACCTCCGCGTTCAACACACGTACGGAGCGGATGACGTCTCCTCCTTCTTGATCCAGAAAGGGGGAAGGAGAGGTTTATGATGATCCAACAAAGACGACGGCGTGGTGGTGGATGCAACAAAACTCCCAGCAGGCGAGGCTGCCAAGCTGCTGCGGGAGGAGGACGAGGTGTAGCAGGGGGGAGGGCGCCACACACAGCGCGGCTGCCTCCCCTTGCCCTCCTTATATAGGCCCCGGGGCGCCGCCCTGGGAGATGCAATCTCCCAGGGGGGCGGCGGCAGGGGTGGAGTGCCCAAGGCAGTGGGCGCCCCACCCTAGGGTTTCAACCCTAGGCGCAGGGGGTGGGCCAAGGGGGGCGCACCAGCCCACTATGGGCTTGTTCCCCTCCCAACTTCATCCCATGGGGCCCTCCGGGATGGGTGGCCCCACCCGGTGGACCCCCGGGACACTTCCGGTGGTCCCGGTACAATACCGGGTGACCCCGAAACTTTCCCGATGGCCGAAACACCACTCTCTATATATAATTCTTTACCTGCGGACCATTCCGAAACTCCTCGTGACGTCCAGGATCTCATCCGGGACTCCGAACAACATTCGGTTTGCTGCATACTCATATTCATACAACCCTAGCGTCACCGAACCTTAAGTGTGTAGACCCTACGGGTTCGGGAGACACGTAGACATGACTGAGACGGCTCTCGGGCAATAACCAACAGCGGGATCTGGATACCCATGTTGGATCCCACATGCTCCTCGATGATCTCATGGGATGAACCACGATGTCGAGGATTCAAAAAACCCCGTATACAATTCCCTTTGTCAATCGGTACGTTACTTTCCCGAGACTCGATCGTCGGTATCCCAATACCTCGTTCAGTCTCGCATCTTGCAAGTCACTTTACTCGCATCAGTAATGCATGATCCCGTGACCAAACACTTGGTCACTTTGAGCTCATTATGATGATGCATTACCGAGTGGGCCCAGAGATACCTCTCCGTCATACGGAGTGACAAATCCCAGTCTCGATCCGTGTCAACCCAACAGACACTTTCGGAGATACCTATAGTGCACCTTTATAGTCACCCAGTTACGTTGTGACATTTGATACACCCAAAGCACTCCTACGGTATCCGGGAGTTACACAATCTCATGGTCTAAGGAAAAGATACTTGACATTGGAAAAGCTCTAGCAAAACGAACTACACGATCTTGTGCTATGCTTAGGAATGGGTCTTGTCCATCACATCATTCTCCTAACGATGTGATCCCGTTATCAACGACATCTAATGTCCATAGTCAGGAAACCATGACTATCTGTTGATCAACGAGCTAGTCAACTAGAGGCTTACTAAGGACATATTATGGTCTATGTATTCACACGTGTATTACGATTTTCGGATAATACAGTTATAGCATGAATAAAAGACAATTATCATGAACAAGGAAATATAATAATAATCCTTTTATTATTGCCTCTAGGGCATATTTGCAACATATAAGTGATATGATATGGCCATCATCATCTTGTGCTTGTGATCTCCATCTCCAAAGCACCGTGGTGATCACCATCGTCACCGGCGCGACACCTTGATCTCCATCGTAGCATCGTTGTCGTTACGCCATCTATTGCTTCTACAACTATCGCTACCGCTTAGTGATAAAGTAAAGCAATTACAGTATGCGTTGCATTTCATACAATAAAGCGACAACCATATGGCTCCTACCAGTTGCCGATAACTTCGGTTACAAAACATGATCATCTCATACAACAAAATATAGCATCACGTCTTGACCATATCACATCACAACATGCCCTGCAAAAACAAGTTAGACGTCCTCTACTTTGTTGTTGCAAATTTTACGTGGCTGCTACGGGCTTAGCAAGAACCGTTCTTACCTACGCATCAAAACCACAACGATAGTTCGTCAAGTTAGTGATGTTTTAACCTTCGCAAGGACCAGGCGTAGCCACACTCGGTTCAACTAAAGTTAGAGAAACAGACACCCGCTAGTCACCTGTGTGCAAAGCACGGCGGTAAAACCAGTCTCGCGCAGAAGCGTCGCGTAATGTCGGTCGGCCGCTTCATCCAACAATACCGCTGAACCAAAGTATGACATCTTTGGTAGCAAGATGACTTGTATCGCCCAAAACTCACTTGTGTTCTACTCGTGCATATAACATCAACGATAAAACCTAGGCTCGGATGCCCTTTGTTGGGGAGCGTAGTAATTTCAAAAATTTCCACGCACACGCAAGATCATGGTGATGGCATAGCAACGAGAGGGAGAGTATTGTCCACGCCCTCGTGAGACCGTAAGCGGAAGCATTATGACAACGCGGTTGATATAGTCGACGTCTTCACGATCCGACCGATCCAAGTACCGAACGACGTCACCTCCGAGTTCAAGACACGTTCACTCGATGACGATCCCGGACCGATCCAGCAAAGTGTCGGGGATGGGTTCCACAAGACGACGGCGTGGGACGATGTTGATGTTCTACCGGCGCAGGGCTTCGCCTAAACTCCACGACGATATGACCGAGGTGGAATATGGTGGAGGGGGGCACCACACACGGCTAAGGAACGATCACGTAGATCAACTTGTGTGTCTATGGGGTTCCCCCCCCTCAGATATAAAGGAGTGGAGGAGGGAGGGCGGCCCTCTCTATGGCGCGCCTAGGGGAGTCCTACTCCCAGGGAGTAGGATTCCCTTCCTAGTAGAACTAGGAGCCCTTCCATGTAGTAGGAGTAGGAGAGAAGGAAGGGAAGAGAGAAGGGAAGGAAGGAGGGTGCGGCCCTCCCTAGTCCAATTCGGACTAGGCCTTGGGGGCGTCTGACTTGCCCTAAGCAGCCCCTCTCTCTTTCCCGTATGGCCCAATAAGGCCCAATACTTCTCCCAATAATTCCTATAACTCTCCCGGTACTCAAAAATACCGAATCACTCGGAACCTTTCCAAGTCCGAATATAGTTGTCCAATCTATCGATCTTTACGTCTCGACCATTTTGAGACTCCTCGTCATGTCCCCATCTCATCCGGACTCGAACTCCTTGGTACATAAAAACTTATAAACTCATAATAAAACCGCCATCGTAACGTTAGCGTGCGGACCCTACGGGTTCGAGAACTATGTAGACATGACCTAGAACTATTCTCGATCAATAACCAATAGCGGAACCTGGATGCTCATATTGGCTCCAACATATTCTACGAAGATCTTTATCGGTCAAACCGCATAACAACATACGTTGTTCCCTTTGTCATCGATATGTTACTTGCCCGAGATTCGATCGTCGGTATCCAATACCTAGTTCAATCTCGTTACCGGCAAGTCTCTTTGCTCTTTACTAGTTCAATCTAGCTACATTGCTTGCAAGGCTTATAGTGATGTGCATTACCGAGAGGGCCCAGAGATACCTCTCCGACAATCGGAGTGACAAAACCTAATCTCAAATACGCCAACCCAACATGTACCTTTGGAGACACCAGTACTCCTTTATAATCACCCGATTCGTTGTAGGACGTTTGGTAGCACCAAAGTGTTCCTCCGTAAACGGAGTTGCATAATCTCATAGTTACGTAAACATGTATAAGTCATGAAGAAAGCAATAACAACATACTAAACGATCAAGTGCTAAGCTAACGGAATGGGTCAAGTCAATCACATCATTCTCCTAATGATGTGATCCGTTAATCAAATGACAACTCTTTTGTCCATGGCTAGGAAACATAACCATCTTTGATAAACGAGCTAGTCAAGTAGAGGCATACTAGTGACACTATGTTTGTCTATGTATTCACACATGTATTATGTTTCCGGTTAATACAATTCTAGCATGAATAATAAACATTTATCATGATATAAGGAAATAAATAATAACTTTATTATTGCCTCTAGGGCATATTTCCTTCAATTTTTACCTCCTTAAATGACTCGTCATTCCCACCTATTAGAAAAATACTAAATGATCTTAGGTTGTTAGTGGATGTTGATTTACTATAAGTGAAGCCTAGGCTGCCACGACGTAAAGAATGGAAGAGTTTATGTTAATATTGTGTTATGTCATATTTATATGTCTCGAGAGGACCTAATGGATATCCAGTGGGTATGGATATCCATCGGATTTGGACATGGAAACAATTTTTCACCCATGAATTTTTTTTCATGGGCGGGCAAAGACTGTCTTCATGGATATGAATATGGATTTGATATTGTTCAACCCGATCCAAACCCAACCCATTGCCATCCTTACCGATAGCTAGTATGGGCCAGCCCATCACGAGGCAAAGCGAAATCGCTCGCCACACTCCAGCGCACACCTTCATCGCTTTCTCATCCCTAAAAAAACCTTCGTCGCTTTCATGTGTTCTAACAAAAAACCGAATGAAAACCAGCAAAAGAGAAAAAATAACACTAAAAACAAAAGATAAACCGTGTCGCTATAGCTGCTAGCATTATCTCCAGATTGGCCAGCCCAAGTGCGGGTCATAAGTGGATTTTCTTGGCTTTTTGCCGTAGCAAGCGGCACAAAGGAGCTCTCCATGAAATACCATACTTCGTGTCAAATGAGCTCAATCTACGACCCACAATTTGGCCATAACAATCTCGGCAAGGAGGGCGTGACTACGTCTCGCCTATTACAAGACGGTAGCTCTCCTCGCCTCAAGGAAACCCATTGGTGGGAAGTAGCAATATAGGTATGTTACCTTCTCTAATTTACTTACCTTCATTTGTTATTCGTTTTGTCTTCTTTTTTTACTCTCGTTTATATGTTTGAAATATTTGAAATAGATATATTTCAATAATAAATTTACTTACATTTTTAAGAGCATTCATCACACATTTAGAAAAGTTCATGCAGTGCAGAAAAATGTCTGTAACTTTTATAAAATGTTCATCGCAATTGAAAAATGTTTGTGATATTTCTTAATGATTTTCAAAATAAGGTTGAGACATTTAAAAAAATGTACAACGTATAAAAATGTTCACCCAATTAAATAAAATCTTACCATTGAAAACTTATCCGTAAAACTTAAAGAATTGTTAAAGTGTTTCAAAAAATATGTTTTCAAATTTTTTATAAATTTTATAAAAATGTTCACATTATTTAAAGAAATTTTTTTGTACCATTAAAAAGAATATTCATAACATTTAAATAAATGTTCTAACACTTAAAAAATGTTATGCTTGTTTTCTTTAAGAAAAACATGGCGTTTATGAAAATGTTCAATGTGTGCTAAAAACTGTCCATTATACTAAAAAATGTTCAGCATGAGTTCGAATAATATTGCAAATGCATCTGAATTTTTAAGGTATATTCAGAAAATGTTCAGTGTATCTGAAAAATGTTAAACATGTGTATAAATTTTTTCGACATGTATTTGAATAAACATTGACATGTATTTAAAGGGTGGAAAAGGGAAAGATGGGACGAGAATAACAAGACGCGCATGTGAGCGCCCGTTTGCAAAAACAATAGGAACTTGCGCCTGAAGCGCGAAATAGGGAATGCCCATCTTCGTAGCTTTCGTCTGTTCTACTCCCTCCATCACATAATATAAAATCGTCTTGCAAGCTCTGTCCCATAGCATAAGATAATATAAGATCATGTAATATAATATCGTCTGGGGAGTAATAGAGAAATCGGATGAAAACTAGTAAAAGAGAAACAAATAACACTACAACCAAAAGATAAATGGTGTCGCTATAGTTGGTAGCATGACCGCTAGATCGGCCAGCTCGAGTGAGGGCCATATGTGGATTTCCTCAGCATTTTTGCCACAACAAGCGGCACATAGGAACTCTCCATCAAACATCATACTTTGTGTAGACTGAGCTCAGTCTACGACTTAGCCATAACAATCTCGACAAGGGGGGCGTGATTACATCTTGCCTATTGCAAGACGGTAGCTCTCCTCGCCTCAAGTAAACCCGTTAGTGGGAAGTGCCAATAAAGGTATGTTACCGTTTGTAATCTACTTACCTTAATTCATCCGTTCTGTCTTCTTTTTCCTTTCGTTTGTTTGTTTGAAATATTCTAAATAGATATATTCCAAAAATGAATTTACTTACATTTCTAAGAGTGCAAATCACACATTCAGAAAACTTCATGCAGTGTAAAATTTGTTCTTGTGACTTTTATAAAATGTTGATAGCAATCAAAATATGTTTGTGATATTTCTTAATGATTTTCGAAAATAAGGTCGTGACATTTTTAAAAAATATATACAAGTAAGAAAATGTTCACACAATTCAGTAAAATCTTGCCATACAAAAAATAGCTGTGGCATTTAAGTTAAAGTGTTTCAAAAATATGTTTTCGAAAATGTTTATAAAATTGTTCACATTGTTTTCCGTAAATATTTTGTATCATTAAAAATTGATGAACAATTAAAAAATATTTTGGTCATTTTTTTAAGAAAATCATGGCATTTATGCAAAATGTTCAGTGTGTTTAAAATAAATGTCCACTATTCTAAAACAATCAACATGTTTTCGAATAATATTGAAAATGCATCTGAATTTTTAAGGTAGATTCAGAAAATGTTCAATGTGTATCTGAAAAAGGTAGTAATGTATATGGAAAAAAATGTATATTTTTGAATAAAAGTTGAGATGTATTTAAAGGGTGAATAAAGGAAAACCAAAAAATTGAAAAATACGACAGTGAATAAAACCCAATTAAAACAAATAGAGGAACACACGCAAAAAGCAAAATAAATAAAACTGATAAAAACCCACAAAAAACCAAGCGAGGAAAAACAGTGCATGATAGATTCTAAACCTCGTCCGTACCATTCTATAGAACCATCCCAAAACCTCTATACTTGGCCGACCCACTATGGCGAGCACATAGCCGAGCCGCTGCAGGCGAGACAGAGCTAGTTCTCGCATTAAGCGAGACATAGCTCCCCCATTCAAAGGATACCAATATGGCAGCTAAGCTACTGGTTGTTGCTCGTCCCCACTCGGACTGGACTGGAATGGAACCAAATGTGGTACCCAGAACAACATCAATTGGCATATAGGTGTGTACAGTGATTCTATTTGAAGACGACCACATAGGATAAATACCGTGGTGGGGACGAGAGAAACCGGGAAATGGTTTGTCTTGTCTTAATTAAGAAACGCTCTATTTGTACGATTTCTCTCGCCGGATATTTAGGTAGTATATCTAGTGTGTAGAGACAAGACCAAGTGAAGAGCCATTGCACACATAGTTTTATTGGCATCGGCATGATTAGGATAAGACTTGGCAACTAATATAAATTGCCCTGACCAACGAACAAACGCAACACTCTATTCCGGGGTCTGGATCCACAGGCGAAGCGATCCCACGACACAGTGGTTCACACATCAGTGCCACCCATGAACAGACGATCTAGATCGTCGTACAAACACGCTTCGGAAATTAGAACGGCCCGCGATTCATTCGACAGTGCAGCCAGGGCCAGGGATCCGGAGATAAACCTTTTCTTTCTACGCGCACAGGCCCGAGCGGGCGAGCCTGTCGGCGCATCGGAGGCAGCCGTCGTACGCACCGGCCAACGACGTTCCACCCAACCCAACTCAATCCAAGCACCGCGAGCTCGATCGAGGACGAGGACTGGTGTAACAACTAAACTAAACTAAACTCTGCCGCCTCCTTTTGCACGACCCTCTGCCCGCCGGGTCGCTTTGCGTCACGTGAGCGCGGCCCCGCGGCCCATGTCGACGTCGACGTCGACCGACCGACGTGAAACGAAAGGGGTTGGTTCGTTCCATCATGATTCGATGGGGCCCTCCGTCGCCGTTTCCAACCTGTCGCTCCTCGGCTCACGCAAGCTCGCAGCCATGATGCGGTGTTCGTTTGAGTGTTGCGTACTTCGACTGGCACCGATGTTCGTTCGCTGCATGCATGTTACTCGTCGTTTGCTTTGCTTGCTGTTGTTGCTGCCACGTCAACGGGACAAGGGTTCGATCGCGGAAAATAAAAGGTTCAGTATGGTTATCAGTGAAGCTAAAACTGAACCTACAGTGGATCTCAAAAGATTGGTTGTTCCGTTTTTATGAAAGAAAAGGTGTTGAGCTATTGATAATGGCAGCTTTGAGGGTGAGTTCAGGTGCTGTTGCCGGTGATGGAAGCACGCATGGCATGGGTCAGCTGCGCGCGTAGGGTCTGACAGGTACTACTGCTAGATGTCTTGTCACCCAGAAGGGATCTGGCCTCCTGACGGGCACAGCTAGCTAGCTAGCCAGCTAGTTTAGCCTAGCTGGGCGTCAATCGAGCCAGCCGCCACTCGCCCATATCATCATCATCATCACACAGACACAAAAAAAAAAAATGCAAAACAAGTCGTCCATCGGCGGCATTGCGGTATGCGGTGGGATGTGCCGGATGGTCTCCCGACTCCCATCACAGGTCAGTATTACCAGTGGAATCAATTCTGCATTAGTACTGTGCATATGTATATCAGTAGTAGGCAGTACAGTAGCTCTGAGTAAAATTTAAGCACGTACAGATGGATCCGGCTTGCCTCCTCCCTTCCCGTGCTCCCATCCATGCTCCCACTTCATCCTACGGCTGTCTTTTTTCTTTTTTTCTTTCTAATATAATCATCTCCTTCCTGATTTTAAGGGATGGGGCCGGACCTTATTTTATTTCAATCAAATTAAGCCACATACGCGAGAGCACGGATGAGCACACGCGTGGGAAGCAGGCAAGTCTCGTCCCGTACAGATGCAGCTACTGGCTGTAGCCTGCTCTAACGTGGTGGTACTCCTACGAACGACGTGTACTGTACAGTAATTACTGCCGTATGGATTTTTTTTTTCTGCCTTGATGCCACTGTGGCATCATTGATGATACAGCTGGGCTCCCGTTTCCTTGTGCCCAGCAGGCGGACATGGCGAGAAAGTCACACCTTGTCATTCAATTTTCTGCATATGGGAAGCAGGCATCTCTGACCGTTTGACTCCCTCTATTTCCCGCCCCCCTCTTCCCGGCCCGAGCAGAGGTTCCATACCCTTGAGTACAAACTGCGAACGAACGAGACGGAGGTTTCACCAGGAGCCCGGAAGTTAACTTTTTTCAAAGGACAGAGCCGTTCGTCACACCATTTTGGTTCTTCTTCATGGACGGAAATTGCCTGAGGCTGACATGCGGGTCCACCCGCCAGCGCAGCAACGGAGTCCTGACCCTGGCCGTGTGTGGGGGGGCATGCCTCCTCCGTGCGATCACGTGCGTGCGCTGTTCCCGGCCTCCTCGTCGCCTACCCCTCCCTATTTTTACCCCGACGCAGCGGTGCGTGTTACTGTTACCGGTAGTTTGTTACCCGACTGCGGCCGACTGACTCGACGTACGTACAGCAGTACGCCGGCGGACCCGCAGCCCCTTGCATTACTGTGACCTGGGACCCCGCGTTCATGTGGATCTTTGTTTGGACACGCGGGCCTCATGAGATGAGATGAGACGATTCAAACACAACGAGGCCAAGTCTTATCTTGCTGGTGTCCCGGGGGTTTGTGATTGATTTCTACTGTGACCCTCGCACATGGCCGGCACACGGTTTTAAGTGCGCGTACGGCGCAGCTCGCTTGGACGCCACCTCACGTACCACGTATGCACGTCGAGAGATACACGAATCATCATTGCACATCCATGCCCATTGCCGCTGCAAGGTGGTTCTGCAGTACAGTACGGGTGGTTGACTCTGAAAGTTACTCCGTTCATCAGGTGGCTGGTGGCGGCCAGCAAGCGAGATCTTTTCTTCTGGTTTCTCGAAGCAGGAGCCGGGCAGGATCGTCGCGTGTGGGTGGTGAGGTGAGATGAATGGGTTATGGGTGACGTCTCGCGTGGTGCACAGCCTTTCTGGTTTGGCCTATACTTGTGCCTGAGTTCCAAAAGCTTTCTGCTCGTACAGGAGTACTGCGCGTCAGTTTGGTCCGGGAAGTCGCTCGCAGCCAGGCTCGACGCAGGCAAAGGACATTGGACCATTGCGTATGCATCTGCTCGTCGATGCAAACTCTTTTGAAGCGACCGAAATTTTCTGAACCAAGCCTGCAAACTCATAAAGAGCAACTCTTTAGAGTAGTAGGTTGCAGTCCTAAGTACGTTTTCCCCATTTGAATACGGGTTTGCAGTCCAATGACCCGCGAAAGAAAGGGCTCCGGAGACAGATTGTCGGCGCGTGCGCTGCTGCGGCCGTATAGCCTGGGTGGTCACCAGTACCACGACGGCTGGCCGGCCGGGGACACGCGCACCGGCCTCCACTCCCATCCCCGTACCACGTCCCCTCCGTCCGATACCACCGGCCGAAGTAAACCCTACCCTACCCGGCACCAACTCCAAACGCAGCCCGAGATCGGGCCAACCAACTCGACTTTTAGCGCGTCCTCACGTGGGCCGTTGGCTCGCTCCTCGCTCGCAGTCGCACCCACATCGCGCCGCAAAAGACGTCCTCCACCGGTCCACGTATGTACCATTCGCATGCATTATTGCCGTGGGAATGGGAGATTTTTGCTTGGCCTCGCCGGTCGCCGCCAACCACCATCCACGTACGTGCCGTGGACGCGCCAGCCAGCCGCATGCACGACGCCGCTGCCGGTTGGGCGCTCTCGCGCCGCGTGCGCGCACAGTGCCGCCGAAGCCGACAGGCCAGCGGCCCGCCAACGGGCAAGCCATGTCATGGTGCAGTGGCCTCGACGGCGCCCAAGATCACCTCCACCGGTCGCTCCTTGACACTGCCATAGGGGCAGCGAGATGCTGAGGCAAAAAGGATCAAGACGTGCTCACAGGCAGAGCCATGCATGCAGTATCGTGACTTGTTGTGCATGGAGAGCGATCGAACGTGACCAACCGGAGGAAGAGAGGTGTAGATGAGGAGTCATGCCACTGTGATCCAGTCACCGTGACTTGACTTGTGAACATGTGATGGGGTGACGTTGTTGCTGTTCATCGAGCAACGGTTCACTCTCAAGTTCAACAAGGTTATAGCCATGGCCCATGGGACCCGCGGAGTAGTGCTCTCGCTATGTGAACTGTAAACGTGGGTCCTGCCTCTGGTGGAAACAGCTGGCGAGATCGATAAAAGGGCAAAATTATGTTATTCCGTGTACCACAACAGTGCAGGGATCTAACAGGCCAACTGTCCGTGGAGACTTGTGCTCCCCCTTCTCCCGCGACAAGTCAACAAAGTGGGCTCGATGCCGCAAACGATGTGGAGTCGCTTTTGGAGCTCATGTAGCGAGAAAGGGAGCACCACAATGTTGTCAATACAGGAGGAAATGGAACTGTTGTACGAGAGATGTGGATGTATTGATAGTGTTGTGTGCAACCAACAACTTGATGACAAGACAGATGAAAAA
The DNA here is from genome assembly GCA_021437245.1 of Aegilops speltoides. Lineage (NCBI taxonomy): Eukaryota > Viridiplantae > Streptophyta > Magnoliopsida > Poales > Poaceae > Aegilops > Aegilops speltoides. The sequence goes on from CM038142.1 coordinate 486,557,403, forward strand.
CATGACCTCCGGAAATTACGGTGCCCCGGTCGGGGCGATAGCAAGGCGATCTGCGGAGACGGCCGGAGAGGGATCGGCGTCGGCAGGATCTGGGACCTGTGATCGCAAGGGAGAGAAGAGATCGGAGTTTTGGTCTCCACAGAAGGATGAGGATCCGCTGGGCCTGCGGGAAGCATGGCTCGAACGAGGAAGGTAATCGTCAAGGTCGCGAAGGAGAGCGGGTTGCGAAGAGAAATCCCGGGAAGTGGCAAAGACGGATATACAGCCCAAGGATCTTGTCAGAGAAAGGATCCACCCAAATTGCGTGCCATGAAGGAAGATCTTGACCGCGGGCTAGGGGAAAGGGATCAAGCCCGGGCGCATATGCGGATCTGCTTGGGGTGAAGATGCCGCCGATAAAGGCGAAGGATCAAGAGCGCCCGCAAGGAAAGCGATCAACCGTAGGGACGCACCAAGATTATCGCGATCGAGGTCGTTTCAGAAGCGATCGGCAGGTCGGAGTATAAAGTCCACGGATATTGGAAGTACGGACACCCAACACACGCTTTTCGTCTACAAGCGCCTCTTCCGCCCAATGGCGAACCAGAATCTCGCAAGGACAAGGCCCCATGGACGCCGAAAGCGAGTGCGCCCGCCTCCCGGGGGGGAGGACCATCACCGGCGTTCTGTCTAGGGGAGAATCATCCCATCAGGGGGAGAGGGCAAACATGAGGCGTCTGGGTGTTGGGGGTGACATTGTCGCCCCTAGGTTTCCTGTCCATCTCGCCCCGGGGACGCGGTGGTGGAGCTGGACGACCAAGGAGAGAGCGGCCATGAGGACAAGGTGGATCGCGGTGGGGCTATTCTTCTCGCCCCTACCCTTCAAAGAACGAGGGCCTCTTGGCGAGCTCAAGAGCAAATGGGGCCTTCGTGGGGGCTCGACTACAAGCCCTCAAGAACAACCGTTATCTCCTAGAATTTGAGAGGGAGGGTGATCGCCGCTTCATCCTCAACAATGGCCCTGGACTCACCAAGGGACGATTCCTCATGGTGGCGGTGGATGGAGGGCGCGACCGGGTGACGAGGAGGTTGCTCACATGCCCATTTGGGTGCGATTCACGACGTGCCCCAATCATTTGGATGAAGGTGTTGCCTGGAAGCTTGGGGCCCTGCTAGGTGAAGTCTTGGAAGTGGATACAAACAATAATGGTAAGATATGGGGTGATTTCATCCGGGTCCGTATAAACCATGACGTAGATAAGCCACTTTGTAGTAGGATCAAATCTCATGACAAGCCAAAAAATGAGCTGTTCTTCTTAGAGGTTAAGTATGAGAGAGTGCCTCGCTTCTGTGGGTATTGTGGCTACATAGGGCATGGTCAGCGCGATTGTAAGTTGCCGGAGGACCTCCAAGAGATGAGGTTCACGGCAACAATGCGCGCCTCCCCTTATAAGAAGAGCAACAGCAGAGGCGGCCATGTGGCTCCAGTAGCGTCTAGTGCTCGTCGTTACCTTAGCTTTGGAAAGGAGGTGATGCAGGAGAAGGCCCCAAACCATGGCAAGTCAGAACAGGAGAGGATCCCGGAGGAAATCCGGCAAACCCACTAGTGCAGCAGCAATTGCGGTATTAGCGCCTAAAGGTGACGGATGAGGGTACCACTAACACGGCCCGGAAGATTGCTCCTTGCAAGGCTCAGGAGGAAGGCGGGGTCATGGAGGCGGGTGTGCTGCTGTCCATGGATTTGGCCCCGGCAATGGAAGGCGTCCATAGTAGTGCCGGCCCGAGGAATCATGGCAGCTGAAAAAACCGATGAGGCGATCCGGCTGGGTCCCGATCCAAATCTTGACCAGGAGGCTTCGGACCGGCAAAGAAGGTTGATCTGGCTGCAAAGCGGGCTGGCGCAGAACCAAAGGCTAACAAAGAGATCGACGCGAGGAAATCGATCCACTATACCCCCGGTTTTGGCCCGATCCCAAGGTTCAATGCTCGGAGAGGGCGTGGGTATGGAAGGTTTGTTCAATCGCAGGGTGATCAAGGAGGGAAGGATCGAGAAGGGCAAGACCGCCGATGGGTGTCGGTCTTTGGGGAAAAGAGGTGGCCGTGAGATGGACAGAATCGAGCACCAAAGGAAGCAGAACGGAGGGGGTACCGACAAGACAAAGAAGGTTTGTCTTTGCTGGTTTTGGGCGGGAGGGCAAGGCGGAAGAAAAGGAAGCAACCGGGCGGGGCTCCGGTGAACTGGTGGGTGCCGACGAGGCGCCCGCCAGAGCCATGACGATCTGAGCTGGAATCGCCGAGGCCTCGGCAACCTCGAGCAGTTCAAGAGCTAGTGTGCCTTGTGCACACCTACAAGCCCAAGCTCGTCTTCCTCATCAAACTCGCGAGAACAATAAGTATGTCTCAAACCTCAAGTGGAGGCTAGGCCTCACATCAGATCACGATACGCGGCACGGTAAAGGTGGCGGCATTGCCCTCCTTTATGATGAGAGTGTGGAAATAAAAAGATCGGCGTGGGGACGAGGTATATCGATGTCTTGATTCGCTTGAGTCCGAGTGGTGCCCAATGGAGGGCACCTTTGTGTATGGTGAACCAAAAGCGCATGAGCGCCATCTCATGTGGACGCTTGTTAAGACTAATAAAAGACACTAGCAACCTCCCCGGATCATGTTGGGAGACTTCAATGAGACGATGTGGCGGTGTAACATTTTTCAAAGTGTCAAAAAGATCGAGAGGTATATGGAAAACTTCCGGAAGGTTTTGGCGGAATGCAACCTCTTTGACTTGGGTTTTAAAGGACCAGGTGGACCTATGATAATAAGCAACAAGGCAGAATAATGTTCGTGCGAGACTTGATAGATGTGTGGCATCTTCGGAGTGGTCTGATCTGTTCAGAAACGCTACAGTGGAACATGTATGCTCTTCAAGATCGGATCACCTCCCCATCCTGCTGCGCTTGGGTAGAAGGCAAGAATGGAGACCGATCGGGCAAAATCGGGAAGGCATCTTCAGGTACGAACAGATGTGGGAAAGGGTCGAGTCTCTCCAGCTGACGATCAAAGAGACCTGGAGCCGGGAGGGACCGGCGAGAAATCTTCGGGCACTGGGGGAGAAGATCCAGAGCATGCAAAGTGACCTACGTAGGTGGGCCGAACGGGACTTTGGGTCGGTGATAAGGAAAACTGCGGAGATTAGGAAGAATCTGGCCAGAGTCTGGAGCCTACCTGAATCACCAATAGTAGTTGAGGAGGCAGCAAAACTGTCGAGGGAGCTAGACGAACTCCTGCTGAGAGAGGAAATTATGTGGAGACAGAGGTCAAGAGCCACCTATCTCTGCGTGAGGGCGGATGTAAACACCAAGTGGTTTCAGCAAAAAGCCACATGGAGGCGTAAAAAGAATGCCATTCTCAAGCTGAAGGATGATAATGGTATATGGGTGGAGGACACGAAGGGCGTACATGAAATCACAAATTCTTTTTTCAAGAGCCTTTACAAGAGGGAGGAACAGATTGTCCCGGCAGATATATTAGAGTTGGTATCCGAACGGGTGGATGAGGATATGAATATAGACCTTACCAAACAGTTCTCTGATAAGGAAATTGGCGATGCCCTCTTTCAAATAGGCCCACTAAAGGCTCCCGGCCCGGACGGATTCCCGGCCCGCTTCTTCCAAAGGAATTGGAGCGAGATGAAAGAGGATATTATGATGAGTGTCCGAACCTACTTTATGGATGGGGTAATGCCGAAGGTATAAACGACACGGTGATTGTTCTCATACCAAAAGGTAAAACCCCAATCTCTAAAGGATTACGCATCAATCAGCTTATGTAATGTCATATACAAAGTAATCTCTAAATGTCCGTGAACTGGCTGCGACCTATCCTTGACGAGATCATATCGGAAACGCAAAGTGCATTCATCCCGGGCAGAATGATCACGGACAATGCTATAATTGCTTTTGAGTGCTTCCACAAGATCCAGCATTGCAAAAATGAAAGAGAAAGCTATTGTGCGTACAAGTTGGATCTAGCAAAGGCTTACGATAGAGTGGACTGGTGTTTCTTAGAGGGAGTGCTCCAAAAATTTGGTTTTTGCAACAAGTGGACCAATTGGGTGATGCAATGTGTCAAATCAGTGAGGTACTCGTGAAATGTAATGGAGAGCTTCGAAACGTTCACCCCTCTCGTGGCTTGCGCCAAGGTGACCTGCTGAGCCCATACCTATTCCTCTTTGTGGCTGATGGTCTCGTGCACTTGCTGAAGAAGGAATTGGCGGAGAAAAACCTCACTCCAATAAAGATTGCTAGAAATAGCCCGGGTATCTCGAACCTCCTTTTTGCAGATGATTGTCTGATTTTCTTTAAAGCGGTGCCAGAACAAGCGGAAACGATCAAAAGGGTCCTCGATACTTTCCAGAAGTGCACTGGGCAGCTTCTGAGTTCGAACAAGTGTTCCCTCCTGTTCAGCGAGGTTTGTCCCACAGGAACGAGAGAGAGCATTAAAACAACCCTAGGAGTGATAGCAGAAGCTTTTGAGAGCAAGTATCTGGGCTTGCCAACTCCGGAGGGTAGGATGAAGGAGGAACAATTCCAACCAATCATGGAAAGATTTGGTAAGAGGTGCAATGATTGGTCTGAAAAGTTCATGTCCTTTGCTGCAAAGGAAGTTCACATCAAATCAAATGTTCAAGCCCTTCCAACTTTCACAATGAGTGTCTTCATGCTCTCACAGGGGTTTTGTGATAAGTACGAGAAAATGATACGCTAATTCGGTGGGGTGAAAGAGAGGGCAAAGAAAGGTCCACTGGATGTCCCGGGAACGATGTGAAACCAAAGAGAGCGGGTGGCATAGGACTTAGAGATATGCGGTTGTTTAACCAAGCTCTCCTTGCAAAACAGTATGGAGGCTCATCCGAACCAGATAGCCTTTTTGGCGAGAGTTGAAATCCAAGTACTACCCCAACGGAAATATCCTAGATACGGTGTTTGCAAAGGATGCTTCCCCAGTGTGGAGAGCCATTGAATTTGGGCTAGATTTGTTGAAGAAGGGGATGATCTGGCGAGTGGGAGATGGAAAAAGCATCCAGATTCAGCGGGACCAATGGATCCCGAGGAGGAAGGACTCATGACACCGCTTTCATCAGAGATCGCGATAAGATGGGTTAGTCACCGATGTTGCAGACAGAAGGAATGGAACGTTGCCTCGATTCAAAGAACTATTTCATCCTTTTGATGCCGAGGAGATCCGCAAGCTCGTAATTCCTACCACTTCGCAGCGATTGCATAGCATGGCATTATGAGAAAATGGCATCTTCACAAATTGAAGTCTGCCTATAATCTCCGCGCTTGCTCAGGCGGTGTCCCAACTCCTTCTAGTTCATCCAAGACTCCAAATGACCGCAACATTTGGGATCTCATTTGGAAAGCGAAGGTGCCGGCAAGGTCCGAATCTTTGGTCGGAGGATTGCGACCAACACTCTAGCCACAAAAGGAACAAATGGAGACGCACTCTTGAACAGGATGACACCGCAACATTTGTGGTAATGGAGTGGAGGATGAACACCATGCGGTTATCATGTGCACAAAGAGCGAGCTCACGAATGAGATGAGAGAGGTGTGGTCACTTCCGGAGGAGGAAAACTATGGTACACGGGGATGATTGGCTCCAACTCGCACCGAGTACATGTGTGATGAGGATATGCGCCAAGGTTATTGCTCCTTCTCCGCGCCTGTTGGCATCTGCGTGAGGACCGATTGGAATAATGGGAGGAGTCAATCAGAGTTCGGTGTTGTTCCTAAAAAGTACGATGAAGACTCGCAAACGCGCTAGTGAATGAGGATGAGGCGGGAGATCAAACCAGCTCAAATCACAGGCTAACACGTGACGTGCATGGGCTCGACCCCAAGAGGACAAGTGGATACCGCCACCCGTGGAGCCGCAAAAATTAATACGGACGCAGCTGCTCGATGTGGATTAGGCGGGGAGGGATACTGGCGCTGCTGCTCGTGATTACAGAGGCTTTGTCTTCCTGTCGGTTTCGTGAAGCTTCCAATGTGCAAAGACCGCTGAGGAAGCCGAGGCCGTCTGCCTTTGGTGGGGCTACTGAGCAATGGCCAAATTCTATTATGGAGAGGTGGTGCTCGAGGTAGATAAACGAAGGTTTTGCCGCAGAATCTGTCCGGGCAAGTACCGCCCAGATCTCCTTGCTATGGGCTGATTTTGGACATAAAAGAGGCAATGGCATGCTTCTCGATTGCGAAGTGTTCGATGGGTGAGCCGCAAAGGAATGCTTTGGCACATGAGCTTGTCAGACCTTTGAATAGGAGTAGGGCGACCAAATGGTGATCGCAGATGTCCCGACGAGTTTACGATCCCGGATGCTCGCTGATTGTATTACTCCCCCAGAGTAGTGTGTTACTACTCTGATCTCAAAAAAAAAAAAAAACTTGATGACAAGACATGTTTGGGATGGCGTCCTCGCATTGCATGTGGACATGCAATGCAAAGTACTACGGCCTATACAAGATCATGGTACTACATGACCAAACCTAGCTCAAAATTTCAAATTCGGAGCCCGATCAGAGCAGGAGTGAAGAACACTTTGAGCATAAAGTTGACTCATTGATTACATCACTTATCAACATGTACTACTAGTACTAGTAGTACAGCTAAGATTGGGTGATGGAGGGGAAGCGGCATGCCTCCTGGCCGCCCATCACGTGCACCAGCTGTCCAGCGGAGCCGAACCGGAGCCAGCCGGACACCTACGCAGCGGCAGGGACAGTCGCGCATCCCATGATGCTCGCCGCGTACAGGTGCCCTCATCCGGTGTATCATCCGGACCGGTGCGGTGAGGTGGCCTTTGGGCCTCCCACGGACGGATGATGGTCCATCCTCCATCGCCACCACACTCCTATGCTCCTTCCTATCCCAAAACCACGAGCTGTCCCCGCTGTTCCCTTATCCTGCTGCGGTGCAACGTAGGTGCAGATATTTTGGTGATGGGCGAAAAGTTTATTCGTTCTAGCAGCCCTTCGCCCCCATGCATTGCATCCATGCAAAGGCAGCCAGGCAGTTCGTTTTGTTTGCCATGGATCTCTGCCGTGCCGAGACATCTGCGTTTCATCTCTGCTCTGTCTGGACTGTCTCGTTCCTCTCCAACGTCTCTGCTTCCGTGGTCAGGCAGGCAGATCGGCACTGTCACGCACGCACTGGAAAAAATCCACATTGCCATTTGGTTCTGTCGCGTACGTAGCAACAACGTTGAAGAAGAAGAAATGGAAGGAACAGGGCGACATGGCCAGAACGGACCCATGCGGCGTGGGCGGTAGAGGGACCTGTTCCTACACATGTTCATTCCTGGAACGCAAAGCATGGAACCACAGCTCGGATCAAAAGCGGGAGAGCTTAGCTTTAACCCTTTGCATCAGCCGTAAGGCAACGGAAAGTTGCATCGTGTCAGGCAGGCGCAACCTGCTCCCCGTCTCCGTTGGCTTTTTTTTTTGTGTAAGTACGTCTCTGTGAGCCTGCGGGCGAGGAGATCTCGGAGCTTGTGTGTCAAGGAAACAAACATCCGCCTGTTTTCGATGAAGTTGTGCTCACTCCACGGACGATGATGAGATGGCCTGCCTGGCGGCACGTGAAGCCCGTACCAGACGTCCGCACCGGATTTTTGGCGTTCACGGCAGGTCCCTTTCTTTGGGGTTGGGGTGAGGGTGACGATCTTGACCGCAGTAAAGAAGCTTTGTTTGGCGGGTAGCCGTGGTAAAAGTTTGTGATGCATCACACACAACCGGTCATTAAGGGCATGTACAATGATGGCATATGGATACATATGCCCCATGACAAAAAGGTATTTGAGGCACCTATATTAATTTTTTCTCTCCAATGCAAGCTATCATTAGTGGGCCTTATTAAAAAATACTCCCTCCGTTCCTAAATATTTGTCTTTCTAGACATTTCAAATGACTACTACATACAGATGTATGTAGACGTATTTTAGGGTGTAGATTCACTCATTTTGCTCCGTATGTAGTCACTTGTTGAAATGCCTAGAAAGACAAGTATTTAGGAACGGAGGGAGTAGAAAGTAAAGACTCCAACCTTTTCAGCTTTGTCACCGGACCACACTTTTTCTCTTCAAGCACCCGTCTCCTGGAAAGGATCCCGCTTCCCTATCCGAATCTACTTTACGTCATATCCGATCCTACATGGCATGCGAGGCATCACCTTGAGGCTATGCATTGTACATGCCCTAAGTAGTACCAACCACTATGCATACATGTTGAAAAAATTGGTGTTTCTAGATCTGGCTTCCGAAGATGTCATGACTTCGGCACAAAGCTACACGGAGGGATCCTGATAAATGTCACACGTGTGGTATGTATACACGATAGTTCTGAGCCTTTCTTATGGCAAATTTAGTGACATGAGATTGGCAACTTTTTTTTATGGCAAGTTTCACATCATGTCATCTTGCTTAAGGCGTTACTCCATTCTTGTTAACTTAATACACTAAATGCATGCCGGATACCGGTCAATGTGTGAAGTAATAGTAGTAGATGTAAACAGGAGTCGGTCTACTTGTCACGGACCTGATTCCTATATTGATGATCATTGTTAGATATTATCATAACTTTGCGGTTTTTTTATCAATTGCTCAACAGCAATTTGTTTACCCAGTGTATGCATTCTTTCAAGAGAGAAGCCTTTGGCGACAACTATGGCCCCCGGGTCTATTTTTTATCATATTATTTTTTAGATCTATATAACCAAAACCAAAAATACCTTGCTGCAATGTATTTACTTTTACTTTGTTTTGCACTTTTATTTTTCTTTGCAAGTAACTTTGAAGGGATTGACAACCCCTTTATCGCGTTGGGTGCAAGTATTTGTTTGTTTATGTAGGTACAATCATTGGTGACTTGTGTGTTTCTCCTACTGGATTGATATCTTGGTTCTCAAACTGAGGGAAATACTTATCTCTACTTTGCTGCATCACCATTTCCTCTTCAAGGGAAAAACCAATACAGGTTCAAGAAGTAGCATTGATCATTGAATTGTTGATCAGGATAGCGTGGATTGGTGACCTTGGTTCTCAACTGAGGGAAAACCTAACACATACTGTAAATCCTTGCACTTCAAGGCCCAACTATTTCAAGGATAATTGTGGTTGTGGATGCTCAATATGGTTTTTTGGGAACATATAAGAATATTTGAAGAAACAAAAGTCATAAATACCCAATATCTTGTTCTAACAAGGTGTTATTTTTTATTAATCTTTCTATTCAAAATTCAATTAACGATGAGATTTAGTATCCTTTCTTGCATTTTCTTAACTCACAAAATGTTGAGTATGCACCAATTCCCCTAATGGTTCAATCATAAGTAGATGCAAGTCAACGGTTTTGCAACATGTATGCGTGGATCTCCCCCGCCTATCAATTGTAACAAGAATGTGTATCGATTATACTATCGTAGTCAATTGCCTATGTCAATTCAACAACTATATCCACAAACACAAAGACATGCTCTGTCTTACTTTTTGAAAACTAATTAATGGCATCACTTATTTTTACTTTTATCTTCTTAAGTACTTCAGTTACCACACTTGCAACCTATTTTAGTTAAAGACTCTAGGTAGTAAACACTAAGGTGCTCAGGTAGTTATGTAAGTGGCATGCATAACTTGAGAGAATAGGAGCCTACATTTAACTCATATGGGGTATCGACACTCAATACTTACACATTTATATTGAGAAGTTCTACAACAATCCTCTATAGTTGGAGTTATGTGTAGCACATACATGGACCGCGAGGCTATGCCTCAGCCCTCTACCTATGAGAACTACTCACACATCACAATGAAATTGCAAAGACAACATTGTAAAAAGGCTTCCTTGAGACGAATGACTAAACCCTGTTAAGATATCTTCAATGGCAATGGAATCTCGAGTGAAAATATGATCTACCATCTTACAATAGAATGTCCAAGGAGTACCCCCACGAGGAAGAAATGAGACCATCAATCATCGGCATTCATCACTATGAATGTCACCAAAAGATCTTTTGGTGTTCTCAAGACGAAATGGGGAATACTCCTTCGGATCACACGTTACAAAGTTTAAACACATACAGTGATAATTGCTACAACATGTGTCTTCATAACTACATTCGTGAGAGCAAACTACATGATGACTGTCGGTGTCAAAACCGGCGGATCTCGGGTAGGGGGTCCCGATCTGTGCGTCAAGGCTGATGGTAACAGGAAGCAAGGGACACAGATGTTTACCCAGGTTCGGGCCCTCTCGATGGAGGTAAAACCCTACTTCCTGCTTGATTAATATTGATGATATGGGTAGTACAAGAGTAGATCTACCACGAGATCGTAGAGGCTAAACCCTAAGAGCTAGCTGAAGGAAATATGCCCTAGAGGCAATAATAAAGTTATTATTTATTTCCTTATTTCATGATAAATGTCTATTATTCATGCTAGAATTGTATTAACCGGAAACATAATACATGTGTGAATATATAGACAAACAGAGTGTCACTAGTATGCCTCTACTTGACTAGCTTGTTAATCAAAGATGGTTATGTTTCCTAACCATGAACAAAGAGTTGTTATTTGATTAACGGATCACATCATTAGTTGAATGATCTGATTGACATGACCCATTCCGTTAGCTTAGCACCCGATCGCTTAGTATGTTGCTATTGCTTTCTTCATGACTTATACATGTTCCTATGACTATGAGATTATGCAACTCCTGCTTATCGAGGAACACTGGTACTACCAAACGTCACAACGAATCGGGTGATTATAAAGGAGTACTACAGTGTCTCCAAAGGCGATGTTGGGTTGGCATATTTCGAGATTAGGATTTGTCACTCCGATTGTCGGAGAGGTATCTGGGCCCTCTCGGTAATGCACATCACTTAAGCCTTGCAAGCATTACAACTAATGAGTTAGTTGCGAGATGATGTATTACGGAACGAGTAAAGAGACTTGCGTAACGAGATTGAACTAGGTATTGGATACCGACGATCGAATCTCAGGCAAGTAACATATCCGATGACAAAGGAACAAACGATCTTGTTATGCGGTCGACCGATAAAGATCTTCGAGAATATGTAGGAGCCAATATGGGCATCCAGGTCCCGCTATTGGTTATTGACCGAGAATAGTTCTAGGTCATGTCTACATAGTTCTTGAACCCGTAGGGTCCGCACGCTAAGGTTTCGATGATGCTTATATTATGAGTTTATGAGTTTTGATGTACCGAAGGAGTTCGAGTCCCGGATGAGATCGGGGACATGACGAGGAGTCTCGAAATGGTCGAGACGTAAAGATCGATATATTGGACGACTATATTCGGAGTTCGGAAAGGTTCCGAGTGATTCGGTATTTTTGAGTACCGAGGAGTTACGGGAATACGGGAAGAGTATTGGGCCTTAATGGGCTTTAGTGGGAAAGAGCCAGAGGAGGCGCGCCCCTCCCAAGCCCAGTCCGAATTGGACAAAGGGTTTGGGGCGCGCCCCCTCTTCCTTCCTTCTCCACTTCCCTCTTTCCCCCTTGACCTAGTTGGACTAGGAAAGAAGGAATCCTACTCCGGTGGGAGTAGGACTCCTTGGCGCTCCTCCTCCTAGGGCCGGCCTCCTCCTCCCTCCTCCTTTATATCTGGGGCAGGGGCACCCCATAGACACACAAGTTGATCTACGGATCGTTCCTTAGCCGTGTCTGTGCCCCTTCCACCATATTCCACCTCGGTCATATCGTCAAGCTTAGGCGAAGCCTGCGCCGGTAGTACATCAAGATCGCCACCACGCCGTCAGGTCGTGGAACTCTCCTCGACACTCGGCTGGATCGGAGTTCGAGGGACGCCATCGAGCTGAACGTGTGCGTAACTCGGAGGTGCCGACGCTCGGTACTTGGATCGGTCGGATCGTGAAGACGCACGACTACATCAACCGCGTTGTCATAACGCTTCGCTTACGGTCTCACGAGGGTACGAGACGACACTCTCCCTCTCGTTGCTATACATCACCATGATCTTGCGTGTGCGAGGAAATTTTTGAAATTACTACGTTCCCCAATAGTGGCATCCGAGCCTAGGTTTTATGGTTTGATGTTTTGCACGAGTAGAACACAAGTGAGTTGTGGGCGATACAAGTCATACTACCTACCAAAGATGTCATATTTTGGTTCAGCGGTATTGTGAGATGAAGCGCCCGGACCGACATTACGCCAGACGCTTACGCGAGATTGGTTTCACTGTTACGAGCACTCGTGCTTAAAGGTATTGGCGGGTGTCTGTCTCTCTCACTTTAGTTGAACCGAGTATGGCTACGCCCGTCCTTGAGAAGGTTAAACGAGTCTATTTGACGAAGTATCGTTGTGGTTTTGATGCGAGGTGAGATTGGTTCTTGCTTAAGCCCGTAGCAACCACGTAAAATTTGCAACAACAAAGTAGAGGACGCCTAACTTGTTTTTGCAGGTATGTTGTGATGTGATATGGTCAAGACGTGATGCTATATTTTATTGTATGAGATGATCATGTTTTGTAACCGGTTATCGGCAATGGGCGGAGCCATATGGTTGTCGCTTATTGTATGAAATGCAACGCTCTGTAATTGCTTTACTTTATCACTAAGCGGTAGCGATAGTCGAGAAGCAATAGATGGCGTAACGACAACGATGCTACGATGGAGATCAAGGTGTCGCGCGGTGACGATGGTGGTCATGACGATTGCTTCGAGATGGAGATCACAAGCACAAGATGATGATGGCCATATCATATCACTTATATTGATTGCATGTGATGTTTATCCTTTATGCATCTTATCTTGCTTTGATTGACGGTAGCATTTTAAGATGATCTCTCACTAAAATTATCAAGTAGTGTTCTCCCGAGTATGCACCGCTGCCAAAGTTTGTCGTGCCGAGACACCACGTGATGATCGGTGTGATAAGCTCTACGTCCATCTACAACGGTACAAGCCAGTTTTGCACACGCGAATACTCAAGTTAAACTTGACGAGCCTAGCATATGCAGATATGGCCTCGAACACGAGACCGAAAGGTCGAGCGTGAATCATATAGTAGATATGATCAACATAAGATGTTCACCATTGAAAACTACTCCATCTCACGTGATGATCGGTTATGGTTTAGTTGATTTGGATCACGTGATCACTTAGATGACTAGAGAGATGTCTGTCTAAGTGGGAGTTCTTAAGTAATATGATTAATTGAACTTAAATTTATCATGAACTTAGTCCCGTAGTATTTTGCAAATTATGTTGTAGATCAATAGCTCGCGTTGTTGCTTTCATATGTTTATTTTGATATGTTCCTAGAGAAAACTGTGTTGAAAGATGTTAGTAGCAATGATGCGGATAGGATCCGTGATCTGAGGTTTATCCTCATTGCTGCGCAGAAGAATTATGTCCTTAATGCACCGCTAGGTGATGACCTATTGCAGAGAGCGGATGCAAACGTTATGAACGTTTGGCTAGCTCAATATGATGACTACTTGATAGTTTAGTGCACCATGCTTAACAGCTTAGAATCGGGACTTCAAAGACGTTTTGAACGTCATGGACCATATGAGATGTTCCAGAGTTGAAGTTAATATTTCAAGCAAATACCCGAGTTGAGAGATATGAAGTCTTCAACAAGTTCTATAGCTAAAAGATGGAGGAGAATCGCTCAACTAGTGAGCATGTGCATGATTGTCCGGGTACTACAATCGCTGAATCAAGTGGGAGTTAATCTTCCAGATAAGATAGTGATTGACAAAATTTCTAGTCACCATCACCAAGTTAGTAGAACTTCGTGATGAACTATAGTATGCAAGGGATGATGAAAATGATTCCCAGTTCTTCGTGATGTTGAAATCGACGAATGTAGAAATCAAGAAAGAGCATCAAGTGTTGATGATTGACAAGACCACTAGTTTCAAGAAAAGGGCAAAGGAAAGAAAGGGAACTTCAAGTGGAAAGACAAGCAAGTTGTCACTCCCACGAAGAAGCTCCAAGCTGGACCAAAGCTCAAACCGAAAGTGCTTACACCGCAAAGGAAATGGTCACTGGAAGCGGAAATGCCCTGAATATTTGCTGGATAAGAAGGATGGCAAAGTGAACAAAGGTATATTTGATATACATGTTATTGATGTGTACTTTACTAAGTGTTTATAGCAACCCCTCGGTATTTGGTACTGGTTCAGTTGCTAAGAGTAGTAACTCGAAACGGGAGTTGCAGAATAAACAGAAACTAGTTAAGGGTGAAGTGACGATGTGTGTTGAAAGTAGTTTCAAGATTGATATGATCATCATCGCACACTCCCTATACTTTCGGGATTAGTGTTGAACCTAAATAAATGTTATTTGGTGTTTACGTTGAGCATGAATATGATTTGATCGTGTTTATTGCAATACGGTTATTCATTTAAGTAAGAGAATAAACTGTTGTTCTGTTCACATGAATAAAACCTTATATGGTTACACACCCAATAAAAATGGTTCATTGGATCTCGATCGTAGTGATACACATATTCATAATATTGAAACCAAAAAATACAAAGTTAATAATGATAGTGCAACTTATTTGTGGTAATCGCCGCTTAGGTCATATTGGTGTAAAGCGATGAAGAAACTCCATGCTGATGGGATTTTGGAATCACTTGATTATGAATCACTTGATGCTTGCGTAACCGTGCCTTTTGGGCAAGATGACTAAAACTCCGTTCTCCGAACAATGGAACAAGCTCTTGACTTATTGGAAATAATACATACCGATGTATGCGATCCAATGAGTGTTGATGCTCGTGGCAAGTATCGTTATTTTCGACCTTCACAAGATGATTTGAGCAGATATGGGTATATCTACTTGATGAAACATAAGTCCGAAATAGTTGAAAGGTTCAAAGAATTTCAGAGTGAAGTGGAAAATCATCATAACAAGAAAATAAAGTTTCGCGATCCGATCGTGGAGATGAATATTTGAGTTACGAGTTTGGTCTTCAATTAAAACAATGTGGAATAGTTTCACAAACTCACGCCACCTGGAACACCACAATGTAATGGTGTGTCCGAACGTCGTAATCGTACTTTCCTAGATATGGTGCGATCTATGATATCTCTTATCGATTTACCAATATCGCTTTTGGGATCATGCATTAGAGACAGCTGCATTCACATTAAAAGGCACCATCTAAACTGCTGAGACGACACTATATGAACTGTGGTTTAGCAAGAAACCAAAGTTGTCGTTTCTTAAAGTTTGGGGCTGCGATGCTTATGTGAAAAAGTTTCATCCCGATAAGCTCAAACCCAAATCGGAGAAGTGCGTCTTCATAGAATACCCAAAGGTAACTATTGGGTACACCTTCTATCACAGATCCAAAGGCAAGTTATTCGTTGCTAAGATGGATCCTTTCTAGAGAAGGAGTTTCTCTCGAAAGAAGTGAGTGGGAGGAAAGTAGAACTTGATGAGGTAATCGTACTGTTCCCTTATTGAAAGTAGTTCATCACGTAAATCTGTTCTTGTGACTACTATACCAATTAGTGAGGAAGCTAATGATGATGATCATGTAACTTCAGATCAAGTTACTACCGAACCTTGTAGGTAAAACAGAGTGAGATCCACACCAGAGTGGTACGGTAATCCTATTCTGGAGGTCATGTTACTTGACCATGACAAACCTACGAACTATGAGGAAGCGATGATGAGCCTAGATTCCGCGAAATGGCTTGAGGCCATGAAATCTGAGATGAGATCCATGTATGAGAACAAAGTATGGACTTTGGTGGAGTTGCCCGATGATCGGCAAGCCATATTGTATAAATGGATCTTCAAGAGGAAGACGGACGTTGATAGTAGTGTTACTATCTACAAAGCTCGACTTGTCGCAAAAAGGTTTTTGACAAGTTCAAGGTGTTGACTACAATGAGATTTTCTCAATCAGTAGCGATGCTTAAGTCTGTCCAAATCATGTTAGCAATTGCCACAATTTATGAAATTTGGCAAATGGATGTAAAAAACTGCATTCTGAATGGGTTTCGGAGGAAGAGTTGTATGTGATGCAACCGTAAGGTTTTATCGATCCAAAGGAGCTAACAAAGTGTGCAAGCTCCAAATGATCCATCTATGGACTGGTGCAAGCATCTCGAGTTGGAATATACGCTTTGATAAGTTGATCAAAGATATAGTTTATACAGACTTGCAAAGGAAGCCTGATTTACAAGAAAGTGAGTGGGAGCACTACAAAGATTTCGATAAGTATATGTGAATAACATATTGTTGATCGGAAATAATGTAGAATTATTCTCGCAAAGCATAAAGGAGTGTTTAAAAGGAGTTTTTCAAAGAAAGACCTCGTGAAGCTGCTTGCATATTGAGCATTAAGATCTATAGAGATAGATCAAGACGCTTGATAAGTTTTTTCAATGAGTACATACCTTGACAAGATTTTGAAGTAGTTCAAAATGGACAATCAAAGAAAGAGTTCTTGCCTGTGTTACAAGGTGTGAAATTGAGTAAGACTCAAAACCCGACCACGGCAGAAGATAGAAAGAGAATGAAAGTCATTCCCTATGCCTTGGCCATAGGTTCTATAAAGTATGCCATGCTGTGTACCAGATCTATTGTATACCCTACATCGAGTTTGGCAAGGAGTACAATAGTGATCTAGGAGTAGATCACTAGAAAGCGGTCAAAATTATCCTTAGTGGAATAAGGATATGTTTCTCGATTATGGAAGTGACAAAAGGTTCGTCAGAAGGGTTACGCCGATGCAAGTTTTGACACCGATCCGATGACTCTAAGTCTCGATCTAGATACATATTGAAAGTGGGAGCAATTAGCTAGAGTAGCTCCGCAAGAGCATTGTAGACATAGAATATTTGCAAAATACATACGGCTCTGAATGTGACAGATCCGCTGACTAAACTTCTCTCACGAGCAAAACATGATCATACCTTTGTACTCTTTGGGTGTTAATCACATAGCGATGTGAACTAGATTATTGACTCTAGTAAACCCTTTGGGTGTTGGTCACATGACGATGTGAACTATGGGTGTTAATCATATACGATATGATTATTGGTGTTCAATCACATGGCGATGTGAACTAGATTATTGACTCTAGTGCAAGTGGGAGATCAAGGAAATATGCCCTAGAGGCAATAATAAAGTTATTATTTATTTCCTTATTTCATGATAAATGTCTATTATTCATGCTAGAATTGTATTAACCGGAAACATAATACATGTGTGAATATGTAGACAAACAGAGTGTCACTAGTATGCCTCTACTTGACTAGCTTGTTAATCAAAGATGGTTATGTTTCCTAACCATGAACAAAGAGTTGTTATTTGATTAACGGATCACATCATTAGTTGAATGATCTGATTGACATGACCCATTCCGCTAGCTTAGCACCCGATCGCTTAGTATGTTGCTATTGCTTTCTTCATGACTTATACATGTTCCTATGACTATGAGATTATGTAACTCCCGCTTGCCGAGGAACACTTTGGTACTACCAAACGCCACAACGAATCGGGTGATTATAAAGGAGTACTACTGTGTGTCTCCAAAGGCGATGTTGGGTTGGCGATTTCGAGATTAGGATTTGTCACTCCGATTGTCGGAGAGGTATCTCTGGGCCCTCTCGGTAATGCACATCACTTAAGCCTTGCAAGCATTACAACTAATGAGTTAGTTGCGTAGATGATGTATTACGGAACGAGTAAAGAGACTTGCCGGTAACGAGATTGAACTAGGTATTGATACCGACGATCGAATCTCGGGCAAGTAACATACCGATGACAAAGGGAACAAACGATCTTGTTATGCGGTCTCGACCGATAAAGATCTTCGAGAATATGTAGGAGCCAATATGGGCATCCAGGTCCCGCTATTGGTTATTGACCGAGAATAGTTCTAGGTCATGTCTACATAGTTCTCGAACCCGTAGGGTCCGCACGCTTAAGGTTTCGATGATGCTTATATTATGAGTTTATGAGTTTTGATGTACCGAAGGAGTTCGGAGTCCCGGATGAGATCGGGGACATGACGAGGAGTCTCAAATGGTCGAGACGTAAAGATCGATATATTGGACGACTATATTCGAGTTCGGAAAGGTTCCGAGTGATTCGGTATTTTTCGAGTACCGGGAGTTACGGGAATACGGGGAAGAGTATTGGGCCTTAATGGGCTTTAGTGGGAAAGAGCCAGAGGAGGAGGCGCGCGCCCCTCCCAAGCCCAGTCCGAATTGGACAAAGGGTTTGGGGCGCGGCCCCCCTCTTCCTTCCTTCTCCACTTCCCTCTTTCCCCCCTTGACCTAGTTGGACTAGGAAAGAAGGAATCCTACTCCCGGTGGGAGTAGGACTCCCTTGGCGCGCCCTCCTCCTAGGGCCGGCCTCCTCCTCCCTCCCTCCTTTATATACGGGGGCAGGGGCACCCCATAGACACACAAGTTGATCTACGGATCGTTCCTTAGCCGTGTGTTGTGCCCCTTCCACCATATTCCACCTCGGTCATATCGTCGCAAGCTTAGGCGAAGCCCGCGCCGTAGTACATCAAGATCGCCACCACGCCGTCGGCCGACGGAACTCTCCTCGACACTCGGCCAGATCGGAGTTCGAGGGACGCCATTGAGCTGAACGTGTGCAGAACTCGGAGGTGCCGTGACGCTCGGTACTTGGATCGGTCGGATCGTGAAGACGTCGACTACATCAACCGCGTTGTCATAACGCTCCGCCACGGTCTCACGAGGGTACGAGACGACACTCTCCCCTCTCGTTGCTATACATCACCATGATCTTGCGTGTGCGTAGGAAATTTTTTGAAATTACTACGTTCCCCAACACTAGCCTATGATGGTATCATTGTAATTGTGATCGGCCTTCTAAGGACCAACCGGTTTATATAGACACCGGAGAGGGATAGGGTTTACATGGAGTCGGTTACAAGGAAGGAAATACAATATCCGGATCGCCAAGCTTGCCTTCCACGCAAAGGAGAGTCCCATCCGGACACGGGCCAAAGTCTTGAGTCTTGTATCTTCACGCTTCAATAGTCCGGACGCAGACACAATCCGCTGTCCGGATACCCCTAATCCAGACTCCTCGAGCCGCTAAACCAGGCTTCAATGACGATGAGTCCGCGCATAAAGATTGTCTTCGGCATTGCAAGGCGGGTTCCTCCTCCGAATACTCCAGAGTGGTTATCGAACACGTAGACCGTGTCCGGATCTGCAAGATGATCTTCATATGCCACCGTAGAGAGAATGATATTTCACAAATGCAATATGCTGACAATTTTCCTGATGACGTGATATGTTATTACGGTCGGATCATTATTCGATCCGTTTTCCCACAACTAGCTACAACACATATTGCGAGGCGGTTTCTTTGACACGTCTCATCAAAGCAGAGATTGTGTCCCCTTATCACAGGATTCTCATCAATACGGGTATGGGTAATCTAACCGTGCCGCTAACCGCGATGAGTGGGAGGTAGATGGGTTCTACCAGGCAAGTGGGGAGGCACAAAAAGCCTCTATTGCCTTTATAAGGAGGTCAGGTTCCTTTCTCTTTTACCCATGCCTTCTCCTCCCGCTAGCTCATTCCCCTCTGTGCGAGCCCTAACGCCCAAGCACTCTTATTCCCCACTGAAGGGAAGTTTCCCGAAGATGTCCAGATCCGGAGCAGGAGGTAGATGGATGGCCTCAACTGTCCAGGAGAAGGGCATCAAGAAGCTCCGGAGCCGCAGATCCGCCCAAGATCGCCACCGCCTTCCACCGCGGGACAAGTCGCCCCCACTCCGGAATCTCATGAGAGAGTCGTGTTCCTTCCCCATTTCGTCCGTGGGCTTGGGTTTCCCCTCCACGCATTCGTTCGGGGAGTCATGTATTACTATGGGATCGATTTTCATGATCTTTCCCCCAACTCCTTCCTCAATATCTCGACGTTTATCGTCGTGTGCGAGGCTTTTCTATGGACCCCACCTCACTTCGGCCTATGGCTGAATATCTTCAATGTGAAGCCTAAGGTGGTGAGTGGCGAACATGCCGAGTGCGGCGGCGCCATGGTAAGCAAGATGCCCAAGGCTGTTTGGCCGAAAGGCGCTTTCAATGACTCCGTCAAGGAGTGGCAGCAGCAGTGGTTCTATATCACCGAACCACGCGGCAAGAAGTGGGCGGCAACCGAGTTCAGATCCGAGCTCCATCATGCTCACGCCCTGCCCGAGAAGGGCCCGAACTGGTGCTCGTCCGATGAGCTGTTATTGCTCTAGACGAGCATTCAGGGTGTGGTCGATAGGGACCTCAAACTCGTCGACGTAGTACAGGTGATGCTAGTTCGCCTGGTTCTCCCTTGTCAGCTCCGAGCTTGTGCCCTGTGGGAGTTTGATCCGGCCGAGCACCAAACCCTTCGGGAGCTTTATGATTCCTCCCACAAGGATATCTGGAAGGTGCTCTTTAAGTCCGGTAAATTGTGGCCGGGCCCCGCCGAAGACCGTGGGTACCAATCATCCCATTCTCCAAGCTCGGTAAGTCACAGTCAGACTCTGTCTATTCATGCTTTAGTCGACATGTCATGTGGGAGACATCCTAATCGTGTTTCATTGCAACTTTAGGGATGGGTAAAGAAGGTGGAGCGGCTACATTGTCCAGCCCCCCTGCTGGAGGAGCCGGCCGGACCTCTTCTGACGAAGATGCTGGTCCCCGCGCCTTACAAGGCGCCAAAGAAAGAGGCCTCCAAGAAGGTCAAGAAGACCCGGGGTGGCCTTCGCCGTCGCGAGGCTTTGGACGCCAAATCCGAGGACTCCAGTGACGATCCTTCGTCGGAGGACGAAGAGGAGGAAGCAAAGGAGGATGAGCCTCACTCTGATGGTGGGAGGAAGAGGACGGCCTCCAGATCTCTGGAGGTCGGATAGCCCAAGAGGGGGGAACATTCCCTCTCAGGGGCATCCCCCACGGCTGCCGATAGCAGCCCGGAGGGGATCTGTGGCCCAGCCCTCGGAGAAGTCAGTATCCCAACACACATATGCGCCCGGATCGCTTTTGGGGTGTAGTAGTTTTGATTGCTGCTCACATATTGCACAGCCCGCAAGGTCTCATACGGCGGTCCTCGCCGGAGGATTCACTGGGCTCGGACGCTTTGGCGAGCGAGATGCCTCCGCAGGCCCCTTCCCTCAAGTCTGGGCACGACACTGAGGTGTCATCTCGACAAGAGACGGACCAGGGAGGACCTATCCCTGGTGCCGAACACGCGGGGATGGATACGACCCCCAGGACCTCTAGGGTTCCGGGATCGAGCGAGCAGCCACCCCTGATGGTGGGGGGCCTGCCTACGCCGCTGGCGTCCTCTGTTCGAGCAGAGCTACCTGGCGGTCTATCGACAACGTTGAAGAACGCGTCTATTGTCGATGAGCATCGAGCCCTTATGGGCGCGACGGTTGAAAGAATTCAGTCCGCCGAGAGCGGGTTGAACGAGTCCTGCCTTGGCCTTATTAAGGCTTTTGAGGTATGTTTCCTAGGAAACCCTTGAAGAATTGTCATAATATGAGTAGTAGCCCCTGATGCACTGTCCGGCGGAGGAGAGAGAGCCAGGCAGGGGATCAAATCCCCTGCTCTCGCAGGAGCCTATGTAAATAACGTATACCCTTTTGTGTGAAAACAGGCATCCGCAGAGAGGATGGCTGCTTACAATGTGGAAGTGTCCGAACTGAAGCAGAGCCTTGCACGGGCCGAGGAGGAACTCGGCCGTGTGAGGAAGCAACTCGAAGACAAGCAAGGTATGTTGAAAACATTTGTCTTGAAGTTGGCATGAACGAATGGTTGTGCAGAATAAAAAATATTAGTATTGTGTGCTCTAGGAGCGGGTGCCAAATACAAGGCACGAAAGAAAGCTTTGGCTCATGCCAACAAGAAGGCTGAGGCCGAACATGCGCTTTGTGAAAAACACGAGGCCAGGGTTATCACAGCTCAGCAAGAGCTCCAAGAAGCTATGAAGAAAAGCGAGGGCTTGGAGCAGAGTCTAGAAGGGAAAGAATCCAAGCTCGCCCAAGCTCTCGAGGCTGCAGAAGGTGCTCGGGAAGAAGCCCGAGGTGTTGCGCGGGACATTCAGGAGGCCCGGAAAGTGGCGGCTGGTAAGGCCTTCTGTATTCTTAGATCTTTATATGTTAGAATGTGAAGAATCCAAGCGGCAAGCTGATTCTTATTTTTC
Organism: Aegilops speltoides; assembly: GCA_021437245.1. Lineage (NCBI taxonomy): Eukaryota > Viridiplantae > Streptophyta > Magnoliopsida > Poales > Poaceae > Aegilops > Aegilops speltoides. Next base: position 486,579,615 of record CM038142.1, read on the forward strand.
CAGGGGCTTTTGCGGATCTTCCTCGTAGCATATCAGATGCCGCTCAATTCTACCGCACCGAGGAGAAGAAGATCATGGAGAGGGATTTTGGTCCCAAAGATTCGGCGCCAACTATCGGTGCCATTTATCAATCAGCTAAAACAGCTAGTCGAACTGCACCAGGCGGCCGAACTAGCCATGAAGGAGTTAGTTGTCCGGCTGTGGCCTGTGGAGCCGATTCCAAGCAGCATTTCAAGACTCGTCAAGTGGATTGTGGGTGCTCGCCCTGGCTTGATGCTATCAGTTTATCGCCTACATAGAAGGCGCGTGTATGGCGTTTGCCCGTGCGAAAGTGCATTGGGGGAGGCCTGATGCGGAGAAGCTGATGACTGAGGGGCCGCCGGAGGGAAAGGAGCATCGCAAGCCCGAGTTGTATTATGAAGGTGTAATGAAAGGGGCCCGCCTTGTGGCGGACAAGTGTGCTAAGCCATCATATTTCCCTGAGGGCGTTTGTGCCGCTTGTTGTAATATGGGATAATGGCATGTTTATTATATATTGCCTGTTTTATTTGAACATATGTTCTTCCTGTGCGGCTGTTTATTGTATGCCAATTTCGAGTTGGCGGTCATCGCTTCGCCTCGTAAAAAGATACGGGGGTGTTCGGGATATATCTGAACGCTCTTTATCTCATAGTTGGGTCCTTTTAAGGAGGTGTATCTTTCCGCGAACCAGGCAATCGGACTATAAGGCTTTATTACTCTCACTTAGCCATAGGAATTGAGTATGGTCGGGCAGCCTCTAGTGTTCTAAGGTCAACTAGGGCTCTATTGTCACCGATCGAAGACCGATCCGTCAGACTCAGCATTTAAAATGGCGCCAGGAGGAATAAATCTTTAAGGATTTTATAACCTCTCGAACAGCGGAACGGCTCTCGCTTCATCATGACAGTCGGTTTTTGGCTTTCTCTACTGAGGTGCTCGTCCGGCTGAACCGGGACACAATCGCAGTAGTTCTCCATCACTACCTTAGCCGATAGGACGGAACGTAAGGTACCAAAACATGAGAGCCGTGCAAACCCAACCAATGACCCAAGACATGATTCGGAGCAGATGCATGTAGTGCTATAAGTTCGGGGTGCCGAACGACCGAAAAGGTGGTCGGACTTTATCGCCAGATTCTTGGAAGCCCCCGTATAACCAAAGTAATGCGAATCGTGGCTGTCATTTTTTAAAGAGCGCCGCCGATAAACGACATACCGGTAATTTCTATTTAAGTCTACGATTGTAGTAGGATGATATGTCTATGCATATGAGTATGATGTATGGAAGGAAGTGTTATTTGGCGGAACCTGTTGTGGCCGGACCGAGGGGTTGTGAGTGGATCCGAATGAATCCGAACTGCCCTCTACCTGCATGTTCCTTCCTTTGTGTGTCCGGATAATTCCATGTCATGAAGTCATGTTCTCAAGGCCAATCGTTAGTTTGCAAATGCGAAAAGCTTGAAGGCAGCTAGGTGTCCTCTTGTTGTTGGTCCCAGGGTCCCTAATCGGGCCCTGGTGTGCCCAGCCGTTAGACCGTGAGGTAGTGCGGACTCCGCAATGGGTGTCCGGATAGTTGGCCTGGGTAATTTACCACGTGGAGTCTAGTCGATGTGGTTTTTAGCATACGGTAAACTATCGTATGGTGGGCAAGCGCCGAAGATTTATTCTTTGCCGTAGCATTTTTGGGTGATCCGAAGACAACCGTTTAGAGTGGTGGGCCAATGAAACTTGGCCTTTGCGTCTTATATCTTTTAGGAGATGTTTTTCGTGGCGTCATACCCTTGTGGGCTTTGTGTTGGGGAACGTAGTAATTTCAAAAAAATTCCTACGCACATGCAAGATCATGGTGATGGCATAGCAACGAGAGGGGAGAGTATTGTCCACGCACTGTGAGATCGTAAGCGAAGCGCTATGACAATGCGGTTGATGTAGTCGACGCCTTCACGATTCGACCGATCCAAGTACCGAACGCACGACACCTCCGAAGTTCAGCACACGCTCAGCTTGATGACGATCTCCGCACCGATCCAGAAAGCGTCGGGATGAGTTCCACAAGACGACGGCGCAGGACGACGATGATGTTCTATCGCGCAGGCTTCGCTTAAACTCCGTGACGATATGACCGAGGTGGAATATGGTGGAGGGGCACCGCACACGGCTAAGGAACGATCCGTAGATCAACTTGTGTGTCTTAGGGTGCCCCCTGCCCCCGTATATAAAGGAGCCACGGGGGAGGGGGCGGCCGGCCAAGGAGGGCACGCCAAGGGGGAGTCCTACTCCCACCGGGAGTAGGAGTCCCTTCTTTCCTAGTTGGAGTAGGAGAAAGGGAAGGAGGAGGAAGAGGGGAAGGAAAGGGGGGGGGCTGCCCCCCTCTCCTTGTCCTATTCGGACTAGGGAGGGGAGGGGGTGCGGCCCACCTCTTGCCTCCTCTCCTCTTCTCCCTTATGGCCCATGAAGGCCCAATAACCCCGGAGGGTTCCTAGTAACCCCTGCACTCCAGAAATGCCGATTTCACGGAACACTTCCGATGTCCAAACATAGGCTTCCATTATATCAATCTTTATGTCTCGACCATTTCGAGACTCTCGTCATGTCCGTGATTACATCCGGACCAACAAACTTCGGTACATCAAAACTTATAAACTCATAATGAAACTGTCATCATAACGTTAAGCGTGCGGACCCTACGGGTTCGGGAACTATGTAGACATGACCTAGAACTATTCTCGGTCAATAAACAATAGCGGAACCTGGATGCCCATATCGGTTCCTACATATTGTACAAAGATCTTTATCGGTCAAACCGCATAACAACATACGTTGTTCCCTTTGTCATTGGTATGTTACTTGCCCGAGATTCGATCGTCGGTATCCAATACCTAGTTCAATCTTGTTACTGGAAGTCTCTTTACTCGTTATGTAATGCATAATTCCATAACTAACTCATTAGCTACATTGCTTGCAAGGCTTATAGTGATGTGCATTACCGAGAGGGCCCAGAGATACCTCTCCGACAATCGGAGTGACAAAACCTAATATCAAAATACGCCAACCCAACATGTACCTTTGGAGACACCTGTAGTACTCCTTTATAATCACCCATTCATGCTAGACGCTTGGTAGCACCCAAAGTGTTCCTCCGTAAACGGAGTTGCATAATCTCATAGTTACAGAACATGTATAAGTCATGAAGAAAGCAATAGCAATATACTAAACGATCAAGTGCTAGGCTAATGGAATGGGTCATGTCAATCACATCATTCTCCTAATGATGTGATCCCATTAATCAAATGACAACACATGTCTATGGTTAGGAAACATAACCATCTTTGATTAATGAGCTAATCAAGTAGAGGCATACTAGTGACGTTGTGTTTGTCTATGTATTCACACATGTATTATGTTTCCGGTTAGTACAATTCTAGCATGAATAATAAACATTTATCATGATATGAGGAAATAAATAATAACTTTATTATTACCTCTAGGGCATATTTCCTTCACTTTGTGTGTTATGGAGCCCCCGGACTACTAGGTCTAGAGGCACTGCAATTGACTTGCTGTGGTTTATGTGGTCCTGGGTGGTCGGCCGTACTGTTACGCTCTGGGGAAGGGGTCTTGACGAGGCATCTCCCCTTATTGCTTCAGGCGTGCGACCAACCGCTTTGTTTTGAGGATCCTGTATTCTCTATTGGTATGCTTTGCCGTCCTTCGGGGTATCAGGAATTTCACACGGCTGATCCAAATAGGTGGCTTGGCCGAGTAGGCTTGTCTTTGTTCTTTTGTCCGCTTAGCGGATCGAGAGTTGCGGACTTGGCACCAGCTTCCTTGTCTTGATGTTTATGACCTTTGTGTCGAGGCCCGAGGGTGCCTCTTCGTATGCTTCTTGCCGCCTTGGACCAGAGGATGCGTGGGCATCTGTGTGCATGCCCGTGGTTTTCCTGCTCGAGTTGTGGTAGCCAGTTGTGCCGTTTGTGCCCTTTATTGGGGCTGTCAAGTTCGTACTTTTCGGTGGCCAGTATCTTGGTCCACCTATCCTCTAGCATGTCTTGGTCAGCTGTAAGCTGCTCTTGCTTCCTTTGCAGGCTCCTTGAAGTAGCTATGAGCCCTCGCTTGAAGCGAACTTGTCCAACTGGGTCTTCCGGTACACCGAATTCGTCATTGCCGAGGCTTGCCTCGTCGTCGGAGAGGGGGTGTGTAATTGTCCCTCTCCAAGCATCCTATCGTCATCGGTCCGGCCTGCCTGAGTGTAAGCTGACTAGGGTTGTATTCCTCTTCGGCACCATCCGGACTGCTCTCGTTTCCGGGGCCGTTTTTGATGTGGCGGGGCTTGGAGTGGCGCCGATAACACACATGTTTTGCTTTTCTCCCTTAGGGGTTATCCTTCGTTGCCTCACTGCCACTGGTTTCCTTTGGGGTGTCCACCATATATATATATATATATATATATATATATATATATATATATATATATATATATATATATATATATATATATATATATATATATATATATATATATATCGTATGAGGAGGTGGCTACCCACCGCCTGCACGCTGTGGTCTCAGTAGTTCTCTGCATCATCGCCCATACCGCCGATGTCTTCGAGTCAAGTCCAAGACGCCGCTTAAATCATCAACCGTGGCTATCAAGTGGGTGGTGGGTGGGTAACGAATTTCGTCGCCGCTTCCCACTCGAGACGCAACGAAGTTCGCCCGAATTCTCTGTCAAAGAGAGAGTTTTAAATGAGTTTAGTATGTTGCCAAAGGGCGAATGCTGAAAGATGTCCGCCGCGGTGAACTCCATCACCGGAGCCCAACCAGGATCGGCGGGCTCGGGGACGTGCGGACTGGAACCTACATCCGGATATGAATCTGGGGGTCCGGAGTCACAAGTTCCCTCAGAGGTGAGACCTGTGCTCGGATCCATCGCCAACGAGGGTATGGCCTGCAGGACAGGGTCTAGCCCTCCGTCCTTAGGCAACGCAACCTGCCCCGGATTTAGATCCGAGGCTTCTGCCGGGGTAATATCCCGAGCATCGTCTAACGGCAGGTCCAAGCCCTACTCATCATAACTATCCGGCGATCCTGACACGATCTGCTCTAGATGACCAAGCAGATCGGTCCGTAGTATGAAGCCGCCGAACACGAAGACCTGTCCGGGGAGGAAAACCTCACCCTAGATAGCGTTGTTGATGATGATTGAAGGAGCCATCAGGCCTTGTGGTGACGTCACAGAGGAACTCTCAATGAAAGCACCAATGTCGGTGTCAAAACCGGCGGATCTCGGGTAGGGGGTCCCGATCCAGGCGCCAAGGTCGATGGTAACAGAAGCAAGGGACACAGATGTTTACCTGTGTTCGGGCCCTCTTGATGGAGGTAAAACCCTACTTCCTGCTTGATTAATATTTATGATATGGGTAGTACAAGAGTAGATCTACCACGAGATCGTAGAGGCTAAACCCTAAGAGCTAGCCTATGATGGTATGATTGTAATTGTGATCGGCCTTCTAAGGACCAAACTCTCCGGTTTATATAGACACCGGAGAGGGCTAGGGTTTACATGGAGTCGGTTACAAGGAAGGAAATACAATATCCGGATCGCCAAGCTTGCCTTCCACGCAAAGGAGAGTCCCATCCGGACACGGGCCGAAGTCTTGAGTCTTGTATCTTCACGCTTCAATAGTCCGGACGTTGGACACAGTCCGGCTGTCCGGACACCCCCTAATCCAGGACTCCCTCAATGACCATTTTGAAACGGTTAAGAATGGATCCTATGTTTGTGAGGAGAGCGTCTCCCATCACTTTGCACTCTATGACGAAGGTAATATGGGTATCATACAGGATGGTATTGATACGGGTGTCTTTCTTTGATGATTAGATTTATAGTGTATGTTTTTATTTAGAGAATGAAGATCTTCGTTTCTTTAGGCATGTTCTCAATACCATTGACCCGATGATTTATTCCAATGTTTAGCACTTCACTGTTGGGGAACGTAGTAATTTCAAAAATTTTCCTACGCACACACAAGATCATGGTGATGTATAGCAACGAGAGGGGAGAGTGTTGTCTACATACCCTTGTAGACCCAAGCGAAGCGATCACAACGAGAGGAAGTAGTCGACGCTCTCCTCGCGATCCGACCGATCCCGCGCCGTTAGCATTCGACGCCCGAAGTTCTTGACACACGACAGCTCGATGACGCCCTCAGACTCGATCCAGCCGAGTGTCGAGGGAGAGTTCCACAAGACGACGGCGCAGGACGATCTTGATGTTTCATCGGCAGCAGGCTTCGCTTAAGCTTCGCGACAGATAACCGAGGTGGAATATGGTGGAGGGGGCACCGACACGGCTAAGGAACGATCTCACGATCAACTTGTGTGTTCCAAAGTGCCCCCTGCCTCAGATATAAAGGAGCCAAGGGGAGGGGCCGGCCGGCCAAGCTTGGCGCTAAGGAGTCCTACTCCTCCGGGAGTAGGATTCCCCAATCCTAGTTGGACTAGGATTCCTGAGGGGAAAAGAGAGAGGGGGCGGCCCTTCTCCTAGTCCTAATAGGACTAGGGAAGGGGAGGCGCGCCTGCCTAGGGCTGGCCCTTTCTCCTTTCCACTAAGGCCCATCGAGGCCCATTTACCTCCCGGGGTTCCGTAACCTCCTGCACTCGGTAGAATTGCCGCCGAACCATTCCAACTCCAAACATATGCTTCCAATATATCAATCTTTATGTCTCGACCATTCCGAGACTCCTCGTCATGTCCGTGATCACATCCGGACTCGAACTCCTTCGGTACATCAAAATACATAAACTCATAATAACCGCCATCGAAACCTTAAGCGTGCGGACCCTACGGTTCGAGAACAATGTAGACATGACCTAGAACTATTCACGGTCAATAACCAACAGCGGACCTGGATGCCCATATTGGTTCCTACATATTCTACGAAGATCTTTATCGGTCAGACCGCATAACAACATACGTTGTTCCTTTGTCATCGGTATGTTACTTGCCCGAGATTCGATCGCCGGTATCCAATACCTAGTTCAATCTCGTTACGCAAGTCTCTTTACTCGCTCAAGTAATACATCATCTCACAACTAACTCATTAGTTGTAGTGCTTGCAAGGCTTCAGTGATGTGCATTACCGAGAGGGCCCAGAGATACCTCTCCGACTATCGGAGTGACAAAACCTAATCTCAAATACGCCAACCCAACATCCGCCTTTGGAGACACCTGTAGTACTCCTTTATAATCACCCGCATGCCAGACGCTTGGTAGCACCCAAAGTGTTCCTCCGTAAACGGAGTTGCATAATCTCATAGTTACAGGAACATGTATATGTCATGGATAAAAGCAGAGCAACATACTAAACGATCGTGGTGCTAAGCTAAGGAATGGGTCATGTCAATCGATCATTCTACTAATGATGTGACCTCGTTAATCAAATAACAACTCTTTGTTCATGGTCGGAAACATAACCATCTTTGATTAACAAGCTAGTCTAGTAGAGGCATACTAGTGGCATGTTGTTTTGTCTATGCATTCACACATGTATCATGTTTCCTGTTAATACAATTCTAGCATGAATGATAAACATTTATCATGAAATAAGGAAATAAATAATAACTTTATTATTGCCTCTAGGGCATATTTCCTTCAGCCTCCCACTTGCACTAGAGTCAATAATCTAGATTACATAGTAATGATTCTAACACCCATGGAGTCTTGGTGCTGATCATGTTTTGCTCGTGGAAGAGGCTTAGTCAACGGTCCGCAACATTCAGATCCGTATGTATCTTGCAAATCTCTATGTCTCCACCCGACTAAGTCCCTGATGGAATTGAAGCGCTTTTGATGTGCTTGGTCCTCTTGTGAAATCTGGATTCCTTCGCTAAGGCAATAGCTCCAGATTGTCACGAAGATTTTCATTGACCCGATGCACTAGGTATGACACCTAGATCGGATATGAACTCCTTCATCCGCACTCCTTCATTAGTCGCTTCAAGCTGCTATGTATTCCGCTTCACATGTAGATCCCGCCACGACGCTTTGTTTAGAATCGCACCAACCGACAGCTCCTCCGCTTAGTGTAAATACGATCCGTCCTGCGATTTAGAATCGTTCGATCGGTGTCAAAGCTTGCATCAACGTAACTGCCATTTATGAGCTCTTTGTCACCTCCATATACGAGAAACATATCCTTAGTCCTTTTTCGTATTTCAGATGTTCTTGACCGCTGTCCAAATGATCCACTCGATTACTTTGGTACCTCCTCGCTAGGCTTATGGCAAGGCATACATCAGGTCGGTACACAAGATTGCATACATGATAGAGCCTATGGCTGAAGCATAGGAACATCTTTCATTTTCTCTATCTTCCGCAGTGGTCGGGCATTGAGTCCGACTCAACTTCACACCTTGTAACACGTGCAAGAACCCTTTCTTTGCTTGATCCATTTTGAACTTCTTCAAAACTTTGTCAAGGTATGTGCTTTGTGAAAGTCCAATTAAGCGCCTTGATCTATCTCTATAGATCTTAATGCCCAATATGTAAGCAGCTTCACCGAGGTCTTTCATTGAAAAACTCTTATTCAAGTATTCCTTTATGCTATCCAGAAATTCTATATCATTTCCGATCAGCAATATGTCATCCACATATAAGATCGTAAATGCTACAGAGCTCCCACTCACTTTCTTGTAAATACAAAGCTTCTCCAAAAGTCTCAGATAAACCCAAATGCTTTGATCACACTATCAAAGCGCTTATTCCAACTCCGAGATGCTTGCACCAGTCCATATATGGATCGCTGGAGCTTGCATACTTTGTTAGCTCCCTTTGGATCGATAAAACCTTCTCGTTGCATCATATACAACTCTTCTTCCGTAAATCCATTCAGAATGCGCTTTACATCCATTTGCCAAATTTCATAATCATAAAATGCGCAATCGCTAACATGATTCGGACGGACTTAAGCATCGCCACGGTGAGAAGGTCTCATCGTAGTCAATCCCTTGAACTTGTCGAAAACCTTTTGCATAAGTCGAGCTTTATAGACAAGAATATTACCGCCGCCGCCTTCTTCTTGAAGATCCATTTATTTTCTATTGCTTGCCTACCTCGGCAAGTCAACCAAAGTCCACACTTTGTTTTCATACATGGATCCCATCTCGATTTCATGGTCTCAAGCCATTTTGCGGAATCTGGGCTCACCATCGCTTCTTCATAGTTCGAGGTTCATCATGATCTAGTAGCATGACTTCCGTAACAGGATTACCGCATCACTCAAAAGCGGATCTTACTCGTTGATCTACGAGGTTCTCGCAAGAACTTGATCTCGAGTTTCATGATCAACATCATTAACTTCCTCACTACTTGGTGTAGATGTCTCGTAAACTGGTTTCGCGACGAACTACTTTCAAGTAAGGGAGAAGGTACTATTACCTCATCAAGTTCCACTTTCCTCCCACTCACTTCTTTCGAGAGAAACTCCTTTCTAGAAAGGATCCATTCTTAGCAACGAATGTCTTGCCTTCGGATCTGTGATAGAAGGTGTACCCAACTGCTTCCTTTGGGTATCCTATGAAGACACATTCGATTTGGGTTCGAGCTTATCGGGTTGAAGCTTTTTCACATAAGCATCGCATCCCCAAACTTTAAGAAACGACAACTTTGGTTTCTTGCTAAACCACAGTTCATAAGGTGTCGCCTCAACGGATTTCGACGGTGTTCTATTCAGGTGAATGCGGCCGCCTCTAGAGCATAACCCCAAAACGATAGCGGTAAATCTGAAGAGACATCATAGATCGCACCATATCTAGTAAAGTACGACATGACGCTCGACACACCATTACGCTGTGGTGTTCCGGTGGCGTGAGTTGCTAAACTATTCCGCATTGTTTCAAATGTAGACCAAACTCAGAACTCAAATATTCACCTCCACGATCGATCGTAGAAACTTAATTTTCTTGTTACGATGATTTTCAACTTCACTCTGAAATTCTTTGAACTTTTCAAACGTTTCAGACTTATGTTTCATCAAGTAGATATACCCATATCCGCTTAAGTCATCTGTGAAGGTGAGAAAATAACGATATCCGCCACGAGCCTCAACATTCATCGGACCACATACATCCGTATGTATGATCTCCAACAAACTGCTGTTCTCCATAGTTCCGAGAACGGTGTTCTAGTCATCTTGCCCATGAGGCACGGTTCGCAAGTGCCAAGTGATTCATAATCAAGTGACTCCAAAAGTCCATCAAGATGGAGTTTCTTCATGCGCTTTACATCGATATGACCTAAACGGCAAGTACACAAATAAGTTGCACTTTCATTATTAACTCTGCATCTTTTGGTTTCAACATTATGAATATGTGTATCACTACTATCGAGATTCATCAAAATAGACCATTCCTCAAGGGTGCATGACCATAAAAGATATTACTCATATAAATAGAACAACCATTATTCTCTCGATTTAAATGAATAACCGCCTCGCATCAAACAAGATCCAGATATAATGTTCATGCTCAACGCAGCACCAAATAACAATTATTTAGGTCTAAAACTAATCCCAAGGTAGATGTAGAGGTAGCGTGTCGACCGCGATCACATCGACTTTGGAACCATTTCCCCCACGCCGATCGCCACCTCGCCCTTTGCCGTTGTTCGCTAATCCGTAGTCCTGCTTCGAAGTTGCAAATATTAGCAATGTAACCAGATCAAATACCCAGTGCTCTGCGAGCTCTAGTAAGGTACACATCAATAACATGTATATCACATATACCTTTGTTCACCTTGCCATCCTTCTTATCCGCCAAATACTTGGGGCAGTTCCGCTCAAAGGACTAGTCGCTTGCAGAGAAGCACTCGGGCCAGGTTTAGGGCCGACTTGGGTTTTTTCTCCTGAGCAAAGAACTTGCTTGCTGTTCTTCTTGAGATTCCCTTCTTCTTCCCTTTGCCTTTCTTCTTGAAACTAGTGGTCTTATTGACCATCAACACTTGATGCTCCTTTTTGATTTCTACCTCCGCAGCCTTTAGCATTGCGAAGAGCTGTGTATAGTCTTTACTAACCCTTGCATATTATAGTTCATCACGAAGCCTTTGTAGCTTGGTGGCGTGATTGAAGAATTACATCAATGACACAATCATCCGGAAGATTAACTCCCAATTGCGTCAAGTGATTGTAGTACCTGACATTACGAGTATATGCTCACTAATGTAACTATTCTCCTCCATCTTGCAGCTATAGAACTTATTGGAGACTTCATATCTCTCAATCCGCATTCTGTTGAATATTAACTTCAACTCTCGAACATCTCATATGCTCCATGACGCTCAAAACGCCGTTGAAGTCCCGGTTCTAAGCCGTAAAGCATGGCACATCGAACTATAGAGTAGTCATCAGCTTTGCTCGCCAGACGCTCATAACATCCGCAGCTTGCATTAGCAAGAGTTCTGCACCTAGCGGTGCATCCAGACGTAACTCTTCAGGCAGCAATGAGGATGATCCTCGTTACGGACCCAATCCGTAATTGCTACCATCATCTTTCAACTTTGCTTTCTCAAGGAACGCATTAAAATTCAACGGAACAACAAAGACGAGCCATCTATCTACAATCAAACATAAACAAGCAAGATACTATCAGTACTAAGTTCATGATAAATTTAAGTTCAATTAATCATATTACTAAAGAACTCCCACTTAGAAAGACATCCTCTAGTCATCTAAGTGATCACGTGATCCAAATCAACTAAACCATAACCGATCATCACGTGAAATGGAGTAGTTTTCAATGGTGAACATCTTATGTTGATCATATCTACTATATGATTCACGCCGACCTTTCGGTCTCCGTGTTCCGAGGCCATATCCGCATATGCTAGGCTCGCCAAGTATAACCCGAGTATTTCTGCGTGTGCAAAACTGGCTTGCACCCGTTGTAGATGGACGAGAGCTTATCACACCCGATCATCACGTGGTGTCCGGGCACGATTTAACTTTGGCAACGGTGCATACTGGGAGAACACTTCTTGATAATTTAGTGAGAGATCATCTTATAATGCTACCGCCAATCAAAGCAAGATAAGATGCATAAAAGGATAAACATCACATGCAAATCAATATAAGTGATATGATATGGTCATCATCATCTTGTGCTTCACGATCTCCATCTTGCAGCACCACCATGATCACCATCGCCATCGGGCGCGACACCTTGATCTCCATCGCAGCATCGTTGTCGCCTCGCCAAACTTATGCTATTACGACTATCGCTACCGCTTAGTGATAAAGTAAAGCATTACAGTAGCGATTGCATTGCATACAATAAAGCGACAACCATATGGCTCCCGCCATTGCCGATAACTTCGTTACAAAACATGATCATCTCATACAATAAAATATAGCATCACGCCTTGACCATATCACATCACAACATACCCTGCAAAAACAAGTTAGACGCCCTCTACTTTGTTGTTGCAAATTTTACGTGGCTGCTACGGGCTTAAGCAAGAACCAGTCTCACCCACGATCAAAACCACAACGACATTTCACAAATAGACTCCGCTTTAACCTTCTCAAGGACCGGCGAGCTACACTCGGTTCAACTAAAGTGAGAGAGACAGCACCCACCACCACCTTTAAGCAACGAGTGCTCGCAGCGGTGAAACCAGTCTCAGAAGCGCACGCGTAATGTCGGTCTGGGCCGCTTCATCTCACAATACCGCTGAACCAAAGTATGACATGCTGGTAGGTAGTATGACTTGTATCGCCCACAACTCACTTGTGTTCTACTCGTGCAAAACATCAAACCATAGAAAAACCTAGGCTCGGATGCCACTGTTGGGGAACGAGTAATTTCAAAAATTTTCCCACGCACACACAAGATCATGGTGATGTATAGCAACGAGAGGGGAGAGTGTTGTCTACATACCCTTGTAGACCCAAGCGGAAGCGATCACAACGTAGAGGAAGTAGTCGACGCTCTCCTCGCGATCCGACCGATCCCGCGCCACACTCGACGCCCCGAAGTTCTTGACACACGACAGCTCGATGACGCCCTCAGACTCGATCCAGCCGAGTGTCGAGGGAGAGTTCCACAAGACGACGGCGCAGGACGATCTTGATGTTTCATCGCGCAGGCTTCGCCTAAGCTTCGCGACAGATAACCGAGGTGGAATATGGTGGAGGGGGCACCGACACGGCTAAGGAACGATCTCACGATCAACTTGTGTGTTCCAGTGCCCCCGCCTCAGATATAAAGGAGCCAAGGGGAGGGGGCCGGCCGCCAAGCTTGGCGCGCCAGGAGTCCTACTCCTCCGGGAGTAGGATTCCCCAATCCTAGTTGGACTAGGATTCCTGAGGGGGAAAGAGAGAGAGGGGGCCGTTCTCTCCTAGTCCTAATAGGACTAGGGAAGGGGAGGCGCGCCTGCCTAGGGCTGGCCCTTTCTCCTTTCCACTAAGGCCCATCGAGGCCCATTTACCTCCCGGGGTTCCGTAACCTCCGATACTCAGAATTCCGTTTTCGCCCGAACCATTCCAACTCCAAACATATGCTTCCAATATATCAATCTTTATGTCTCGACCATTCCGAGACTCCTCGTCATGTCCGTGATCACATCCGGACTCGAACTCCTTCGTACATCAAAATACATAAACTCATAATAACCGCCATCGAAACCTTGCGTGCGGACCCTACGGTTCGAGAACAATGTAGACATGACCTAGAACTATTCACGGTCAATAACCAACAGCGGACCTGGATGCCCATATTGGTTCCTACATATTCTACGAAGATCTTTATCGGTCGATCGCATAACAACATACGTTGTTCCCTTTGTCATCGGTATGTTACTTGCCCGAGATTCGATCGTCGGTATCCAATACCTAGTTCAATCTCGCTACCGCAAGTCTCTTTACTCGCTCCAGTAATACATCATCTCACAACTAACTCATTAGTTGTAGTGCTTGCAAGGCTTCAATGATGTGCATTACCGAGAGGGCCCAGAGATACCTCTCCGACTATCGGAGTGACAAAACCTAATCTCAAATACGCCAACCCAACATCCGCCTTTGGAGACACCTGTAGTACTCCTTTATAATCACCCGCCACGTTGTGACGCTTGGTAGCACCAAAGTGTTCCTCCGTAAACGGAGTTGCATAATCTCATAGTTACAGGAACATGTATATGTCATGGATAAAAAGCAGTAGCAACATACTAAACGATCGTGTGCTAAGCTAAGGGAATGGGTCATGTCAATCAGATCATTCTACTAATGATGTGACCTCGTTAATCAAATAACAACTCTTTTGTTCATGGTCAGGAAACATAACCATCTTTGATTAACAAGCTAGTCTAGTAGAGGCATACTAGTGGCATGTTGTTTTGTCTATGCATTCACACATGTATCATGTTTCCGGTTAATACAATTCTAGCATGAATGATAAACATTTATCATGAAATAAGGAAATAAATAATAACTTTATTATTGCCTCTAGGGCATATTTCCTTCATTCACAACATTCTTATGTGAGACAATGTGGTTTGTATGACGATGTTCCTATGTGCGAATCAATCTTCCTTTCGTTTGAGTTGCAACATTTCATGGCATTCTAAAATAGAGTTTATGTTCATATGTACGACAAAAGACTATGAAAAAACTCAATAGTGGTTAATCACAACATGATTACAGTCGAGTGGGCTTGTTTAGAACTTTTCAAAAGGGACATAAGACGAAGAGAAGTCGGCTCTAAATTTTTAGGGGCTTATTCTCACTCAGTTTCTCTAGGCATCTCTAAAGAAGCCGCTTCTCCACAAGCCACATCTCGAAAGAACTCGGCCCTTATTTTTTAATGTTTTCTATACCTATGAATTCAATTAGTAATTATAGACATAAATTTTCCTCTCTTAACGGTAGGTTCCTTTCATCCATTTTCTTTCGTCTATACCATTCTTGTTGTGTAGTTGAGTTTGATGTGTTTTCTTATAAACGACGCAGGAGTCATCCAACTATATATCGCTAATGCATTTTTCTAGTTATGTTTTCATTGATGTGGATTATAATAAATGCTACTCTCTCCGTATCAAAATATATGAAATTTTTTACACCATCACAGTGTCAAAAAATGTCTTATATTGTGATACAAAGAGAGTATTTGCTAAGGGGATTTTGCCAGTTTTAGTGTTTGATTAACCCGGTTTTGTCAATTTCATGTTAACTTTGCTACTCTTGTCGGCTCACAGCGCCTCCGCCTCCTCTTCGTCCGCTCCTACTTGCGCATGGTCTGGCATGAGGTGCTCTGGTAGATCCATTCGACTGCTCGCCGCTTAGCTGAGAGGGGTGGACTTCGTGGACTAGTGGCAAGAAACTCGCCTCTCGGTGCTAACTCTGGCTCGGAAGGGCATGCCCTTTGTCATCTAGTTGGCGGAAAGTTGCATTTTGAAGCACCGTAACATGGTCATCTCTGACTTCACCCCACTTAGCTTAGACCGACTCATTGACAAGATTAAATGGAAGGCTAGACAATCGGCTTTAGCAGGCACAAGTAGGTTTATGAATTTTCTTCTGGAAGCGAGCACATCTGGCGTTTAGAGGCATCATGTCAAACTTCGGGTGTTCCCTTATAAGAGATTATGTACATCGGGTGAAACAACTTTTCCCTCTATGAATGCATCGAAACACAAAGCTTTTGCGTTTTCTCAAAGAAAAAACAAACAAAAATGAAACTGAGTAGCACCCACACCTAAACCTGATCATACACCGAGTCTGGCCGGGCCTGTACAATCCTGATCCTGAAACTACATGCCCAAGCCCGACCCAAAGCCCAAAAGTAGCTATTTTGTGAAGCCCAACCCAAAAAATAGCCCGAAGGGTTTATGTCATATGCCCGTGCAAGCCCAACCAAAAGCCTGACCTCAAATGAAGAAGTTGGAAGCCCAAGCCTAGCCCAAATACTCTTTCGAGTTGTGAAATGAAGCCCATACCTAGCCCGAAAGGCAAGCCCGGCCTGGTTCGGCCCTATTTCTTCGGGTCGGGATGTCTACAATCTGGTTTACGTAGACCTTAATGGAGGATATCGGCCTATATCCTCGATCGACCTTAACCAGAGACCAATCTGCCAATTATCACAGCCAGTCTATTAGTGAGCACCTTGGAAAATATCTTAAAGCTACAATTCAGCAGGTTGATGGGCCTGAATTTATTCATGGTCTTGGCCTCATCTTCCTTTGGAATAAGTGTGACTGTAGCAATGTTCAGTCTAAACATATCTAGATCACCCTCAAACCACACATCAAAGAGCCTAATTAAATCATGTCTAATTAGCTCCCAGTATTCCTGAAAAAACATGAAAGGGAGTCCATATGGACCTAGAGCTCCATCAGAATAAGAGCCAAATACTGCCTCTCTAATTTCTTTTTCAGTGAATCTAGCTTCTAGGCTACTGTATTCTGGACTAGTAACCTTTTCACTCTCCTAAAAAAAATCCTCTCTCAGTTTGATGTCTGGTCTTGGTTCTCGTTCAAAAAGTTTTTTATAATATTCTACTACAATTTATTGCATCCCAGCAGGATCAGAGGTGGGACCTTCAGCCCCTTCTAGTATATGAATGGTTTTTTCCCTCCTCCTCTGGTTTGCCACAACATTAAAGTATGTTGCGTTCCTATCTCTGAGGGAGTCCTGGATTAAGGGGTCCTCGGATAGCCAGACTATTAACATGGGCCGGACTGTTGGGCTATGAAGATACAAGACGAAGACTTCTTGCCGTGTCCGGATGGGACTCTCCTTGGCGTGGAAGGCAAGCTTGGCGATTTGGACATGTAGATTCCTTTCTCTGTAACCGACTTTGTATAACCCTAGCCCCCTCCAGTCTATATAAACCGGAGGGTTTAGTCTGTAGGGACAATGACAATCATAATCTCATAGGCTAGGCTTCTAGGGTTTAGCCATTACGATCTCGTGGTAGATCAACTCTTGTATACTCATATTCATCAAGATCAATCAAGCAGGAAGTAGGGTATTACCTCCATAGAGAGGTCCTGAACCTGGGTAAACATTATGTCCCCCGCCTCCTGTTACCATTAGCCTTAGACGCACAATTTGGGACCCCCTACCCGAGATCCGCCGGTTTTGACACCGACATTGGTGCTTTCATTGAGAGTTCCACTGTGACGTCGAAGATAGGCTTGATGGCTCGCCTTGTTATCAAGGACAACATCACCTCCGGGGGAGCCCTGGCCTTTGGCCAAACCCTCTGGCTGGGCGGCTTCACTATGACCGCCTGTTCGGTCGTCGGGCCGATGATGACTTCTCGGGTCATTGAAAATCGCCTCTGCGCTAGCTTAGAATACTCTGAACAGATGGATCCGACGGAGTTGTTATCTTTAAATGAACTCCTGGATCACATCACCGTGTTGGGAGTCGCTACGGACTACGATCGGATTGGGCTTAAACCCGATCAGAGAGTAATTGAATCTCCGTCGATCACCCATCAGATAGCGGTAGTGAAGGAGCAATACAACAACTCTTCCTCTATATTGAGGATGAACTATGTTCGGATTTCCGAGCTCATAGATCCGGATACCCACCCGCAGCGGACACGCCCCGTATTCCGAACCTAGAGTCGGACTGTGGGCCTGAAAAATTGTTTGATATTCTAGAGCCCGAGCTGTTAAGCTCGGAAGTTTCTCAAAGTCTGGATCCAAGATTGGGTCAGGGTTCGGAATTAAATCCACCCACCCACCCAGATACAAGCAATCTTACTCACATCAGACAGCAGTCCCAGCAAACGGTCCATCACTTTTGGGCCAGATTCGTCCTTGTCAAGGACAAGATCAAAGACTGCCGTGATGGAGACGCAATCTTCTGATATGCCAGGGATCCAACGGTCGACGCTGCACTGCAAGCGTTCCTACGCGAAAACTAGGACATATTTGCCTGGCACCCTTCTGATATGCCAGGGATCCCACGCAAGATGGATGAACATAGCCTAAACATATTGAAGGGATATAAGCCGGTCAAGCAAACATTGCGGCGCTTTTCCAAACCCAAACGACAAGCCATGGGGGAGGAGCTAACCAAGTTACTCGAGTTCGGATTCATCAGAGAGATTAAACACTCGGACTGGCTAGCAAACCTGGTGATGGTCCCGAAGAAGGATAAATCTTGGCGCATGTGTGTTGTTTTCAAAGACCTCAACAAGGCCTGCCCTAAGGATCCCTCCCCCCTCCCCCACATCGATCAGATTATCGACGCTACAGCGGGACACGACTCATTGTGTTTCATCGACGCATACTCCGGATATCATCAAATCAAGATGAAGGAGTCCGATCAGGCCACAACTGCATTCATCACCCCATACGAGCCTTTCTGCTTCAACACTATGCCTTTCGGGCTCAAAAACACCGGTGCCACCTATCAACACATGATTCAAACATGCCTGGAGAAACAAATTGGTAAGACAGTTGAAGCATATGTAGATGACGTAGTCATCAAAACCAGACATGTCGAGTCATTAATAGACGATCTGCATCTCACATTGGACAACCTATGAACATATGACATCAAGCTCAATCCGGAAAAGTATGTTTTCGGTGTTCCCGCTGGAAAACTTCTGGGCTTCACCGTTTCCATTAGAGGAATTGAGGCAAACCCAGCTAAAATCTGAGCTTTCTCACAGTTGGCTACGCCGACAGACCTTAAACAAGTCCAAAAACTCTCCGGTTGTGTAGCAGCTTTAATCCGCTTTATCTCCAGACTAGGAGAAAAGGCGTTGCCACTCTATCGCCTTCTCCGACGCACCGATCACTTCGAGTGGACGGACGCGGCAACGGCCGGACTGTAAGAAATAAAGGCTCTTCTAGCAACTAACCCAATCCTGGTCGCGCCGAACGTCGGCGAACCCATGTTATTATACATATCGGCCACACACCAAGTCGTAAGCGCGGTGCTCGTTGTTGAACGAGAGGAGGACGGACACAAATTTCCGCTTCAGAAGCCAGTATACTACGTATCTACCGTCCTCACACCATGCAAATCCCGGTACCCTCATTACCAAAAAATAGCATACACGGTCTTCATGGCATCCCGGAAGCCACAACACTAATTTCAAGGGTGCTCAATAACGGTGGCCTCCGAAGTACCACTCAATGACATAATAAACAACCGCGACCCTACGGGCCAGACTGCCAAGTGGGCCATTGAGCTCCTCCCATTCGACATATCGTACAAACCGCGCCAGGCCATTAAATCCCAAGTATTGGTCGACTTCGTCGCTGAATGGACAGAGGCCAAACTCCCTAAAGAGTACGACACATATTCCAACTGGGTCATGCACTTCGACGGCTCCAAAATGTTGGCAGGCCTAGGGGCAGGCGTTGTCCTAACATCCCCTACTAGAGACACAGTCCAGTACGTCCTCCAAATATTATTCACGGACTCCAACAATGCAGCCGAATACGAGGCCATATTGCATGGTCTTCGGATGGCCGTCTCCATGGGCATACAACGCCTGGAAGTGCGCGGGGATTCAAACCTCGCAATATCTCAAATAAATGGAGATTTTGATGCCAAGGATCGGAATATGGCGGCTTACAGTAACACCGTTCTAAAGATGTCAGCTCGGTTCAAGGGGCTCGAATTTCACCATGTGGCTCAAGAAAGTAATCAAGTGGCGGACGTCCTTGCTCGCATCGGCGCCAAGCACGACCCCGTCCCACCTAACATCTTTCTGGAAAGACTTTTCAAGCCATCCGTGATGTGGCAGGGGGAGAGCGGCAAGAACAATCCAGACCTGACTACAACCCTAGATTCCGAACAAACCGACATCACCAGGGGCTCAACCACCGAAAAATTACACCGTCAGCCATTTTAATCATGGCAGTCATTGCCCCATGGACTGAACCCTTCTTGGCCAAGCTACCTTAATAGGTGAGAACTCCCTGAGGATCAGAATGAGGCGTGCTGCATTGTATGGCGCTCTAAAGCCTACAAAGTCCACGAGAGAGAACTCTACCATAAAAGCGCTACCGGAGTACTTCAAAGATGTATCTCCGAGGAAGAAGGGCGGCAGCTCTTGGCTTAAATTCATGTCGGTCACGGCGGTCACCACGCAGCGGCTCGAGCCCTTGTAAGCAAAGCATTCCATACAGGTTTCTATTGGCCAACGACCCGAGCAGACACACATGACCTTGTCCAACATTGCGTCGGATGCCAGATTTTCGCCAACCAAAGCCATCTGCCACCCACCGCTCTACAAACAATCCCCATCACTTGGCCTTTTGCGGTCTGGGGGCTTGATATGGTCGGACCCTTAAAGGAGGAAGCCATAAGAAAAAATATATGTTGGTCATGGTGGATAAATTCACTAAGTGGATAGAGGCCAAACCAGTTAAAACGGTCGAAGCCGGGCCAGTGATAGACTTTATATCCGGTGTTGTGCACCGTTATGGTGTTCCACACAGCATCATCACCGACAACGACTCCAATTTCACAGCCGATGAGGTGAAATCCTAGTGTGCTAATTTGGGCATTAAGCTCGACTACGCCTTCGTCTACCACCCACAAACCAACAGTCAAGTCGAACGAGCCAATGGTCTTATTATGAGCGGCATCAAACCCAGATTAGTGCGGTCTTTGAAAGAATCAGACAAGCACTGGGTGGAGGAGCTCGACTTCGTACTCTGGGGGCTGCGGACCACGCCCAATCGTTCTACCGGATATACACCTTTCTTTATGGTGTACGGCGCAGAGGTTGTGTTACCCTGCAACATTATTCATGACTCACCTAGAGTGCGCATGTATGAAGAGAGAGAAGCTGAGTTGGATCGGCGAGACAGCTTAGATGCCCTGGAGGTGGAGCGCGATGTCGCAAAAGCCCGTTCCACATTTTATCAACAACAGCCCCGAAGGTATCAAAGCAGAGAAGTACGGGCCAAGACTTATAATGTTGGTGAACTCGTTCTACGCTTGCCGGAGAAGAAAAAGGACAAACTCAAACTCAAGTGGGAGGGTCCCTTCATCATTGACGAAGTTCTCACCAGAGGAGCGTACCGCTTGTGTGATGCATCAGACAACCGTCTAGAGCCGAACCCATGGAACGCGGCCAGACTCCGAAGATTCTATGCCTAGTGTTGGACTCTTTGTTTGTCTCCTTTTTCCCTCCTTTTCCATTATTTATTTTTCTCCCTTTTCACATTTATTTTTTTAAAAGCCTTAAAGCTCTCGTACGGCTAAACCATACACTTACGGCGCATACAATTCTTAAATATGTATGTCAATTATACCTGGGGGCTTCTTGTACAGAAGCTTATTATTATTATTTTCCCAGCATCAAGCTCACCACATATGTGTCTTTTCCACATATGTACCTTTTCTTCGCCACTATATGCATCCATATGACTTAAGTTTTGGCCAAGCTGGGTTGCCTGGCTCTTGTGCTTATTCCCTACGTTCCCGTTAGTTCGGCTAGGGAATAAAGGGAGCACCTCTGCGAGTGTTACTGCCGGGTCCTCCGGATGTGTTCCTCGGACTGGGTGAAGCCGAAAGTTAGCGTTCTTAAGGGAATATTCGGTCGGCGGACTAAAGATGTCTTTTACTTGTCACATTATGAACTCCCAGATGTTATGTATGATGTTGTTTTTTCAAAACATAGTTCAGACATGCATGTTAACGCATGCAGACCCGGGGAAAGGAACCCTTAACGGAACTATTCTCTCTGGAAGATGTTTCTTACGATTAAAATGTAACATAACATAACTAGCCGGATACTTGTCTATTCGAGAAACTATGACCCCTACGCCTGGTTTCCACGCGTACCCCAGTATATATTACCGAGCGGGTATTCGGAAACACTCCAAACCTTTGGGTTCGGAGGCCGAAGCGAAAAGGTCTGCCAAGACAATTCTTTTACAATCTAGCTAGGGACAAATTTGTCAATAGAAGTACATAGTCACTTTGACTCAAAAACTTCTTCCTCTATGCCATCCAACAGGCTATCTAGCCTACAATCCTGTTGGGAATACTTGGCGGCTACTTGTACTTGGTCATACACCAAACTAACGGGAATTTCTTCTCCATCTGACCCTAAAGGTCCGAACCGGGCCATGTGATTTGGATCGAGCTTGGTATACCGTGTTTTCACCATGGCCCAGGCCTCTCATGCACCTTCCTGGCAGGCCAATATCTTCCATAATCGGAAGCGCCGCCGCGCTCCCTTGCATAGCTGTACAAGTCCCTCCATACTTCCTGGAGGGGAGTCGGATGGCCATAAGGCCTTGGCAATGCTTTGCATCGCCTGCCGAGCTCGCTCGTGTAGTTGCGACAGCTCTTGTACCAGATCACTTGACGATCCGGACACCTCCTCTTCGGGACGACCCGTCAATATACCTACAAACATAATTCTATCAGTTTCTTCCCTAACCGAATTATGCAGGGGTAAGTTTAAACACACACTAAATATGCCGCCTCGCAGCTTGTTATTCCCCTTCACGGAGTCAGCCAGCTGGGCCGCACATCTCTTAGCTCTTCGCCCAACTTGGTGTTGGAATCTTGGAGTTTGTTTTTCTCCTCCCTGACCAGTGTCAGTATATGTTCACCCGCGGCCAGTTGCCTTTGATCTCCTGGACCTCCTACTGGTACGACTTCCGGCGCCGCTCCTAGACGATCCGATGACTCTGCCATAAGATATGCACCTGTATTAGTACTCCTGGTATGTGATTATGTTTTCTCGGTAGAGGGGAACATTACCAGACGCTGCCTTCTTGGATTTCTCCAGTTCGGTGGTAGCAGTGGCTAGCTGGGTCCAGCATGTTTCCAGCTCCTGAGACAACAGGTTCTTCTTCTCCGTGAGCACCTGGATATGCAACGATCCTCAAATCAGTTGCTTCAAACTGCTTCAAGTCTCGGGGGCTACTGGTATATAATTATCAAAATTGTGCAAGTATGAACTTATCCGCATATCCTTCAAATACTGGTCAGTGGCTCTGGTAAGCCCATCTCGAGCAACTCGGATGTACGCATTACCTGAGTTGAAGGCGTTGAAAGCCTCTTCTGAAAACCCAGGGTCACGTAGAACGGCCCGCCGGCGTCGATGATTCATAGAGCTTTCCATTTCGGAGTTTGTGACGGATACTTTATCTGAATCCTCCGCAGAAGTACAATCCGGTGTCACTTCCGCGTTTGCCTCAGTCCTCGAGACAGGGTCCGGAATCCGGGTAGTAGATGCATGACCGGCAGGATCTCCGGACACAGTCCGACGAATATTTTTCCTGATAAGACACAACGGATAGTGTCATACTCTAAAATGACAACCATGGAGCATATTTAAAACCATACCTCTTCGATGAAGGCTCGACCATATTTCTATTCGCATTCCTCTTCGAAGGCCTGCCAGGCGTAGGCGCCGCATTCTTGCGAATCACTTCAGGTGCAGCGTGGCGTGCCGATCGCCTTCCCTTTAGAGCATAAGATAGTGCGGTGGGCAAGGCGGAAAGAGGAAATCCTCTCGAAGGATAAGTCTCTTGATTACTTACATGCAACGCAGGGAGAAGGCCGGGATAGTCAGCAATGATGGCCACTTCTGTGCCATCACAACTCGCCTAGTAGAATACTCCTTCCCCGAGCTCCACGAATATATCTGGATCCTCTTCGAATCCGGGGTCAAGGGCCCGGTTGTGGTCTTCTGGCTGGGGTGCGGGGCTATGGATCTCCTTGGTGATTTTCCGCCATTCCTCTTACAAATGGACGGATTAATATTTATGGAAAAGGACTCAGGGAGTAAATGGAGTAGAGTAGTGGGATGGAAGCTCGCCCAGCTGGGAGGGTTGTACATGGAAAATCCATCGCTGGGCTTAATGCGGATGAACTCCTCTTTCTCCCCTTTGTATAATCCGGACAGTATTTTCGCCAAAGCAGCAGAAGTGTCAGGACCCTTCCGACCGTAGCGGGTGGCATCATCTTCTCCACTGAAGTGCCACATAGGGTGCCCTCGGTATTGGAGTGGCTGAACCCCTCACATTATGGATATGGGTTAATTATCCTTTTGCCCTTAGTGGTGTCCATCTGCTCAGTTTTGCCCTTACATGCGAATTGACCTCAGTTTTGCCCCTAGTCCGAGCACAACAACTACGACGAGGCCAAACGGCCATATTTGAGTCCATTCCGTCCGTCGGCGTTAGTAGTTGTGGGTCCGGAGCTTACACGTGGGACCGCGTGGACGTGGGTCCGAGTCGACATGTAGGCCCGTGCAACTAAATCCCCAAATCATTTGTAGCTCACACCCATCCGCCTGCCGGCTGTCTCTGCGCCGCCGCCGCCGCCAGCGCCGCTGCCAAGACCTGCCCCGCCACCACTGCACGGGCTGCTCGCCGCTACCTCCTGCGCCTTCGCTCCACGGCTACTGTGGACGCCCACCACCTTCTCGCGACGCCACGGGTGGGCGCCCGCCACTGCTTCGACATGGGCGCGTTTAATTCCGCGCGCCCGCCGAGCGCCAAAGGTGGGGGCTGCTGAGCTATTTGAACTAGGAGGAAGAACCCTAGGGCGAAATGGTGAGCAGCGGCGACCCCGGAGTATTTGGCGAGGCAAGCATCGGGCGGAGATCCGCAAGCGCCCACGATCGGGTTCCCGAGGGTAAGTCTCGCCTCTTGTTTAGATTGAGCTTAGTTGTGCATTTGAACACTCGATTCGAGTAGGTTTGCCCAATTAGTGTGCTGATTGCGTCTGCTTTTTCGCCGGTTAGGATGGAGTTGCGGTTTGCTTTCATGGTGCACATTAGAAGGGACCGTACATGTTCGATGCAAAGGATAAGAAGAAATATCAAGGAGGTTTTGATTATCGGTTGCCAATGGCTAGTAATTGGAGTTTCGCACAATTTGGGGAGGTAATTTGTAGCCAATATCCTTGGGGTTTGCTTGATGAAGTGGTATACAAATACTATGATGGGGAAAAGAATTGGGTGATGTTAGTAATGATGAAGAGCTAGCTACCATGTTTGTTAGGCATAAAGAGAAAGATAATTTTCATGTGAGGCTGCAAGTTGATGTGCTTGAGCAGGCATTAGGACCTAGGATGGCGGGTGCAACATCTCGGGAGAACCAAGTCGTCAGAATGGCATCTCTAGCCGAATCAGTTCAGTTGGTGCACAATGACGTGGTGGCTCGACAAGTGTGGGCAACAGCAGTAGGGTCCCCTTGAAGTGGAGCCCGATGGCTACAATTCGGGGTTGATGAAGAGAAGCTATATTCGATGTTATTCGAATTTACGACGGGCACCTCGGACTGAAAACCAAGATGAGGCTCACAATGCAGTCCGTGTGGATGATGACGCGATGGGTGAGGATGAAGACCTTGCAGCTGTTGAATGGGACCCTTTGAACCCTCAAATGGAAGAAGGTACAGTTTTGCATCCATGAATGAGTGTAGAAATGCACTTGTGACATACTGCATCAAGGTAGAACGTACTTTCAAAGTTGACAAGAGCGATCAAGTACGTTCTGAGTGCACTGTCCGACTGAGGGTTGTCCATGGAGGCTGCTTGCATCTAAAATGCGGAATAGCACTAATGTTCAGGTCAAAGTGAACCCTTTAAAGCACACATGCCAGAATCAACCCTTAGGAAGGATACAATCAGAGAGCCAAGTCAAGATGGGTGGCGAAGAAGTAAAAAAGTGGGTGAAAGAAAACCAGCAAGTGGGTCCAAAGGAATTGCAGAAGAACATCAAAGATAAGTTCAAGATAGATTTACCATACATGAGGTTATTCAATGGTAAACAACATGCTATGGATTCTATTTATGGTAACTGGCAGGAAAGTTTTCAATTGTTGTATTCATTCAAAGGTGAAGTGGAGAGGACAAGCCCAGGTAGTATTGTAGATATTGATCACCACACCGTGGAGTACACATTCAGGGGAGTGACAAAGACCAAGGAATGCTTTAGAAGGGTTTTTGTCTGCTTTGAGGCTTGTCGCCGGGGGTTTTTTGGCAGGGTGCAGGCCTTATTTAGCTATTGATGCCACTTTTCTCACAGGGAGGTTTAAAGGACAGTTAGTAGCAGCTTGTGCACTTGATGCACATAGTTTTGTATTTCCATTGCCTATGGTGTCCGGAGATGAGTCTGAGGAGAGCTGGACTTGGTTTTTGCATAATCTCCGCTGGCTATTGCACATCCCAATGGGTTGGTCATTCATACAGATGCTGCAAAGGTTTAGAAGTGGCCGTGGACAATGTGTTCCTGAGTAGAGCATAGGGAATGCATCGTCACCTTGCTGCAAATTTCATGAAGAAATTCAAAGGAAAGGTGTATACCGACAATTTATGGCCAGCATCTTTGACATGCAGTGTGAAGAAGCACAACTACCACTTGAGGCAGTTATACATGAATCCCAAAGTGAAAGAATACTTGGAAACACACCACTCCAAGTTATGGGCAAGAAGCCAATTCAATGAAGTGAGCAAAGTTGACTATGTGCATAATAATCTAGCGTAGTCTTTCAACTCAACTATCCGGAAACTAAAGGGTCATTATGTGGTGGATTTGCTTGACAGATAAGGATAGAATACATGCAGAAATTTCATTATCGTGCAGGAATAGCCGAGGCAAAATTCATGGGTTACATTATCATCCCCGCCGTGATGAATGAACTGAAGCGAAGACAACAGCTTGAAATGAACATGACGCTTTGCTCGGGTACCACAGCAGAGATATCATATTTGGATAAAGAGAAGAGGGAATGGAGATATCCAATTGGATTTAGAAGCTAGAACTTGCAGTTGTAGGCAATGGCAGATAAGCGGGTTGCCATGCATTCATGCGTTGTTTTCATCACTTCTCTCCCTGTGTCCAAAGAGGAACATACAAGAAGATGTGCATGATTACTACTCTGTTGCAAGGTTCAAAGCCACATATGCTTATGCCTTGCCTGCTATGGAGGGAAAACAACAATGGGACATGGTGGACCACGGATTCAAGCTTTGCGCCGAGTTCAAGAGAGCAGCAGTAGACCAAGGAAGAGTAGAATCGGATCCAGCAGCAAGGAGCCTGGACTTGGAGCGAGGAAGCGAGGTGCACAAGGTGTGGTGGGTCTGGTCATTTTGGTAAGTATTGTGATAACACAGTAGATCCAGCGTTCGGAGAGAGTTTCGATGAAGGCTTCGATGAAGGCTTCGATGAAAATGTTGGTCAGCAGCCGGTTGCCTCAACAGATGATGAAAATGATGGTCAACAGCCGGTTGCATCAGATGAGGATTTTGACGAGGTTCCAAATGATGATGGTCAACAGCCGCATGATTTTGACGATGATCCAAGTGAGGCTCCAAATGATGATCCAAGTGAGGCTCTAAATGGTGATCATGGTGATCCAAGTGAGGCTCCAAATGATGATCCAAGTGAGGCTCCAAATGGTGACCAACCTTCTGTTGTTGTGAGTTCTGCTAGGTATGTAAATTTTGCAAGGGTCAAATACTACGGTACATCTATCACTTGACACGATCTCATTACCGTTTATGTTTTGCACAGCTCTATGGTAGGTTTGAAGAAGACGTGCAAGGTACTGACAACCAAGAGAAGAAGAGAAGAATCAATGAGCACAAGGTGCACGAGGAGCAAAGTGATGGCAAGAAGCTCAAGGAACAGACAGAAGCCCCAACGCTATGTGTGAACAATTATGAAACATTATGAATAAGGAATGATGTTGTTTTATGAAACATTTATCACTTGACATGTTGTATTTCTGTTGGATGATGTTGGACCTATGTTAGAAGTATGTTTGACATGATGTTTAAATATCTGTTGGATGATGTTTGAATGAGCACATTGTTTTTCCTTTTTTGATTTTGCTCATTTAAATTCTGGTCAAACCTAACTTTGACCAAGATTTAAATAAGTCTAAAACATCAAAAATAAAAACTAAGCCTGGATACTTCTTAGTCAATCCAAAATGAAGTTGTGGTGAGGTTTTTGAAATTTTCATGAAAAATGTGCTAAAAAGAGGGGTCCAAAGGTAGGGTAAACGGCCTCATTTCTAAGCAAGGTTTTTTTCGACCTTATCTAAATCAGCCAAATAACTTTCCTACACATATATTCTATATATTCTATACATACGGACTATGTGCGATGGTATTCCAATTTTTATTTTTTTTAAATTTGTTTTGCTCATTTGAATTCTGGTCAAACTTAACTTTGACCAAGATTTAAATAAGTGTAAAACATCAAAATGAAAAACTAAGCCTGGATCCTTCTTAGTCACTCTAAAATGAAGTTGCGGTGAGTTTTTTGAAATTTTCATGTTTATTTCCCCAAAACACTTATCTTCACTTCATACAAAAGAGTTTGAGATACTCGAGATATCATACAATACACATGAACTTATCGTTTAAATGTATGTAAATCTTGTTTATCAACTTAAATCGTTAGTATATGACATAAGAAGACTATGTGCGCTGGTTTTTTATTTTTCTGATATTTATTTAATTTATTATGCTCATTTGAATTCTGGTCAAACTTAACTTTGACCAAGATTTAAATAAGTGTTAAACATCAAAATGAAAAACTAAGCCTGGATCCTTCTTAGTCACTCTAAAATGAAGCTGTGGTGAGTTTTTTGAAATTTTCATGTTTATTTCCCCAAAACACTTCTCTTCACTTGATACAAAAGAGTTTGAGATACTCGAGATATCATACAATACACATGAACTTATCATTTAAATGTATGTAAACCTTGTTTATCAACTTAAATCGTTAGTATATGACATAAGAAGACTATGTGCGCTGGTTTTTATTTTTATGATTTTTATTTAATTTATTATGCTCATTTGAAATCTGGTCAAACATAGCTTTGATCGCTCCAAACCCTCCCAAACCCCGCTAACCCTAGCGCTGAACCAGACCGCTCATCTAACCCTAGCGCTGAACAAGGGCCGTCGATCTAACCCTTCTAGAAGGAATCTGTGGGGAGGAGGGGGGCGATCCGCGAGATGCAATCCGATTGGCTGCGAGATTCTTTTTTAAAACAAATATCGGGCGCTACTGGATGGACCATTGGGCCGTCTCGTTGTCTGGGCTCGAGACCGCGAGAATAGCCCGTCTCGGCCTTTCCTGTGCCTTGCATGCATGCATGGGAGGCGGCGACGATGCATAGGCTGCGACACAGGTTTGCATGCGCTGGAGGCTGCGGCGTGCATGCATGTGAGCGAGGCGAAGCGAGGCGTGCTAGGCATGCTAGGCGCGCTAGGCTCATGAGGCCAGCTAGGTGGTTCAACGAGTCGATGCACCGTCCGGTCAAAGAGCTATGCAGATGATTCAAATGCACGACGCGCCCCATGCATGCAATGTTTTGTGCAAAAATTTAAGAGTGCAAAGCGTAATGGATACACACACGCGTTCGGATTCACACACGCACCGTTCTCACCCTTTCTCTCTTCCTCTCCCACCCACAGGCCTATAAATGTGGTGCCTCCTTTCCTCTCCCACCCACAAGCCAGATCCGATCCTCTCCAACTTCAAACACCCAAGCGACCGAGCCCTCCCAAAGCGAGACCAAGTGAAGAAGATGCAGTTCAACGGGCCGACCTTCACCGTCACTTTGTGGTGCCGGAGCTGCGCTACCCACCGGGCGTGCTCGTGGAGAGGGAGCTCCGTGTGTGGGTTATGTCAAGGTGGAGGGGTCCGTCGAACTCACCGCGCCTTCCTCCGAGCCGGCTATGCCCACCTCCCACGGGCTCGCCGAGGATGTTCACCCTCAATGAGGTTCGTGACATGGCGGCATCCTCCTATCGCTCACGGTCACCTTCACCAACCCATTTGACGCCTGAGCTCCTCGGCCAAGTCTTTTGGTGCGGCTGCGAGGCCATCTTCTTCACCATCTACAACATCTACACCAACTACGAGCGCATCTTCCCCGCTCCAGGCCAGATGCACTCCCTTCCCTACGATGACGAGGAGGAGGAGTGAAGATGAAGACGGTGTTGAAGGGGCGCGCACGGCCAAGGTGGAAGAAGGAGGTCAAGATGAAGATGTTCAAGCCCGGAGTCAAGCTCGTCTTGTTTGGTTTTTTATTTTGTTGCTTTTCTATGTCGTGTCGTGTCGTGTCATGTGTCTGTGAACTGTCCGTGAAGTGTCCGTGAACTTATCTAAGTTATTTCCATCTTATTATGTGTGTTAAAAATGTCCGTGCCCAAACTTATCATTTCTTCCCTAAACAAGTCATGAAGTTCGAGAATTGTGGTTTTTGGAGGGGGTGAGAAGCCCTCTGTTTCATTCAAACAAAAAGTCATGAACTAACATGCAAATTTATTCCCTTTAAATCCTAAACCAAGTGCCACTCTAACCCTAAACCAAGTGTCACTCTGACCAAAATCATGTGGTAGTGCAACCCTCCAAAATTTAAGTGCAAAACAAAGGAAAACCACTCTCACGCGTGTGCAAACATTCACGGTCTCACTATTTTTTTAAAAAAAAATCACAGTCTCACTATGTATAACTTCCTTCCCTACCCATGTCAAAGTCTTGCCATCTATCCTAGCGGTTACCAATAAGAGCCCTAAACATCACAAACCCATGCGGTCCCGGGTTCGAGTCCCCACCGCACCAATTTTTGTGCATTTTCCACCCTTCGTTTTTTTAGACATATTATATTTTTCTCAATGTAATGCCCTTAAAAAATGTTCATTTATTTTGGCACCTGGCGTAAACCTCTACCAGAGCTGAGGCACATTTTCCATGACATTTTGGTCTTTGATTTAAATCACGGTGTATTTGAATTTTGGTCTTTGATTTAAATCACGGTAAATTTCTAACCTTAATTGTTTGGCTCCGAATAATTCAATTAGCTTCCACAAAAGTTTCAGGATTATGATTTCTCGCCTAAATTAAATCGAAAAGAAAACAGAAAAATACGCAAGAAAACCCCTGAATGGGCCTAATTGGATGCATTGGCCCATTAGTCTAACTGCACTTGGCTCTACGCTCTGAATTTGGCCCAAGAGCAACCTTTTTTTGGACAGAAAGGCAGAAGCAGAGAGCTGCATTTCATTGATCAAAAGTTTATGAATTCCTAATTTCTTCTCTTTTTTCCAACATATTTAAATGTTGGTCACTTCTTCTCTTTTTGTTTCAACATTTAAACAACTTTAACCAACATTTAAACTAGGTGAATTTCTCAAACAATTTCAAGATTACAAATTCCTTCATAATTCAAGCCTTTCCATACATTTTCAACATTACAACAAAGGCGATTACCATACCTACAAATGCCCAAAAGTATTTGCAAATGGGTATTGGTAGTGCTTGATCTTCAAGCTTCCTAACCTTCTTCTCGCAACATCCTAAGCTCAATAGCTAGCTCTCTGTCGGCGCTTCGCCATCCATCTCTTCTTCCGGAGCTCGTGGTGTGGCCCTCGCCGTTCGTGGCAGCATGCGCAACCATTCTTCATGCTCTTCTTGCAGTTCATTCATCAGAGTCTTGGCCAGAGCATCGACCCAAAGAAAGAAACATGTCACCTGCATGAACACCAAACAGATCAACCCATTGCTCAAACATCCCGACGACGAAAATGGTGCATCTGCCCCGATTCTTACCCCATGCTCGCTGCACACGTAGAACGGACGATTCTGGTTCCTCGGTGTATGAGAAATCCTTCGATCAACGCCCGCCCGGCACCGCGGACAGACAAAGACAGGCATGTCCACACGCGCCCGGCTCTGCATCCGCGAGGTGGCGCGGGAGCTTGAGGAAGACATGGAGCTCGGAGCCGAAAGGAATCTCAACGCCGCCGCGCCCTCCACTGCTAGCTTCCCACCGCCGCGCCCTCCACAGCTAGCTTCCCGCCGCCGTGCTCTCTCTCGCCGTGGTCACCGCCAGGTTGTCGTCACCGTGGTCACCACCGCTGTCGCCGCTTATATAGCACACCCGCCAACGGCTCTCGCTCAACGGCTCTTTTTGCTGGGTCCCACAAGCCACGCGTCTAACGGCTCAACGGCTCAACGGCTCTTCGCCGCTTTGGTCCCACTGTAAGGGCCGAGTCAAAAGGTTGACTGACGGAGACGGTAGAGTTCACGGAACGAGTCGGTGCGCACGGACTAGGGGCAAAACTGAGCACAATTTGCATCTGAGGGTAAAACTGAGCAGATGGACACCACTAAGGGCAAAAGGATAATTAACCCTATGGATATTGCCATAACCTCGACTATTGACAATCCGGTTGAGCGAGCGTCTATCTTCCTCATCAATAGGTGGACTTCTGTGCTATCTTCCTCCCTGGGGCTCCGGGGACACCAGCTAAGGCGCTTCTTCAATGGAGCACTGGTACGTCTCCAACGTATCTATAATTTTTGATTGTTCCATGCTATTATATTACCCCTTTTGGATGTTTATGGGCTTTATTTTACACATTTATATCATTTTTGGGACTAACCTACTAATTGGAGGCCCAGCCCGTATTGCTATTTTTTTTGCCTATTTCAGTATTTCGAAGAAAAGGAATATCAAACGGAGTCCAAACGGAATGAAACCTTCGGGAGCGTGATTTTGGAACGAACGTGATCCAGAGGACTTGGAGTGCAAGTCAAGAAGCAACCGAGGCGTCCACGAGAGGGTATGGTGCCCCCCTATAGGGCACGCCCCTGTCTCGTGGGCCCCTCGGGCGGCCACCAACGTACTTCTTCCTCCTATATAAGCCTACGTACCCCGAAAACATCCAGGGAGCCAACAAAGCACAATTTCCACCGCCGTAACCTTCTGTATGCATGAGATCCCATCTTGGATCCTTCGTCGGTGCTCCGCCGGAGGGGGAATCGACCATGGAGGGCTTCTACATCAACACCATAGCCACTCCGATGAGTTGTGAGTAGTTTACCACAGACTTTCGGGTCCATATTATTAGCTAGATGGCTTCTTCTCTCTTTTTGGATCTCAATACAATGTTCTCCCCCTCTCTTGTGGAGATCTATTCGATGTAAACTCTTTTAGCGGTGTGTTTGTTGAGATTCGATGAATTGTGGGTTTATGATCAAGTTTATCTATGAGAAATATTTGAATCTCCTCTGAATTCTTTTATGTATGATTGAGTTATCTTTGCAAGTCTCTTCGAATTATCAGTTTGGTTTGGCCTACTAGATTGATCTTTCTTGCCATGGGAGAAGTGCTTAGCTTTGGGTTCAATCTTGCGGTGTCCTTACCCAAAGTGATGTAAAGGGTTGCAAGGCACGTATTGTATTGTTGCCATCGAGGATAAAAAGATGGGGTTTATATCATATTGTATGAGTTTATCCCTCTACATCATGTCATCTTGCTTAAGGCATTACTCTGTTCTGATGAACTTAATACTCTAGATGCAGACATGAGTCGGTCGATTTGTGGAGTAATAGTGGTAGATGCAGGCAGGAGTCGGTCTACTTGTTGCGGACGTGATGCCTATATACATGATCATGCCTAGATAATCTCATAATTATTCGCTTTTCTATCAATTGCTCGACAGTAATTTGTTCACCCACTGTAATACTTATGTTATCTTGAGAGAAGCCTCTAGTGAAACCTATGGCCCCCGGGTCTATCTCTTACCATATTTGCTTACAATCTACTTTTATTTGCATCTTTACTTTTTGCATCTATATTATAAAATACCAAAAATTTATCTATCTTATCATACTATCTCTATTAGATCTCACTTTCGCAAGTGGTCGTGAAGGGATTGACAATCCCTTTGTTGCGTTGGTTGCGAGTTCTTTGTTTGTTTGTGTAGGTGCGTGGGACTTTTGAGGAGCCTCCTATTGGATTGATACTTTGGTTCTCAAAAACTAAGGGAAATACTTACGCTACTATTGCTGCATCACATTTTCCTCCTCAAGGAAAACCAACGAAAGCTCAAGACGTAGCAAGAAGGATTTCTGGCACCGTTGCCGGGGTGGTATTCGCTCAAGTCAAGACATACCAAGTGCCCATCACAAACTCATCTCCCTCGCATTTACAATATTTGCCATTTGCCTCTCGTTTTCCTCTCCCACACTTCACCATTGTCGTTTTATTTGCCCTCTCTTTCCCAATCTCCCCCCCTCTCTTTCGATTGCCTTTTTCCATTTGCTCATGTGTTGGTTCGGTTACCTTGTCGTTATGGCTAGTCCTCCTATCCTTGTTATCACTCCCGAACATGAAATTCTTAATTTTAAGCAAAGGGAGGGAGAAAATTTAAAAGATACTTGGCATAGAATTTGCAATGCTGAAAATAAATCTACTAGGAAGCTTTCTACTTCCGTTCTTCTTCGCAATTTTTATGTAGGCATCACTCCTTGGAATAGATGTGTTCTTGATACTGTTGCCGGAGGTGATTTCTTGAGTAGCCATACGTTTGATGCTTGTAATGCTATGTTAGATTTGTTTGGCCCGCCACCTCTTTTGGTAAATGGAACGGTTTTAACTCTAGAACATGTGATGCAACGGCTTGATATTATTGAAAATAAAATGGCCACTGTTGAGTTGATTGAAAATTTGGATATAAAAATCCATAATCACATTACCCAATACGGATCTAGGGTTGGAGTTACTTTGAAAAATCTTAAAGAGAAAGAACCTACAGTTAATGAAAAAATAGATCTAGATTCTAAAATTATCGGTAACTTGAGGATATCATTACCAACTTAGGTTTCGCGTTTTCTTCATTGAAAAACACTCCAAAACCCCCTACCAAAACTGCCAAGTTTGTTTATGTTCCTAAAAATAAGGGGGGATCTTCTAGTAAAGGAGACGCGGATCTCAAATCCATAAGTGTTCATCCCAATTGTCTCTCTATTGTTAAGGAACCTTTTGCCACAAACGAATTTCTTGAATTTTTGCCGAAAGGTTTAATCATTGCTAAAAAGGGAGAAACCCCTAAAGATTATAAGTGCTCTATTGAGGAATTTAGTGCCAAATATGGCACTACTTAGATCTATCTTCGCTTTTATGCCTAGCTAGGGGCGTTAAACGATAGCGCTAGTTGGGAGGCAACCCAATTTTCTTTGTGTTTTTTGTTTTTGTTCCTTTTTCGTAATAAATCTTGCATATATATTCTGTTTAGATGTGTTTTTATTTTTTAATTAGTGTTTGTGCCAAGTAGAACCTATAGGATAACCTATGATGTTGGTTAATTTGATTCTGCTGAAAAACAGAAACTTTGCACGCACGAATTTAGTTTTGTTAAATCACAGAAACGTGCTTTTGCGTTGATTCTTTTTGATGCTGATCAATAGACAAATTTTCCAGGACTTCCTATTTGGGTAAGATTTTTAGAGGTCCAGAAGTTTGCGTTAGTTACAGATTACTACAGACTGTTTTGTTTTTGACAGATTCTGTTTTTCGTGTGTTGTTTGCTTATTTTTATGCATCTATGGCTATTAAAATAGTTTATAAAAATATAGAAGTTGGAATACAGTAGTTTTAACACCAAAATAAATAAAGAATGAGTTTGTTACAGTATCTTATGTGGTGGTCTTGTTTTCTTTCACTAACGGAGCTTATAAGATTTCCTGTTGAGTTTTGTGTTGTGAATTTTCAAGTTTTGGATAAAGCTTTTATGGACTATGGAATGAGGAGTGGCAAGAGCCTAAGCTTGGGGATGCCCAGGGCACCCCAAGGTATTCAAGGATAGCCAAAAGCCTAAGCTTGGGGATGCCCCGGGAAGGCATCCCCTCTTTCGTCTTCGTTCATTGGTAACTTTACTTGGAGCTATATTTTTATTCGCCACATGATATGTGTATTGCTTGGAGCGTTGTGTATTATATTAGTCTTTGATTTTTAGTTTATCACAATCATCTTTGCTGTACACACCTTTTGGGAGAAGCCTACTTGATTAGGATTTGCTAGAACACTCTATGTGCTTCACTTATATCTTTTGAGCTTGATAGTTTTTGCTCTAGTGCTTCACTTATATCTTTTAGAGCACGGTGGTGTCTTAATTTTGAAGAAATTGCTAGTATCTCATGCTTCACTTATATCGTTTTGAGAGTCTTTTAGAACAGCATGGTATTTGCTATGGTTACAAAGTTGGTCCTAGAATGATGAGCATCCAAGTTGGGTATAATAAAAACTATCATGGAAAAAGAATTGGATGCTATGATCAATATGATGCTTGATAATTGTTTTGAGATATGGAGGTAGTGATATTAGAGTCATGCTAGTTGAGGTGATTATGAAAAATACTTGTGTTGGGGTTTGTGATTCCCGTAGCATGCATGTATGGTGAACCGTTTTGTGATGAAGTTGGAGCACAATTTTATTTATTGATTGTCTTCCTTATGAGTGGCGGTCGGGGACGAGCGATGGTCTTTTCCTACCAATCTATCCCCCTAGGAGCATGCGCATAGTGCTTTGGTTTTTGATGACTTCTAGATTTTTGCAACAAGTACATGAGTTCTTTTGACTAATGTTGAGTCCATGGATTATACGCACTCTCACCCTTCCACCATTGCTAGCCTCTCTTGTGCCACGCAACTTTCGCCGGTACCATACACCCACCATATACCTTCCTCAAAAGATCCACTATACCTACCTATTATGCCATTTTCATAGCCATTCCGAGATATATTGTCATGCAACTTTCCATCATTCCGTTCATATGACACGCATTACTTTTGTCATATTGCTCTTTGCATGATCATGTAGTTGACATCGTATTTGTGGCAAGGCCACCTTCATAATTTTCATACATGTTGCTCTTGATTCATTGCATATCCCGGTACACCGCCTAAGGCATTCATATAGAGTCATATCTTGTTCTAGCTTTGATTTGTAATTCTTGAGTTGTAAATCCATAAAAGTGTGATGATCTTCATTATTAGAGCATTGTCCTAGTGAGGAAAGGATGATGAAGACTATGATTCCCCCACAAGTCGGGATGAGACTTCGGACTTTACAAAAAAGAGAAAGAAAAAAAGATAAAGGCCAAAAAAAAGAAAGGCCAAAGAAAAAAAAGAGAAAAAAAGAAAAATAAAAGAAAAAATAAAATGAGAGAAAAAGAGAGAAGGGACAATGCTACTATCTCTTTTTCCACACTTGTGCTTCAAAGTAGCACCATGATCTTCATGATAGAGAGTCTAATATGTTGTCACTTTCATATACTAGTGGGAATTTTTCATTATAATTATAGAACTTGGCTTGTATATTCCAATGATGGGCTTCCTCAAAATGCCCTAGGTCTTCGTGAGCAAGCGAGTTGGATGCACACCCACTTAGTTTCTTTTGTTGAGCTTTCATATATTTATAGCTCTAGTGCATCCGTTGCATGGCAATCCCTACTCAATGGGCATCTCCATAGCCCGTTGATACGCCTAGTTGATGTGAGACTATCTTCTCCTTTTTGTCTTCTCCACAACCACCATTCTACTCCACATATAGTGCTATGTCCATGGCTCACGCTCATGTATTGCGTGAAAGTTGAAAGAGTTTGAGATTATTAAAGTATGAAACAATTGCTTGGCTTGTCATCGGGGTTGTGCATAATTAAATACTTTATGTGATGAAGATAGAGCAATAGCCAGACTATATGATTTTGTAGGGATAACTTTCTTTGGCCATGTTATTTTGAGAAGACATGATTACTTTGATTAGTATGCTTGAAGTATCACCATTTTCATGTTAATATGAACTTTTAGTTTGTATCATTTGGATCTGAACATTCATGCCACAATAAAGAAAATTACATTGAGAATTATGCTAGGTAGCATTCCACATCAAAAATTCTGTTTTTATCATTTACCTACTCGAGGACGAGCAGGAATTAAGCTTGGGGATGCTTGATACGTCTCCAACGTATCTATAATTTTTCATTGTTCCATGCTATTATATTACCCCTTTTGGATGTTTATGGGCTTTATTTTACACATTTATATCATTTTTGGGACTAACCTACTAACCGGAGGCCCAGCCCGTATTGCTGTTTTTTGCCTATTTCAGTATTTCGAAGAAAAGGAATATCAAACGGAGTCCAAACGGAATGAAACCTTCGGAAGCGTGATTTTTGGAACGAACGTGATCTAGAGGACTTGGAGTGCAATTCAAGAAGCAGCCGAGGCGGCCATGAGAGGGTAGGGCGCCCCCCCTATAGGGCGCGCCCCCTGTCTCGTGGGCCCCTCGGGCGGCCACTGACGTACTTCTTCCTCCTATATAAGCCTACGTACCTCGAAAACATCCAGGGAGCCAACGAAACACAATTTCCACTGCCGTAACCTTATGTATCCGCGAGATCTCATCTTGGAGCCTTCGCCGGCGCTCCGCCGGAGGGGGAATCGACCATGGAGGGCTTCTACATCAAGACCATAGCCCCTCTGATGAGTTGTGCGTAGTTTACCACAGACCTTCGGGTCCATAATTATCAGCTAGATGGCTTCTTCTCTCTTTTTGGATCTCAATACAATGTTCTCCCCCTCTCTTGTGGAGATCTATTCGATGTAAACTCTTTTAGCGGTGTGTTTGTCGAGGTCCGATGAATTGTGGGTTTATGATCAAGTTTATCTATGAGAAATATTTGAATCTCCTCTGAATTCTTTTAGGTATGATTGAGTTATCTTTGCAAGTCTCTTCGAATTATCAGTTTGGTTTGGCCTACTAGATTGATCTTTCTTGCCATGGGAGAAGTGCTTAGCTTTGGGTTCAATCTTGCGGTGTCCTTACCCGATGTGTAAAGGGTTGCAAGGCACGTATTGTATTGTTGCCATCGAGGATAAAAGATGGGGTTTATATCATATTGCATGAGTTTATCCTCTACATCATGTCAACTTGCTTAATCGTTACTCTGTTCTTATGAACTTAATACTCTAGATGCAGGCGAGTCGGTCGATGTGTGGAGTAATAGTAGTAGATGCAGGCAGGAGTCGGTCTACTTGTTGCGGACGTGATGCCTATATACATGATCCTGCCTAGATAATCTCATAATTATTCGCTTTTCTATCAATTGCTCGTGATAATTTGTTCACCCACCGTAATACATATGCTATCTTGAGAGAAGCCTCTAGTGAAACCTATGGCCATGGGTCTATCTCTTATCATATTTGCTTCCAATATACTTTTATTTGCATCTTTACTTTTTGCATCTATATTATAAAATACCAAAATATATCTATCTTATCATACTATCTCTATTAGATCTCACTTTACAAGTGGCCGTGAAGGGATTGACAACCCTTTATTGCGTTGGTTGCGAGTTCTTTGTTTGTTTGTGTAGGTGCGTGGGACTTTTGAGGAGCCTCCTCTTTGGATTGATACCTTGGTTCTCAAAAACTGAGGGAAATACTTACGCTACTATTGCTGCATCACCCTTTCCTCTTCAAGGAAAACCAACGCAAGCTCAAGACGTAGCAAGCACTTGAAAATTCAGGAAGACCCCTTCGGACTGGGTCAGGAAGGGAGAAGTCCTCAACATAGAACCATTCGTAAGGCCATTCTTCGGATGCCTTCTTCAGCGTGCCGGATAGGTATCTGGTACCGGCGATGCGCCATATCTCGGCTCCGCCCACTTGGAATATTGATCCCTCATGATTACAAGGGATGAGGCAAAACAGCTTCTTGCATAAATCGAAATGGGCATCACAACCCAGAAATAGCTCGCAAAGAGCAATGTAACCCGCGATGTGCAGGATAGAGGCAAGACTAAAATTGTGCAGTTGGCAGAAGCCCTTGGAGGAATGGATGGATTGGAAATCTGATGCCTCTCAACAAGTAGGGAACAAAGCATACTCGTTCCCCCTTGGATGGGTTGGGGAACTTCTCCGCCTGCTCCCCACCGTCGAAGGAGGACAATGCAGCTCGAACGGGGACTAGATCTGCGGGGGGAAGAAATCCCTGGGTCTGCAGCTTCACCAGTTGGTCGTGGGATACGGAACACTTTTCCCAATCACCCTGTTCGGGGCCGTGAGGGCGGGAGGAAGAGCTGGGAGCGCTAGCCATGTTGGGGTTGTTTCTGCTGGCAAGCTCTAAGGATTTCGCGCTTGGTGTGGGCTGGATCTGAAGATCCCCATCTCTTTAAATAGACAACTTTCTTGTATGGTCAGGGTGGTAAGTGCAAAAATGCGCCGACCTCTCATATTCGCTCGACACGTGGAAGATGGAATCATGAAGGTGCGAAAGCCGATGAGCGTGACATTAAATGGATAGCCAGACACTACTCTTTAAATCAGGTACTTTGAAGTATTCGGAGAAGGAACCCGCCTTGAAATGCCGAAGACAATCTGCGCGTCGGACTCATCATCATTGAAGCCTGGTTCGGGGGCTACTGAGGGAGTCCTGGATTAAGGGGTCCTCAGATAGCCGGACTATTAACATGGGCCGGACTGTTGGGCTATGAAGATACAAGATGAAGACTTCTTCCCGTGTCCGGATGGGACTCTCCTTGGCGTGGAAGGCAATCTTGGCGATTTGGATATGTAGATTCCTTTCTCTATAACAGACTTTGTGTAACCCTAGCCCCCTCCGGTGTCTATATAAACCGGAGGGTTTAGTCCGTAGGGACAACGACAATCATAATCTCATAGGCTAGGCTTCTAGGGTTTAGCCATTATGAGCTCGTGGTAGATCAACTCTTGTAATACTCATATTCATCAAGATCAATCAAGCAGGAAGTAGGGTATTACCTCCATAGAGAGGGCCCGAACCTGGGTAAACATTGTGTCTCCCGCCTCCTGTTACCATTAGCCTTATACGTACAGTTCGGGACCCCCTACCCGAGATCCGTCGGTTTTGACAACGACAATCTCCTTCTACTATATCTCTTTCTATGGATCTTTGCCTTGCTTTAATTTCTTCCACTTGCCAAATATTAGCCAGTTCACTAAGAATATCAGCCATTCTACTCCTTTCCTCTCCTGTCATGTTCCCACTTTCAACTTTAATATCTAGTATATCATACTCCAGCATCAACTCATTTTTATTCTTTCTAAGAAAAGCTTCTATATTCCTACTCCACCCTTTGGCCAACTTTCTAAATGTTCT
Source organism: Aegilops speltoides (assembly GCA_021437245.1). NCBI lineage: Eukaryota > Viridiplantae > Streptophyta > Magnoliopsida > Poales > Poaceae > Aegilops > Aegilops speltoides. The sequence goes on from CM038142.1 coordinate 486,620,583, forward strand.
GACTTTATGTTGCCAGACATCTAGAGGGTTAGCACTGTTACACCTGCTACTCCAGGCCTTAGCTACAACCTCTTTAAAATCAGGTCTGGTGATCCACCATTTCTCAAATTTGAAACTCTTACTCCTACTAATCTGCTCATTACCAGAGTCCCACACAATGTGGGTATGATCACTCCCAACCCTAGGCAGTCCTCCGGCACTAATCATGGACATAATCAAATTCTCCTGGTTATTGGCCCGGGTGTACATCCTACCTGACATGTTAATCTCCAACAGAGACCACATATCAATCCAAACATTGAACTTACCCACCCATCTGTAATTAATATTCCTATTATTTTTATCATTTGGACCCCTTACCAAATTGAAATCCCCACCAAAAATGCAGGCCCCAGACCACTCAACACACAATTAATGTAACTCAGAAATAAAAGCATTCCTATCTTCATCATATGATGGACCATAAACAGCAGTGAATCTAAAAACTAACTTAATACTCTTATCTTTAACCACAACACTAACTGTAAACCTACCTATGTTCCAGATAATTATCTCAAACACATCACGATCTACACCAACCAAAATGCCTCCTACAGAGACAATGGAAGGTAAGAAATTCCATTCAAAGTTCCTATTACCCATCAGGTTTTTAAGGAAGTTTTTGGAAAACTCACTCCGTTTAGTCTCCTGAAACCCAATAAGGCTAGGTTTTAGAGGCCAAATGGTATCCTCAATACATTTCTTCCTACCAGGTGCAAGAAGCCCCCTAACATTCCAAAATATGTATTTCATTGAACTTTTTACCGGGGTGCTTTCCCCATCTAGCTTTGGACCCCAGGGACCAGCTCCCCACAATCAACTTCTCATCATCACTAAACTCATCTACATTTGTGCCAGCCACTATACCAGGATCATCAATATCAGACACACTATCAGTACCATCAGGAATAACTACAACTACAGCATAAGTCATATTATTTAATTCAGCAACAGGAATAGAATTAAAAGGTTTACTAGCAGCTATACCTTTAATAGAAGGAATTTCAAGATTTTTCTTCATCTGGATCAGTTTAGCTTTTTCCATGACATGTTGGCTACCCACATTTCTAGCACTTTTCCTTGCAGCTTGGACAGGGCCCCATTTCTTCTACTTTTTGTTTTTCCTGTCAACCAACCCTGTATCTTCAGGCACCATTTGTCCACCTCCTTCACCTCCAATGTACTGAAGTCTGGCATGATGTCATCAGGCAGAAAATCCTCCACTTCCTTAATCTCCTCCCCTGAGTTTGTGTCCCCGTCCATGTTATTACCTCCTAGCACCACTTCTTGTAGAAGGAAATACGCCCTAGAGGCAATAATAAAGTTATTATTTATTTCCTTATATCATGATAAATGTTTATTATTCATGCTAGAATTGTATTAACCAGAAACATAATACATGTGTGAATACATATACAAACATAGTGTCACTAGTGTGCCTCTACTTGACTAGCTCGTTGATCAAAGATGGTTGTGTTTCCTAACCATAGACATGAGTTGTCATTTGATTAACGGGATCACATCATTAGGAGAATGATGTGATTGACTTGACCCATTCCGTTAGCTTAGCACTTGATCGTTTAGTATGTTGCTATTGCTTTCTTCATGACTTATACATGTTCCTAGAACTATGAGGTTATGCAACTCCCGTTTACCGGAGGGACACTTTTTGTGCTACCAAGCGTCGAGCGTGGCGGGTGATTATAAAGGAGCTCTATAGGTGTCTCCGAAGGTACATGTTGAGTTGGCGTATTTCGAGATTAGGTTTTGTCACTCCGATTGTCGGAGAGGTATCTCTGGGCCCTCTCGGTAATGCACATCACTATAAGCCTTGCAAGCAATGTAGCTAATGAGTTAGTTACGGAATGATGCATTACGTAATGAGTAAAGAGACTTGCCAGTAACAAGATTGAACTAGGTATTGAGATACCGACGATCGAATCTCGGGCAAGTAACATACCGATGACAAAGGGAACAATGTATGTTGTTATGCGGTTTCACCGATAAAGATCTTCGTAGAATATGTAGGAGCCAATATGAGCATCCAGGTTCCGCTATTGGTTATTGACCGGAGACGTGTCTCGGTCATGTCTACATAGTTCTCGAACCCGTAGGGTCCGCACGCTTAAAGTTAGATGACAGTTATATTATGAGTTTATGTGTTATGATGTATCGAAGATAGTTCGGAGTCCCGGAAGTGATCACGGACATGACGAGGAGTTTCGAAATGGTTGAGACATGAAGATTGATATATTGGACGACTATATTCGGACACCGGAATGGTTCCGAGGGTTATCGGATATATACCGGAGTACCGGGGGGGTACCGACCCCCCGGGGGGGTTAATGGGCCTCATGGGCCGAAAGTGGAGCAGAGGAGGGGTGGCCAGGGCAGGCCGCGCACCCCCTCCCCTTCTAGTCCGAATAGGACAAGGAGGGGGGCGGTGCCCCCCTTTCCTTCCTCTCCTCTCTCCCTTCCTTCCCCTCTCCTACTTGGACAAGGAAGGGAGAGAGTCCTACTCCCACCTCCTGGCGCGCCCCCTCCTGGCCGGCCGCCCCCTCCCCCTTGCTCCTTTGTATACGGGGGCAGGGGGCACCTCTAGACACGACAATTGATCCTTGAGATCTATTAGCCGTGTGCAGTGCCCCCCTCCACCATATTCCACCTCGATAATATCTTAGCGGTGCTTAGGCGAAGCCCTGCGTCGGTAGAGCATCATCATCGTCACCACGTCGTCGTGCTGACGGAACTCTCCCTTGAAGCTCGGCTGAATCGGAGTTCGAGAGATGTCATCGAGCAGAACGTGTGCTGAACTCGGAGGTGTCGTACGTTCAGTACTTGATCGGTCGGATCGTGAAGACGTACGACCACATCAACTGTGTTGTGCTAACGCTTCCGCTTTCGGTCTATGAGGGTACATGGACATACTCTCCCCTCTCGTTGCTATGTGATACGTCTCCATCGTATCTACTTTTCCAAACACTTTTCCCCTTGTTTTGGACTCTAACTTGTATGATTTGTATGGAACTAACCCGGACTGACGATGTTTTCAGCAGAATTGCCATGGTGTTGTTTTTTGTGCAGAAAATAAAAGTTCTCGGAATGTCCTGAAACTCCTGGAATACCTTATAAAAAAAAAGAAAAATGCTCACAGAAGATGAAGACCAGGGGGCCCAAACCCTGCTCACGAGGGTGGGGGCGCCCCCTAGGCGCGCCCCCTACCTCGTGGGCCCCCTGGTGGCCCTCCGACACCAACTCCAACTCCATATATTGGCTTTCGGGGAGAAAAAAATCAGAGAGAAGAAATAATCGCGTTTTATGATACGGAGCCTCCGCCAAGCCCTAATCTCTCTCGGGAGGGCTGATCTGGAGTCCATTCGGGGCTCCGGAGAGGGGAATTCATCGCCGTCGTCATCGTCAACCATCCTCCATCACCAATTTCATGATACTCACCGCTGTGCGTGAGTAATTGCATCGTAGACTTGCTGGACGGTGATGGGTTGGATGAGATTTATCATGTAATCGAGTTAGTTTTGTTAGGGTTTGATCCCTAGTATCCATTATGTTTTGAGATTGATGTTGCTATGACTTTGCTATGCTTAATGCTTGTCACTAGGGCCCGAGTGCCATGATTTCAGATCTGAACCTATTATGTTTTCATGAATATATGTGTGTTCTAGATCCTATCTTGCAAGTCTATAGTCACCTACTATGTGTTATGATCCGGCAACCCAAGTGACAATAATCGGGACCACTCCCGTGATGACCATAGTTTGAGGAGTTCATGTATTCACTATGTGCTAATGCTTTGTTCCGGTTCTCTATTAAAAGGAGGCCTTAATATCCCTTAGTTTCCAATAGGACCCCGCTGCCACGGGAGGGTAGGACAAAAGATGTCATGCAAGTTCTTTTCCATAAGCACGTCCTACATTACATTGATGAACTGGAGCTAGTTTTGTGTCACCCTATGTTATGACTGCTACATGATGAACCACATCCGGCATAATTATCCATCGCTAATCCGGTGCCTACGAGTTTTCCATATACTGGTTTACACTTATTTACTTTTCTGTTGCTACTGTTACAATCTCTACAAAATACCAAAAACATTACTTTTACTGTCTTTACTTTTTTTACCGTTACCACTACTATCATATTACTTTGCTACTAAACACTTTGCTACAGATACTAAGTTTCCAGGTGTGGTTGAATTGACAACTCAGCTGCTAATACTTGAGAATATTCTTTGGCTCCCCTTGTGTTGAATCAATAAATTTGGGTTGAATACTCTACCCTTGAAAACTGTTGCAATCCCCTATACTTGTGGGTCATCAAGATTATTTTCTGGCGCCGTTGCCGGGGAGCATAGCTCTATTCTTTGAGTCACTTGGGATTTATATTTGCTGGATACTATGAAGAACTTCAAAGATGATCGAACTACTATTTTGCCCTCAACTACGAGGGGAGGTAATGAACTGCCATCTAGCCTTGCACTAGATTCTCCTTCTATTATGAGTAAGTTTGCGACACCTAAACCTACTACTGCTATTGATTCTGATATGTCGCATGTTATTGATGATGCCACTTCTACTATGCATGATACTTATGATGAAACTACTTCTATGCTTGATACTACTGTGCCACTTGGTGAATATCTTGATGAGCAAATTGCTAGGTCTAGAGAAAGAGAAATTATTGAACCTGAGCACGATGAGTTTAGTGATGATGAACCTATGCCTTCTATTCCTAAGGGTTATCTTTTTAATGCTGAATCTTCTGCAGCTATTTTTGCTTGCCAGGATAGATATGAACTTAAGAGGTTGCTAATTAAATGGAGTAAAGAATCTTTTAGAGGTATAATGAAATCCGACCCTGCTTTTGCTACTTCACCTATCTGTGTTCCTGATCAGGACTATTATCATTTTTTTGTTGATCCAGATATAATTAATTTGGTTGAATCTGATCCTTTTTATGGCTATGAATCTGAAACAGTTGTGGCACATCTTACTAAGTTAAATGATATAGCTGCCCTGTTTACTAATAATGAGAGATCACGCTACCTTTATTTACTCAAGATATTTCCGTTCTCATTAAAGGGTGATGCTAAGATTTGGCATAATTCTCTTGATCCTGGTTGTGTGCAAAGTCCCCAGGATATGATTTATTACTTCTCTGCTAAATATTTCCCTGCTCATAAGAAACAAGCTGTTTTGAGGGAAATATACAATTTTGTGCAAATTGAAGAAGAGAGTCTCCCACAAGCTTGGGGGAGGCTTCTCAAATTACTTAATGCTTTGCCTGATCATCCTCTTAAGAAACCTGAAATATTTTATATCTTTTATAATGGACTAACTGGCGCTTCCAGAGATTACCTGGATAGTTGTGTTGGTTCTCTTTTCAGGGAAAGAACACTGAATGACGCTGAAATTCTATTGAATAATATGTTGGCCAATGAAAATAATTGGGCACCTCCCGGGCTACCTCCTGAGCCAATTACTGAGCCTATTTCCAAACCAACTCCAAAGAAAAGAGGTGCTCTATTTCTCAGTCCCGAAGATATGCAAGAGGCAAAGAAATCTATGAAAGAAAAAGGTATTAAAGCTGAAGATGTTAAGAATTTACCTCCTATTGAAGAAATACATGGTCTTAATTTACCGCCTGTTGAAGAAGTATATGATCTCAGTTACTTATTTAATGAAGAACATCCCGATATCCCGACACAGGTAGTAAAGGTAAATTCTCTCTATAGATATGATAAAGCTGAAGTCCCTCCTACTAAAATTGCTAGTCGATTGCTTGGATGAGTTTGATGACTTTATGTTTAAGCAAGATGACTTTAATGCTTATTTTGGTAGACAATTAAAACAGAATACCTTTATGATTAAACGCTTGGGTGATTATATGGCTGATATTAGAGGTAAACTTAAACTTGTTAGCAAACATGCTTCTATGGTTACTACTCAAGTAGAACAAGTACTTAAAGCTCAGAAAGAAGTGCTTGATGAAATGAATAGTAAGAAGAATGATTATGCTGTTAGAGTGGCTACTAGAACTGGTAGAATGACTCAGGAACCTTTGTATCCTAAAGGCCACCCTAAGAGAATCGAGCAAGATTCTCAGAGAAATAATATTGATATATCTAGTTCTTCTAAGAGGAAGAAAAAGAAAAATGATAGGACTTTGCAAACTTCTAGTGAACCTATCATTTGAACCACGAGAATCCAAATGATATCTCATTTACGATCTTTGAAACACAATCGGTGATGAACATGAACCTAGTGATAATGTTAATAAAAATGTTCATGTTGATGCTCAACCTAGTTATGATAATGATGTAGAAGTTGAACCTGCTGTTGATCTTGATAACCCACAATCAAAGAATGAACGTTATGATAAAAGAGACTTCGTTGCTAGGAAACATGGTAAAGAAAGGGAACCATGGGTTCAGAAACCCATGTCTTTTCCTCCGAAACCATCCAAGAAAAAGGATGATGAGGATTTTGAGCGCTTTGTTGAAATGATTAGACCCATCTTTTCTGCGTATCACGATTAAGCGATGTGCTCAAAACAAATCCTTATGCTAAGTATATGAAATATATTATTACTAATAAAAGAAAGATACTGAAGCTGAAATTTCCACCATGCTTGTTAATTATACTTTTAAGGGTGGAATACCAAAGAAACTTGGAGATCCTGAGTGCCTACTATACCATGCTCCATTAAAAGAAGTTATGTTAAAACTGCTTTATGTGATCTTGGAGCCGGTGTTAGTGTTATGCCTCTTTATTTATATCGTAGACTTGACTTGAATAAGTTGACACCTCTGAAATATCTTTGCAAATGGCTGATAAATCAACTGCTATACTGTCGGTATTTGTGAGGATGTGCTGTTGTAGTTGCAAACATTACTATTTTAACGGACTTTGTTATTCTTGATATTCCGAGGATGATAGTATATACATTATTCTTGGAAGACCTTTCCTTAATCTGCAAGGGCGTTATTGATTGCACCAAAGGCAGTGTCACTTTTCATATTAATGGCAATGAGCACACGGTGCATTTTTCGAGGAAACAACCTCAAGTTTATAGTATCAACTCTTTTGGAAAAGTTCCATCGATTATATTTGGAGGTTTCGAATTTCCTCTCCTACTGTTAAGAAAAAGTATAATATTCTTATTGTTGGGGATTTTCACATCCCCGTTGAGGTAACTTAGTGTCATTCGAAATTTCTCCGGTTCCGGGATTATTCGAAATGAGTTTGTTAACAAGACTTGATCAACCTTGTTAGTGGGTTCATTTTGATGATCACGAGATGGATGAAACTAGAAGCACAACCTTCTGTACCCTCTCTATATTTCTTGTTATTTAGTATAAATAAAGTAAAATAATATTTTTTCTAAATGTTTCCTGAGTTATCCGTGCAATATAAAAATATCCCAAAAATAAAAGTCCTCAGAATGCCATGCCAATTTAATATGATTTTTTCGGGAATATTTGAGAATTTACTGTGCAAAAATTACCACGGGGGGAGCTGCCACCTGGCCACGAGGGTGGAGGGCGCGCCCTACCCCCTCGGCGCGCCCCCTGCCTCGTGGGCCCACGGTGGCCCTCCTCCACTTATTCTTGCACCCATCTTCTTCCTCTGCCTCACACAAACACGAAAAACCAACTCAAGCACGAGTTCCGGCCCCGTTCTTTGTGATTTTCGATCTCCTTGCTCAAAGCACCTCTCGCAAAACTACTTGGGGAGATTGTTCCTTGGTATGTGACTCCTCCATTGGTCCAATTAGTTTTGGTTCTAGTGCTTTATTCTTTGCAAATTTGTGCTGCATAGGTGCCATGTTCTTGAGCTTGTTTGACAAATTTATATGGTTCCAAGTAGTTCCAATGCTTTATATAGTCCCTAGGCACTTGTGGGAGTTGTTTCTATCAATATTATTGAAGTTGGTTCACTTTTATTTGAAGTTACTAAAAATTTCAGAAATTTTTCAGAGGAAACAATATGCTTAGTGAAGGAAATATGCCCTACAGGCAACAATAAAGTTATTATTTATTTCCTTATATCATGATAAATGTTTATTGTTCATGCTAGAATTGTATTAACCGGAAACATAATACATGTGTGAATACATAGACAAACAGAGTGTCACTAGTATGCCTCTACTTGACTATCGTTAATCAAAGATGGTTAAGTTTCCTAGCCATAGACATGAGTTGTCATTTGATTAACGGGATCACATCATTAGGAGAATGATGTGATTGACATGACCCATTCCGTTAGCTTAGCACCTGATCATTTAGTATGTTGCTATTGCTTTCTTCATGACTTATACATGTTCCTATGACTATGAGATTATGCAACTCCCGTTTACCGGAGGAACACTTTGTGTGCTACCAAACGTCACAACATAACTGGGTGATTAAAAAGGTGCTCTACAGGTGTCTCCGAAGGTACTTGTTGGGTTGGCGTATTTCGAGATTAGGATTTGTCACTCCGAATGTCAGAGAGGTATCTCTGGGCCCTCTCGGTAATGCACATCTCTTAAAGCCTTGCAAGCATTGCAACTAATGATTTAGTTGCGGGATGATGTATTATGGAACGAGTAAAGAGACTTGCCGGTAACAAGATTGAACTAGGTATTGAGATACCGACGATCGAATCTCGGGCAAGTAACATACCGATGACAAAGGGAACAACTTATGTTGTTATGCGGTTTGACCGATAAAGATCTTCGTAGAATATGTGGGAGCCAATATGGGCATCCAGGTCCCGCTATTGGTTGTTGACCGGAAACGTGTCTCGGTCATGTCTACATAGTTCTCGAACCCGTAGGGTCCGCACACTTAACGTTTCGTTGACGACATAGTATTATATGAGTTATGTATGTTGGTAACCGAATGTTGTTCGGAGTCCCGGATGAGATCATGGACATGACGAGGAACTCTGGAATGGTCCAGAGATAAAACTTGATATATGGGATAATAGTGTTTGATCTCCGGAAGGGTTCCAGAATTCACCGGAAGGGGTTCCGGATGTTTCCCGAAATGTTTGGGTACGAGAACACGTTATTTGGGCCAAAGGGGAAAGCCCATAAGGTTTTTGGAAAGCGCAAAAGGAAGTTTTGCGGAGTCCAGGGGCCAGACACCAGGGTCCATGGCGTCTAGGTCCAGACGCCGGGAACCCTGGCGTCTGGCCCTGGAGTCCGAGAAGGACTCTTGCCTTTCGGGTGAAACCGACTTTGTGGAGGCTTTTACTCCAAGTTTCGACCCCAAGGCTCAACATTAAATAGAGGGGCAAGGCTAGCACCAAAGACATATCAAGAAACACCAAGCCGTGTGCCGGCAACCCCGTCCCCTCTAGTTTATCCTCCGTCGTAGTTTTCGTAGTGCTTAAGCGAAGCCCTGCGGAGATTGTTCTTCACCAACACCATCACCACACCGTCGTGCTGCCGGAACTCATCTACTACTTCGCCCGTCTTACTGGATCGAGAAGGCGAGGACGTCATCAAGCTGAACGTGTGCAGAACTCAGAGGTGCCGTGCGTTCGGTACTTCGATCGGTCGGATTGTGAAGACGTACGACTACATCAACCGCGTTGATAAACATTTCCGCTTAGCGACCTTCAAGGGTATGAAGATACACTCCCCCTCTCGTTGCTATACATCACCAGGATCTTGCGTGTGTATAGGAATTTTTTTGAAATTACTACATTCCCCAACAGTGGTATCAGAGCCTGGTTTTATGCGTAGATGTTATATGCACGATTAGAACACAAGTGAGTTGTGGGCGATACAAGTCATACTGCTTACCAGCATGTCATACTTTGGTTCGGCGGTATTGTTGGATGAAGCGGCCCGGACCGACATTATGCGTACGCTTACGCGAGACTGGTTCTGCCGATGGGCTTTGCACATAGGTGGATGGCGGGTGTCTGTTTCTCCAACTTTAGTTCAACCAAGTGTGGCTACGCCCGGTCCTTGCGAAGGTTAAAACAACACTAACTTGACGAACTATCGTTGTGGTTTTGATGCGTAGGTAAGAACGGTTCTAGCTCAGCCCGTAGCAGCCACGTAAAATTTGCAACAACAAAGTAGAGGACGTCTAACTTGTTTTCGCAGGGCATGTTGTGATGTGATATGGCCAAGACGTGATGCTATATTTTATTGTATGAGATGATCATGTTTTGTAACCGAGTTATCGGCAATGGCGAGAGCCATATGGTTGTCGCTTTATTGTATGCAATGCAATGCATACTGTAATTGCTTTACTTTATCACTAAGCGATAGCGATAGTCGAAAAAGCAATAGTTGGCGAGACAATAACGATGCTACGATGGAGATCAAGGTGTCACGCCCGGTGGCGATGGTGATCATGGCGGTGCCGGAGATGGAATCACAAGCACAAGATGATGATGGCCATATCATATCACTTATATTGATTGCATGTGATGTTTATCTTTTATGCATCTTATCTTGCTTTGATTGGCGGTAACATTATAAGATGATCTCTCACTAAATTTCAAGATAAAAGTGTTCTCCCGAGTATGCACCGTTGCCAAAGTTAAATCGTGCCCACACACCACGTGATGATCGGGTGTGATAAGCTCTCGTCCATCTATAACGGGTGCAAGCCAGTTTTGCACATGAGAATACTCGAGTTAAACTTGACGAGCCTAGCATATGCAGATATGGCCTCGGAACACTGAGACCGAAAGGTCGAGCATGAATCATATAGTAGATATGATCAACATAGTGATGTTCACCATTGAAAGCTACTCCATTTCACGTGATGATCGGTTATGGTTTAGTTGATTTGGATCACGTGATCACTTAGAGGATTGGAGGGATGTTTTTCTAAGTGGGAGTTCTTAAGTAATATGATTAATTGAACTTAAATTTATCATGAACTTAGTACCTGATAGTATCTTGCTTGTCTATGTTTGATTGTAGATAGATGGCACGTCTTTGTTGTTAGTTGAATTTTAAAGCGTTCCTTGAGAAAGCAAAGTTGAAAGATGATGGTAGCAATTACGGATTGGGTCCGTAACTTGAGGATTATCCTCATTGCTGCACGGAAGAATTACGTCTGGAAGCACCGCTAGGTGCCGAACTCTTCTTGAGAGCAACACCGGATGTTATGAGCGTCTGGTAGATCAAAGCGATGACTACTCAATAGTTGATGTGCCATGCTTTACGGCTTAGAACCGGGACTTCAACGGCGTTTTGAGCGTCATGGACCATATGAGATGTTCAGGAGTTGAAGTTAATATTTCAAGCAAATGCCCGATTGAGAGATATGAAGTCTCCAATAAGTTCTATAGCTGCAAGATGGAGGAGAATAGTTATGTCGGTGAACATATACTCAAGATGTGCAGGTATAATAATCACTTGATTCAGCTGGGAGTTAATCTTCCGGATGATAGCGTCATTGATGAAATTCTCCAATCACTTGTCACCAAGCTACAAGAGCTTCGTGATGAACTATAACATGCAAGGGATGGATAAGGCGATTTCGAGATCTTCGCAATGCTAAAGGCTGCGGAGGTAGAAATCAGAAGGAGCATCAAGTGTTGATGGTCAACAAGACCACCGATTTCAAGAAAAGGGTAAAGGGAAGAAGAAGGAACTTCAAGAAGAACGACAAGCAAGTTCTTTGCTCGGGAGAAAAACCCAAGTGCGGACCTAAGCACTGAAGGCCGAGTGCTTCTACTATAAGCGACTGGTCACTAGAAGCGAACGCCCCAAGTATTTGGCGGATAAGAAGGATGGCAAGGTGAACAAAGGTATATGTGATATACATGTTATTGATGTATACCTTACTAGAGCTCGCAGTAGCACCTGGGTATTTGATACTGGTTCTGTTGCTAATATTTGCAACTCGAAACAGGGACTACAGATTAAGCAAACACTAGCAAAGGATGAGGTGACGATGTGCGTGGGAAATGGTTCCAAAGTTGATGTGATCGCGGTCGGGACGCTACCTCTACATCTACCATCGGGATTAGTATTAGACCTAAATAATTTTTATTTGGTGCCAGCGTTGAGCATGAACATTATATCTGGATCTTGTTTGATGCGAGACGGTTATTCATTTAAATCAGAGAATAATGGTTGTTCTATTTATATGAGTAATATCTTTTATGGTCATGCACCCTTGAAGAGTGGTCTATTTTTGATGAATCTCAATAGTAGTGATACACATATTCATAATGTTGAAGCCAAAAGATGCAGAGTTGATAATGATAGTGCAACTTATTTGTGGCACTGCCGTTTAGGTCATATCGGTGTAAAGCGCATGAAGAAACTCCATACTGATGGACTTTTGGAACCACTTGATTATGAATCACTTGGTACTTGCGAACCGTGTCTCATGGGCAAGATGACTAAAATGCCGTTCTCCGGTACTATGGAGAGAGCAATAGATTTGTTGGAAATCATACATACAGATGTATGTGGTCTGATGAATATTGAGGCTCGTGGCGGATATCGTTATTTTCTCACCTTCATAGATGATTTAAGTAGATATGGGTATATCTACTTGATGAAACATAAGTCTGAAACATTTGAAAAGTTCAAAGAATTTCAGAGTGAAGCTGAAAATCATCGTAACAAGAAAATAAAGTTTCTACGATCTGATCATGGAGGAGAATATTTGAGTTACGAGTTTCGTCTACATTTGAAACAATGCGGAATAGTTTCGCAACTCACGCCACCCGGAACACCACAGCGTAACGGTGTGTCCAAACGTCGTAATCGTACTTTACTAGATATGGTGCGATCTATGATGTCTCTTACTAATTTACCGTTGTCATTTTGGGGTTATGCTTTAGAGACGGCTGCATTCACGTTAAATAGGGCGCCATCAAAATCCGTTGAGACGACGCCTTATGAACTGTGGTTTGGCAAGAAACCAAAGTTGTCGTTTCTGAAAGTTTGGGGCTGCGATGCTTATGTGAAAAAGCTTCAACCTGATAAGCTCAAACCCAAATCGGAGAAATGTGTCTTCATAGGATACCCAAAGGAGACTGTTGGGTACACCTTCTATCACAGATCCGAAGGCAAGACATTCGTTGCTAAGAATGGATCCTTTCTAGAGAAGGAGTTTCTCTCGAAAGAAGTGAGTGGGAGGAAAGTAGAACTTGATGAGGTAACTGTACCTGCTCCTTTATTGGAAAGTAGTTCATCACAGAAACCGGTTTATGTGACACCTACACCAATTAGTGAGGAAGTTAATGATAATGATCATGAAATTTTAGATCAAGTTGTTACTGAACCTCGTAGATCAACCAGAGTAAGATCCACACCAGAGTGGTACGGTAATCCTGCTCTGAAAGTTATGCTACTAGATCATGATGAACCTATGAACTATGAAGAAGCGATGGTGAGCCCAGATTCCGCAAAATGGCTTGAGTCCATGAAATCTGATATGGGATCCATGTATGAGAACAAAGTGTGGACTTTGGTTGACTTGCCCGATGATCGGCAAGCCATTGAGAATAAATGGATCTTCAAGAAGAAGACTGACGCTGACGGTAATGTTACTATCTACAAAGCTCAACTTGTTGCGAAAGGTTTTCGACAAGTTCAAGGGATTGACTACGATGAGACCTTCTCAACCGTAGCGATGCTTAAGTCTGTCCGAATCATGTTAGCGATTGCGCATTTTATGATTATGAAATTTGGCGGATGGATGTCAAAAGCGCATTCTGAATGGATTTACGGAAGAAGAGTTGTATATGATGCAACCGGAAGGTTTTGTCGATCCAAAGGGAGCTTAAAAAGTGTGCAAGCTCCAGCGATCCATTTATGGACTGGTGCAAGCCTCTCGGAGTTGGAATAAACGCTTTGATAGTGTGATCAAAGCATTTGGTTTTGTATAGACTTTTGGAGAAGCCTGTATTTACAAGAAAGTGAGTGGGAGCTCTGTAGCATTTCTAATATTATATGTGGATGACATATTGTTGATTGGAAATGATATAGAATTTTTGGATAGCATAAAGGGATACTTGAATAAGAGTTTTTCAATGAAAGACCTCGGTGAAGTTGCTTACATATTGGGCATTAAGATGTATAGAGATAGATCAAGACGCTTAATTGGATTTTCACAAAGCACATACCTTGACAAAGTTTTGAAGAAGTTCAAAATGGATCAAGCAAAGAAAGGGTTCTTGCCTGTGTTACAAGGTGTGAAGTTGAGTAAGACTCAATGCTCGACCACTGTAGAAGATAGAGAGAAAATGAAAGATCTTTCCTATGCTTCAGCCATAGGCTCTATCATGTATGCAATGCATTGTACCAGACCTGATGTGTGCCTTGCTATAAGTCTAGCAGGGAGGTACCAAAGTAATCCAGGAGTGGATCACTGGACAGCGGTCAAGAACATCCTGAAGTACATGAAAAGGACTAAGGATATGTTTCTCATTTATGGAGGTGACAAAGAGCTCATCGTAAATGGTTACGTTGATGCAAACTTTGACACTGATCCGGACGATTCTAAATCGCAAACCGGATCGTGTTTACATTGAGCAGTGGAGTATCGGTTGGTGCGATTCTAAACAAAGCGCCCTGGCGGGATCTACGTGTGAAGCGGAGTACATAGCTGCTTCGGAAGCAGCAAATGATGGAGTCTGGATGAAGGAGTTCATATCCGATCTAGGTGTCATACCTAGTGCATCGGGTCCAATGAAAATCTTTTGTGACAATATTGGAGCGATTGCCTTGGCGAAGGAATCCAGATTTCACAAGAGAACCAAGCACATCAAGAGACGCTTCAACTCCATCCGGGATCTAGTCCAAGTGGGAGAAATAGAAATTTGCAAGATACATACGGATCTGAATGTTGCAGACCCGTTGACTAAGCCTCTTCCAGGAGCAAAACATGATCAGCACCAAGGCTCCATGGGTGTTAGAATCATTACTGTGTAATCTAGATTATTGACTCTAGTGCACGTGGGAGACTGAAGGAAATATGCCCTAGAGGCAATAATAAAGTTATTATTTATTTCCTTATACCATGATAAATGTTTATTGTTCATGCTAGAATTGTATTAACCGGAAACATAATACATGTGTGAATACATAGACAAACAGAGGTCACTAGTATGCCTCTACTTGACTAGCTCGTTAATCAAAGATGGTTATGTTTCCTAGCCATAGACATGAGTTGTCATTTGATTAACGGGATCACATCATTAGGAGAATGATGTGATTGACATGACCCATTCCGTTAGCTTAGCACCCGATCATTTAGTATGTTGCTATTGCATTCTTCATGACTTATACATGTTCCTATGACTATGAGATTATGCAACTCCCGTTTACCGGAGGAACACTTTGTGTGCTACCAAACGTCATAACGTAACTAGGTGATTATAAAGGTGCTCTACAGGTGTCTCCGAAGGTACTTGTTGGGTTGGCGTATTTCAAGATTAGGGTTTGTCACTCCGATTGTCGGAGAGGTATCTCTGGGCCCTCTCGGTAATGCACCTCACTTAAAGCCTTGCAAGCATTGCAACTAATGAGTTAGTTGCGGGATGATGTATTATGGAACGAGTAAAGAGACATGCCGGTAACGAGATTGAACTAGGTATTGAGATACCGACGATCGAATCTCGGGCAAGTAACATGCCGATGACAAAGGGAACAACGTATGTTGTTATGCGGTTTGACCGATAAAGATCTTCGTAGAATAAGTGGGAGCCAATATGGGCATCCGGTCCGCTATTGGTTATTGACGGAAGCGTGTCTCGGTCATGTCTACATAGTTCTCGAACCCGTAGGGTCCGCACGCTTAACGTTTCGTTGATGATATAGTATTATATAAGTTATGTATGTTGGTAACCGAATGTTGTTCGGAGTCCCGGATGAGATCATGGACATGACGAGGAACTCTGGAATGGTCTGGAGATAAAGTTTGATATAAGGGATAATAGTGTTTGATCTCCGGAAGGGTTCGAATTCACGGAAGGGTTCGGATGTTTCCCGAAATGTTTGGGTATGAGAACACGTTATTTGGGCCAAGGGAAAGCCCACAAGGTTTTGGAAGCGAAAAGGAAGTTTTGTGGAGTCCGGGGCGGGCGCGCGAGGTCCTGGCGTCAGGGGTCGAGACGCGGGAACCTGGCGTCGGCCCGAGTCCGAGAAGGACTCTTGCCTTTCGGGTGAAACCGACTTTGTGGAGGCTTTTACTCCAAGTTTCGACCCCAAGGCTCAACATATAAATAGAGGCAGGGCTAGCACCAAAGACACATCAAGAAACACCAAGCCGTGTGCGGCAACCCCGTCCACTCTAGTTTATCCTCCGTCATAGTTTCCGTAGTGCTTAGGCGAAGCCTGCGGAGAATGTTCTTCACCAACACCGTCACCACGCCGTCGTCTTTGCGGAACTCATCTACTACTTCGCCCGTCTTGCTGGATCGAGAAGGCGAGGACGTCATCGAGCTGAACGTGTGAAGAACTCGGAGGTGCCGTGCGTTTGGTACTTGGATCGGTCGGATCGTGAAGACGTACGACTACATCAACCGCGTTGATAAACACTTCCACTTAGCGACCTTCAAGGGTATGAAGATACACACCCCCTCTCGTTGCTATACATCACCATGATCTTGCGTGTGCGTAGGATTTTTTTTGAAATTACTACGTTCCCCAACACTTAGGAGGATGTTCCAAGGTGGTCCTTCAAGGAAGCAAGGTCCCAGGCTGGCAATACGTCATGCTGACGAGGAACCACCAAGAGACGCTCCTGTGAGGCCTTGTGAATGGCCAGCGGAAAATTTTATGAATCAAGTAGGAATCAAAGAAGAATTTAGTGCATATTTGAGTAACGCCGGTCTTGAGGACTTTGAAGCTGACAAATGCCCCCAGCATCATGATCTCACAAGTTCATTTGTGAGAAGGTTTGAGTTTTCAACTTCACGAAATTCTCCTTCAGTCATGTTTGACCTTTATGACAAATCTTATACCATGGACTTAGAGGATTTTACTTCTGCTTGCAAACTTCCATCTTGGGGTAATGTTAGGGATCCCCCTAAATCTGAATATAGAGACTTTCTTGCTAGAATAACTGTTGGGGAATCTAGAGATATAGCGCAAGCTACTATAGGGAGCATTCACTTTCCTGCTATACATTATTTTGCTCTCTTCATAGGAAGATGTATAAATGCTAAGGATGAAGCATGTCACATGTGTGTCCACGATCCCGATATTCTCGGAGTCTGTGTTAGGAGACCAATCTTATCATTTGGGAGCCATTGTAGCTCATGAGTTGCATCGAGAATAGACATAGCGGAGATTTCTTTGGAGGAATTTATGCAACCCGCTTAGCTAAATTTCTTGAGGTATACATTCGTGAGGGTGACATGGAGTTACCCCCTTCTTATTTAGATTTTGATTCTATGGTTTCCCACCAGTTTGTTGAGAGGACTGAACCACCTCTCCAATATCGACTAATCTTTGACAGACGTCGTGTAGTCCATATTGCTCTTCCTGCTCCTGCTTTCTTTGATTCACAGGCAAAAAGAAGATATATTATTACCAGAGAGGAGGCAGATGAGTACGAAAGGAGAGTGGAGGCGCTCGGCTCCATGCTACAGGTCAGGCGGCGATAGCCGCTGCATCACGGTACGACCCCAGTTTCACCTACGGATATCCGCCAGGCCATCCCTGTCAATAGACCAACTTAGGCCAAAAGCCTAAGCTTGGGGGGGTACGTATTTCCCACCAACATTACATTTATGTTCACACACACTCATTGCTAGATGTCGGTGCTCATACTCTTTCATTGTATTATCCATGCTAGTTTAAATTTCTTTTTCCTGCTTTCTTCTTGTGTGTTTGATAAACATTAAGAAAAACCAAAAAAAATTAGTTAGTTTACTTTTCATGCTTGTAGTAGAATTAAAAAAACTTATTTCCCGTTCTTCTTTTTACTTGTTGGGAGCTTTCCCGTGTAAATAGTTTTTATTTCTTTTCCTTTCTTTGGGGGTTGAGAAGACCATATCGAAAATGCTTAGTGGCTCTTATATGCATGATTGTTTATTTAACTTAGAGCCCATATTACTTGTCTTCTCTCTTGAGTTGAATGCTTGCAGATTCCAGCCTAGTCCAATGCACATGCACTCTTATTATTATACACACCGTTCGGTCGTGCGAGTGAAAGGCAATAATGATGATATATGATGGACTTATTGAGAAGAGAAAAGCTGGTACGAACTCGACCTCTTTTGTTTTTGTAAAATGATGATTCATCGTTCTTGATTCAGCTATTATGAAGTAAACATATTTGCAATGACATTTAGAGATTATAGTGCTTGTGCCGTGCTTGATTAGCTGTGAGTTATAATGGTTTACTTTGCGTGCCAACGTGCTATTAGAATGATTATGATGTGGTATGATGGGATGGTATCCTCCTTTAAATGCATTGAGTGACCCGACTTGGCACATGTTTACGCATGTAGTTGAATCCAATCAACATACCCTTCATGATATTTATGTTCATGGTGGATTATATCCTACTCATGCTTGTACTCGGTGTGAATTAAATTTAATGCATGTTTACGATTGTTGTCGCTCTCTCGATTAATTCGCTTCCGGTCTTTTGCTAGCCTTCACTGTACTAAGCGGGAATCTGCTTATGCATCCAAACTCCTTAAACCCCAAAGTTATTCCATATGAGTCCACTATACCTACCTATATGCGGTATTTACCTGCCGTTCCAAGTAAATTTGTATGTGCCAAACTCTAAACCTTCAAATAAACATTTTGTTTTGCAGGCTCGAATAGCTCATATGTCAACTAGAGCTGCCCTTATCTTCCGTGTTAGGCGGGTTATTCTCAAGAGGAGTGGACTCCCCTCCTCATTCACGAGAAAATGGCTGGTATCCGGGATGCCCAGTCCCATGCCTTGTGCAAACTAAATCAAAATAACTGCAAACAAAACTTCCCTTGGGACCCGTTGAATGTTGGAGGCACTCGTTGTTTCAAGCAAGCCATGAATTGATGCTTGTGGAGGAAGGGGAGTATAAACTTTACCATTCTGTTTGGGAACCGCCTATAATCTGTTTAGCATGGAAGATATAAATGCGTCTTTTAGTTGTTATGTTGACAATGAAAGTATGCCGCTCAAAATATAATTTATCTCTATTTCAAAATCGAGCTCTGGCACCTCTACAAATCCCTGCTTCCCTCTGCGAAGGGCCTATCTATTTACTTTTGTGTTGAGTCATCACCCTTCTTATTAAAAAGCATCCATTTGGAGAAACTGCTTGTCGTTTGCATTCATTATTATTGGTTTATATTGGGTATGACTTATTTGGATCTCTTTACCATGAATTACAATGTTTAGTCAGTCCTTGATCTTTAAAGGTGCTCTGCATTTATGTTTCTTGGTCTCGAGAAAGGGCTAGCGAGATACCATTTTGTTATATCATGTTATGATTATTTTTATAAAGTGTTGTCACTGAGTTTTATTATTACGGCTCGCTAGTGACTATGCTATTGATATGAGTAATTGTGAGACCTACGTGTCATTGTGAGTATGGTTAGTTCATAATAATTCTTTGAGACTTGAATCTGGCTTCTCATGTTTACAACAACAAGAGCAAGCGAGTTTGTAAAAGTTTTCTTTTTCTCTTTCAATTTGTCAACTGAATTGCTTGAGGACAAGCAAGGGTTTAAGCTTGGGGAGTTGATACGTTTTTCGTCGTATCTACTTTTCCAAACACTTTTGCCCTTGTTTTGGACTCTAACTTATATGATTTGAATGGAACTAACCGGATGGTATTTGTTTTCAGTGAGAATTGCCATGGTGTTGTTTTTTGTGCGGAAATTAAAAGTTCTCGGAATGTCCTGAAACTCCACGGAACACCTTAGAAAAAATAAAGAAAAATCCTTGCAAAAGATGAAGACCAGGGGGCCCACACCCTGCTCACGAGGGTGGGGGCGCCCCTCGTGGGCCCCCTGGTGGCCCTCCGACGCCAACTCCAACTCCATATATTGGCTTTCGGGGAGAAAAAAATCAGAGAGAAGAAATAATCGTGTTTTACGATACGGAGCCGCAGCCAAGCCCTAATCTCTCTCGGGAGGGCTGATCTGGAGTCCGTTCGGGGCTCCGGAGAAGGGGTTTCGTTGCCGTCAGCATCATCAACCATCCTCCATAGCCAATTTCATGATGCTCACCGCCGTGCGTGAGTAATTGCGCCGTAGGCTTGCTAGACGGTGATGGGTCTGATGAGATTTATCATGTAATCGAGTTAGTTTTGTTAGGGTTTGATCCCTAGTATCCATTATGTTCTGAGATTAATGTTGCTATGACTTTGCTATGCTTAATGCTTGTCACTAGGGCCCAAGTGCCATGATTTCAGATCTGAACCTATTATGTTTTCATGAATATATGTGTGTTCTAGATCCTATCTTGCAAGTCTATAGTCACCTGCTATGTGTTATGATCCGGTAACCCTGAAGTGACAATAATCGGGACCACTCCCGGTGATGACCGTAGTTTGAGGAGTTCATGTATTCACTATGTGCTAATGCTTTGTTCCGGTTCTCTATTAAAAGGAGGCCTTAATATCCCTTAGTTTCCAATAGGACCCCGCTGGCACGGGAGGGTAGGACAAAAGATGTCATGCAAGTTCTTTTCCATAAGCACGTATGACTACATACGGAATACATGCTTACATTACATTGATGAACTAGAGCTAGTTCTGTGTCACCCTATGTTATGACTGCTACATGATGAACCACATCCGGCATAATTATCCATCACTAATCCAGTGCCTACGAGTTTTCCATATACTGGTTTACACTTATTTACTTTTCCGTTGCTACTGTTACAATCTCTACAAAATACCAAAAACATTACTTTTACTGTCTTTACTTTTGTTACCGTTACCACTACTTTCATATTACTTTGCTGCTAAACACTTTACTGCAGATACTAAGTTTCCAGGTGTGGTTGAATTGACAACTCAGCTGCTAATACTTGAGAATATTCTTTGGCTCCCCTTGTGTAGAATCAATAAATTTGGGTTCAATACTCTACCCTCGAAAACTGTTGCGATCCCCTATACTTGTGGGTCATCACTATGCATCACCATGATCTTGCGTGTGCATAGGAAATTTTTTGAAATTACTACGTTCCCCAACACCTGTTCCTCCAGTGTTTCCACCTGCTGAATTTCAGTATATATGAACTTTGTCACTTCAGATTCAGGATTTTCTGTTGGCATTACAGACCCACAGTCTAGCCCCTGTTCTGAGTTGACATTTTCATCTACTGTATTGCAGTTCTCCACCACTCTCTCTCCTTGCTCTTCCCTCGTTATGTTTCTCTGCCTCTCAGTATTACTAGGACCAGCTATTTTGTTCACAGTATCTCCTTGCTGTACATCAGTAACTCTTGTTCTTTTGTCAATTGTTTTCTCTTGTCCATTGTTAGTATCCATCATCTCCCCCTGCTGTGGTCCATCTCCCTCACTGTCATCATTGCTACTGGATTTTGCTAACTCCACCTCCTTCCTGACTATGGGCACCTCAACAGTCAGCTGCACTTTGAAGGTTTTTCCTCCCAGCTCAAAGAGCCTTTCTGAAGGAATTTTTGCAGGATCTCTGCACTGGAATTTTACTCTGACATGTTCAAATAGGCACTGAAACATGCTTTGCCAGTACACTTCCACCGAAAGACCAAAGGCCGAAGTACATTGATCTAATACTGTCCATTCACACCATCTTGGCAGTAGTCCTCTAACCTGAACCTAGACTTCCACCAATTCATCCAACTTGGCCAACTCTTCCTTCCACACCTCCACATTCACAGTGACATCCATGGATGAGAGCCCAAAACATGAATACCCAGCAACCTGTTCAACTGAGATGTGCGGAGGAAATTTGACCAGGAAGAATTCGTCATCTATCTCTCTGATTTGGCATGGCCAATTTGTCTTGTATATCACAGAGAACTCCTTAGCTAGCTCCTCTTTGCTCACATGCCCAGACTCAATGAACACCACCCCACAATTCTTCAGAATTCCTATAGAATTCAATCCCAAATCAGACATCTCCAGGTGATAAAATCGCAAACCTGATGCAGCACTCCCTATATATTTGGCCACTTGATGTGGCCTCTTCTTGACAGGACAAGTGTCTACTTGGTGAGCAGTGGACTTGCAGATAAAACACCTTTTGGACTTCTCACACACTGCTTTGTGGTGCCATGGATCTCCACAGTTGTAATAGGTGACCTGCCGGTAGTCTATGAAATCCTCAGGCTGAATCATCTCTCCAGCCTCGGCAGCACGAGCTCCTACACTGCTCTTTTCCCGAGCCTTTCTCTGCTTCTCTTTCTGCTGCCCTCCACTTTGTGCTTGATTTTTCCCTTGATTCCCTTGGTTGTTGTCCTGTCTGTTCCTCTGGATCTGCTACCCTCCAAATCCCTGGTTGTTGTCCCACTGATTCCCAGGAAACATGGGGGGAGGAAAGGGATAGGCACCGGCAAACATCCACAGTGGTGGAGCTCCTGGAAATCCATAAGCAAATGGTGGTGGGTATGGGAACAGTGGTTGCCCTCCCTTCGGCAACGCCCCGCCTTGGCCCTGCATGGGAGGTGGTCGAGAAGCACCCCTCCCCGTGCCCCTACCTCTATTGCTCTCCGTCATGACTTTGACTTTCCAAATCTCCTCAAAATCTGGTCTGATTTTCCAGGGCGACTTGGAGCAACTGAACTCTAGTTGGATCTGATAATCACAATCCTTCTCACTAGCAACACAGCAATCCGCAGCCAAAAAGCGGCCCTCCCTAAATCAATCCCTCCGAATCCAGGCTAGCACTCTCCTCTGGTTAGGGTTTCTCCTCCCCAGCCTCTTATCGTCGCAGATGCGGGGAGTGGTTGGGTGGTGGGGGGATGGGGAAAGCGAGTCCTCCCACGGCTGGCCAAAGTGGTTGGCATCCACCTCGCTCTCCCTGCCAGGGGAACCCGCATCCCTGGGACACAAACGAATCCTCTTGTTCTCTGCAGCGTTCAAGCTGATCTAAATTTTGAATTGGCCTTCAAAAGCGTCGGCAATGGAGTCGCCCTTCCAGATCAATTTGTTGTCGGCGGTGGGGACGAGAACTGCAGTGGTGCACCCGGCGGCATCACCCCCGGATACACTCCCACCATCTCGCCCGCCAGGGATCTTCCAAGTTCGCCTCCGCTCTCGCCCACAGCACGAACGCGGCCGGTGGGGATTGTGGGAACGCGGGCATCCTTGCCCTCTCCGCCACCGTGGCCTCGTCGTAGACCCTCCTCGCCAGAATCCTCTGCTTCAAATCTGCCCTTCTCCGGCAAATCTCCGCATACTTCACAGCCTCGGATCTCGCACTCGGAGCGGTCTCCGCCGCCACCGCCTTGTCCGCCGCCTTCCACTCCTGCACGCACAGGATCCACGCCACGGTGGCGTCACGGATCCTGATCGCCCACTCCACCCATCCCCGAGCCTCGGTCACCATGAGCACCCCCTGCGGGACTAGTGAAATCAGTCTCACCATCTCCGGCAAGGCTTCGTAGATAGTCGGGGGCAACCACGGAGGTGAAGGGGGTGTGGTCGCGATCGGCGCCCGCGACCGTCGCCGGCGTGGAGGCATTACGTGAGGCTGGATTGGCTAGATCTGCAGGGCAATGGCGATGTCGAGCGAGAGGCGCGGTTTCGCGAGATGCATGAGCGAGCTCTGCAAAATATTCGTCATCCTCCATATTCGGTGATGCTCTTTAGATGCACACCAAGAGGTGCCGCGAGGGGGGCGACGAGCTCCTTGCCGACCAGCGTGCGGTGGTGGCCGAAGAAGAAGGCACCGACGATCGTCTAGCCGCCGCCAAGGAAGAGCACGCATACGCGAGTAAATTGCACAAAACCACCACTTTGGAGGCTAGGTTTGCAGAAAATACTACAATACATTTTTTTGCAAAAAACACCGTGTCTATCGTAATCTTTTTGCAAATAACACTGATCGGCGGATTTGCCTCCGTTGAGTGTGTTTATGACACATGGCGCCCGCTAGTCAGGATGACGTGGCACCATTTAACATCCCACATGTAACGGCTAGGTTGGGTAACGTTGTTGTTGTACGGGGTCCACCTGTCATTGGAAGAAAAATTAAAAAAAAGGTTCATGCTCGTGTTATCTTCCTCTCCGTTCCATTAAGAAAATCCCTCAAAATCCTAGCGCTACCGCTTCTCCGACGCTCCCGCCGCTGCTGCACGCTGGATCTGGCTATACCCATCTCACCTGCCCCACCCGACACCGGATCCGGCGAGATCCGTCCCCGTCCGGCTGTTGCTCCGGCGTGGTCGCGGTCGCCTTTGGTGCTCGGCGGACGCTCTCCACCCGCGTCGGTGCTAGAGAGGGTAGGCTGCGCAAGGGTGCTCATGGCCTCATGGGAGTGGGGCTAGCAGATGGGCTCGCCGACCGTGACCGCAAGCTCCAGTGCCTGCACATGCAACACCACCAGGAGCTGAACCTGCTGCTGCTCGCACGCACCTGCACCCCTGCTGTTGTTGCTAGCGCACCTCCGCCCTTGCTGCTGCTCACGCGTCCCACACCAGACACCACAGCCCGCCCCGCTCCCGGTCGAGGCATAGGCCAGCGCATCATTGAGCAGGGAAGCCCCTACTCGGCTCCGTCAATGGCGTGCACGCACGGCAATGGCGACGCCTGACGTGCCCTAGCTGCCTGACGGCCATCAAGCGGGACGAATCCACTACCGGGAGGATCTGCAGCTATTCGGGGCAAGCACATCAGCGACGCGACCGAGGTGACGGGGATGGAGGAGGGGATGCTCAAGGCCCTGCTCCAAGGGCAGCCGCAGACTCGCGGGCTGCACCGGCGTGGGGTTCATCATGTGCAGGGACTGCAATGGCAGCCGCAAGGTGCGCCTCGACGGCGAGTGGAAGGAGACGGTCCAGTGCGATGGGTGCAACGAGAATGGCATGTGTGCTGCACGCAAACTGCTCGATGAAATGCTCAATAGAGAGTGTTACACTAACAAGCGGGTCCCATGTCCAGCAAAACGATTCAATTTAACGGTGTGAGAAATTTGTGCCACATCAGCCTGACTAACGGGCCCTGTAAGTGTCAAAACCGGCGGATCTCGGGTAGGGGGTCCCGAACTGTGCGTCTAGGCGGATGGTAACAGGAGATAAGGGACACGATGTTTTTACCGAGTTGGGCCCTCTCGATGGAGGTAAACCCTACTCTGCTTGATTGATATTGATGATATGGGTAGTACAAGAGTGGATCTACCACGAGATCAAGGAGGCTAAACCCTAGAAGCTAGCCTATGGTATGATTGTTGTAATGATTGTTAGTCCTCGGACTAAAACCCTCCGGTTTATATAGACAGGAGAGGGCTAGGGTTACAGTCGATTACAATGGTAGGAGATCTACATATCCGTATCGCCAAGCTTGCCTTCCACGCCAAGGAAAGTCCCATCCGGACACGGGCCGAAGTCTTCAATCTTGTATCTTCATAGTCTTGGAGTCCGGCCGATGATGATAGTCCGGCTATCCGGATACCCCCTAGTCCAGGACTCCCTTAGTAGCCCCCGAACCAGGCTTCAATGACGACGAATCCAGCGCATATATTGTCTTCAGCGTTGCAAGGCGGGTTCTCCTTCAAATTCCATGTACCTGCCGAATAGTGTCCGGCACCCTTATAAATGTTGCGCTCCTTGGCTTCCACGCCCAATAATGGCCCTCTTCCATGCGTCGCACGAATGCGAAAGGCCAGAGTATCTTTTATATTTTTCCCCTAGCCGCGCAAATAACCTGCCTATAAGAGAGGCAAGAATCTAGATCCAAATCACACCATCTTCCTTCCACGAGTACTCATCGGAGCGCTTCTGACCAAAAATCCATTCCACCATGGACCGTCGGCGGCTCCTCCTCTCGCGCTCTCAGCCCTCCGCCAGAGGTGGAGAGATGTTACATTTCACACAAGCAGTGGTGGCGCTCCAAGCGGAGGATATCTCCCTCCGGCCTTTATGGTCCCGGTCCGAGCTGGGCTGGCCACTTACAAAGGTGGAAAGCAAGCGGAGGCCACCTAGTCCCTCAAAGGAGGCGGGTGTGCTTAGTCCCTTATCTAATAAGGGGCTCGGTTTCCCATTCATCCGTTTCTCCGGGAGCTTACGGAGTTCTCGGACTCGGCTTCATCACCTCACGCCCGCCTCCGTTACGCACATTGCGGGTTACGTAGCTCTTTGCGAGCTGTTCTGGGCATCGAGCCCCATTTTGCTTATTTGTGGAAGAGGTTATTACGCCTCGTACCCGTTCTCACGAGGGGTCGATATATCAAGTGGGCGGGCGAAATATGGCGCATCGCGGGACGGATATCTATCCGGAACCCCAAAGAAGGTGTCCGAAGATTGGCCCTCGGAATGGTTTTATGTGGAAGGCGCTCCCTTGCGGACCCGATTCGGATCGGCCTCCGGAGTTTAACAAGGCTCCTCGAAGAAGCGCCTAAGTTGGCGCCCACGAGCCATCAACAGGAGGAAGACAGGAGCGTCCATTACTTGATGGGCCGGATTAGGTTGCTGGCCCATTCCGGATTAACCATGATTGGAGTCACGGCCGTATGCATCATGCGAGGGGTGCAGCCGCTCCAATATAGGGGCCACCCCATGTGGGATTTCAACGGGGAGAACGATGCCACCTGTCACGGCCGTAAGGGGCCGGATCGGCCGCGGATCTGGTAAAGATCCTGTCCGGCCTGTACAAGGGGGAGAAAGAGGACTTCCTCCAGACGAGCCCATTGAATGGGTTCTCCATGAATAACCCTCGGAGCTTGGTAAGCGGACATTTATTTATCCGACCCGTGCTTTCAAAGTTAAGTACCTTACTTTATGGTTTTGACGCAGGAACAGCGCCGGACTGTGGAGAGCATACATAGTCCGGCCCCACAACCCGAGGATCCGGGAAGATCCCTTGATCCGGCCTCCGAAGAGGATTCGTACATAAAGGTGGAGCTAATTGACGGGGTGTTCCACCAACTTAGCATGGACAATGCTCTAGTCGCCATTATGGCCGACTACCCCGGCCTAACCCCGACTTCCCAGGTGATTATGACCGAAGTCCTGACGCTATTACTTCATCCTTGCGTGTTTCTGACCACCGTATACAACGGTGTCTTGCAGGAGGTGCCTTCAAGGCGGGAAGCCGAACCCGCGGCGGCGGACCAACAGGGGTCAGTCCGGCCCTGCAGACGGAAGAGGGGTGCGGTGCGAATCGAGACGTCACCGCAACGATATAGCTCGCGACCGTTTATTCAGGGAAAGGATTCCCAGGAGGTGTATTAATGCTCATGACTTTTCCAGGAGAAAGAGCACTCGCCGGACTATGCCCGGAGAGGTTGCCAACCAAGCCTCCGTCCGCGAGCTCCAACACTGGTCGGGAGGGGAGGCGGCGCGAGGCGCGAGCGATACTCCTCTAGCGGAGGATGCCGACAGCTGTCCGCCACAGTCGAGGTGGAGAGCGCCATGAATCATAGGCGTCATTGGGCGATTCTGCGTGGCGTGTTTCTCCCAGGCGTTGAATGCCTTTAGCGGGAGGCGCGCACCTCCGTGCCGCTCAAGATGGTTTAACGAGCCACGGAGCGGTATGTAAAAGACATACGGGTAAGGATTATAATAGTTGTATATGCGGTGGCCCCGAGACTTAAAGTAGTTAAAATAACTGATTTAAGGATCATATAATGTCTTGAGGATCTTCTGAGAGAAGAATACCCAATTGTCCCGGGAGCTACAAGAGTGCAAGGCCCGACTTGAGGCCGCACTAGCTGCCATGGAAGGAGGCACGAGACCCCTCGGTAACACATTAATTCAAAAGATAAGCGGTGTGCGGCGTGCGTATCATCGACAATGGTATTGCGGATGTTGCGGACTTGATCCGGACAAGCAACAACTCATCTGCGCCCGGTGAAGGCCGACGAGAGGTGCTTACGAAGGTGCGGCGGAGATGAACAAACTCGGGATGCCCACACCCGGTGGGAGAAGAGCTAAAGGGTGTTCGGGCGAGCTATGCAGCTCCGTGAAGGAGAATCGGCGGCCGTCGCGGCATCTATAGTAAGTGCTTGGCGAACTCCTTGAAAAGAAGAGTTGGCGAGGAAGTCAATTGACGAAATATATGCGTAGGTGTGCTCACAGTCGCCTGGAGAAATGCCAGTTCAACGGGTGACCAACTTCCCAAGCTGGTGCAACTGCTCGAACGTGTTCGGCAGGCGATGAGCGGCTTCGTCCAGGCCTTATGGTCGTCCTTCCCTACCCTAGGGCCTTGTAGAGCTTGCGGAGAAGCTTCAGGGAGCGCGGCAGCGCTTCCGTTTATGGAAGATATCGGCTTGTCGTCAAGGTGCCAGGGAGGCCTGGGCCATGGTGAAGACGCGGTACAAGAAGGCGGATCAAACCACATGGCGAGTCGGACTGTGGGGCCCGATGGGAAGGAAATCCCTGTGAGCTTAGTGTACGGCCAAGTAGAGTTGGCCGCAAAGTATTCCCAACGGGACTGTAAATTAGACAGCCTGTTAGATGGGATTGAAGAGGAGGACAGTCAGTCGATTTGATGATGTATTTAAAATGACATGTAAAATGCCTTCTAGCCGGATTGTAGATCATTTGTCTTTGCCGACCTTTTCGCTTCGACCTCGGGACCCTAGGGTCCGGAGTGTGTCCGAATACCTTCTCAGTTATGAAAAAACCGGGGCATGCATGGAGACCGAGCGTAGGGGTCATTAGTGCTTTATCGAGATAACTGCCCAACTAGTTATGTTATATTACATGGTTAGCAAGAAACATCTTCCGGGGAGAATAGTTCCGTTAAGGGTTCCTTTCCACAGGAGGCATGCCCTAAAGTGCATGTCCGGACTGCGAAAAAGCGAGGAAAACATCTGAGGCGGATAAATAAATTTGTAAAATATAATCATCTTTCAAATCATGACCGAATATTCCCTTAAAACGCTAGCTTTCGCCTTCACCCGATCGAGGTACACATCCGGTGACCGGCGATAACAATCGCAGAGGTGCTCCTTTACCTCCTAGCGAACAATCGGGAGCGTAGTGGTAAGCACGAGAGCAGCAACCCAGCTTGGCCAAAACTTAAGTCATATCGATGCATATAATGGTGAATAAAAGGTACATGTGGAAGTTTGACACATGTGCGGGCATAAGCCCGTATAAGTAAGCACATTAAAAAGCCCCGAAGTATAATGAGTGCGGGTAGCACATCAAGTGTGTGCGATCAATGCGCAAATAGGCCCTCGAGGGCTTTATGGAGAGAGTGAAAAGAAAAAAGAGAGATAAAAGGCAACTCAAGTATGAAATGTGGACGGGGGAAGGAGACGAACTCTGAGTCCGGCGCTAGGCGTAGAATCTTCGGAGGCGGGCTGCGTTCCATGGGTTTGGCTCGAGTCGATTGTTCGATGCATTTCGCAGACGGTATGCTCCGCCGGTCAGGACTTGGTCGATGATGAAGGGACCTTCCCATTTGGGCTTGAGTTTGTCCTTTTTCTTGTCCGGCAGGCGTAGAACTAGTTCGCCAACATTGTATGTTTTAGCCCGTACTTATCTGCTTTGATATCTTCAAGCCTGCTGCTGATATAATGCGGAACGAGCCTTTGCTACGTCGCGCTCCTCCTCTAATGCGTCCAAGCTGTCCTGTCGATCCAGCTCGGCTTCTCTTTCTTCGTACATGCGCACTCGAGGTGAGTCATGAATTATGTCGCAGGGCAAAACTGCCTCTGCGCCGTATACCATAAAGAATGGTGTGAATCCGGTAATACGGTTTGGCGTGGTCCGCAGCCCCAGTCTGAGTCAAGATCCTCTACCGGTCGTGTTAGATTCCGTGAGGACCGCACTAATCCGGGCTTCATGCCACTCATTATCAGACCATTTGCTCGCTCAACTTGACCGTTGGTTTGAGGATGATAGACTGAAGCGTAATCGAGCTTAATGCCCATATTTTTACACCAGAGTTTAACCTCGTCCGCCGTGAAGTTCGTGTCGTTATTGGTAGTGATGCTGTGGGGGGCGCCATAGCGGTGTACTATCCCGGATATGAAGTCTATCACTGGTACGGACTCTGCCGTTTTAACTGGCTTGGCCTCTATCCATTTGGTGAATTTGTCCACCATGACCAATAGGTACTTTTGCTTGTGGGTTCCCCCTTTAAGGGGTCCAACCATGTCAAGCCCCGGACATAAGCGGCGGTAATGGGTATAGTTTTGAGGCGGTGGGTGGCATATGGCTCGATTGGCAAAGAGGCGACAACCGGCGCATCTTTGGACTAAGTCTGAGCATCTGCCGGGCCGTCGGCCAATAAAATCCTATCTGAAGGCCTTACCTACAATGGCCGGGCTGCGGCGTGGTGTCGCCCTAGTCTGGCGTGAATTTCAGCGGAAGATTTCGCCCTTCCTCTTGGAGATGCACCTTTGAAGGACTCGGTTGTGCTTTTCTTATAAAGTTCTCCCTCATGGACCTTGTAGGCTTTAGATCGCCGAACTATGCGTGGGCCTCATTTTGGTCTTGGGAAGTTCTGCCTAATTAAGTAGGCTAGGAATGGTTACATCCCAGGCAATTACCGCCATTATTTCGTGGGCTGAAGGTGTTATTTCATCGGCTGAACCGCCGATTATGTCGATTGTTACGTGTTGGGTGGCGCGGTTGTTTCCGGGCTGTTATTTCCGGACTCCTCTTCCCATAGTACGGATGGCTTAAAGAGCCGTTTCCAGGAAGATGTTTGGAGGAACAGCGTCGCATTTCACGCCGATGCGTGCCAACACGTCGGCTGCTTGGTAATTATCCCGGGCTACGTGGTGGAATTCGAGTCCTTCGAACCGAGCTGGCATTTTTAGGACAGCGTTGCGATAGGCTGCCATTTTCGGATCCTTGGCGTCGAAGTCTCCGTTTTACTTGGGATATTGCAAGGTTTGAATCCCCGCGCACCTCTAGGCGTTGAATACCCATGGAGATTGCCATCCGGAGACCATGTAGGAGGGCTCGTATTCGGCTGCATTGTTGGAGTCCGTGTACATTATCTGAAATGCGTATTGGTGTGTCTCTGGTTGGGGACGTCGATCGACGCCTTGACCCCCAAGCCGCCAACATTTTGGAGCCGTCGAAATGCATAATCAATTGGAGTATCGGCGTACTCTTTAAAGTCGGCTTCGGTCCATTCAGCGACGAAGTCAGCCAAAACTTGCGACTTTATAGCTCGCCGAGGTTTATAAGTTATATCGAATGGTAAGATCTCAATGGCCCATTTTGCAATCCTGCCCGTCACGTCGCGGTTGTTGATAATGTCGTTGAGGGTACTTGAGGCCCTTGTTATCAAACACTCTTGAAAGTAGTGTCGAACTTCGGGATGCCATGAACACGCGTCGCTATCTTTTGATAATCTGGTGCGGGACTTGCAGGGAGTTAAGACAGTGGATATGTAGTACACTGGTTTTTGAAGAGGGAATTTATGCCCTTCTATTTCTCGTTCGACGACGAGCACCGCGCTTACAACTTGATGTGTTGTCGCGATATATAACAACATTGGTTCGCCCAGGTTAGGCGCAGCCAGGACCGGATTTGTTGCCAATATGGCTTTTATTTCTTCAAGTCCGGCGATGGCGGCATCCGTCCGCTTCGAAGTGTTCGTGCGCTGAGGAGGCGATAGAGGGCAATGCCTTTTCTCCCAAGCGGAGATGAAGCGGCTAAAAGCGCCACGCATCGATCAACTTTTGTATTTTTTGAGGTCTTTTGGAATATCCGGTTGTGTGAGCTCGGATCTTGGCTGGGTTTGCTTCAATTCCTCTACGGATACAATGAAGCCCGGGAGCTTTCCGGCGATGCGCCGAAAATGCATTTTCGGGTTGACTTTATGTCATATGCTCGGAGGTTATCGAATGTGACCCTCAAGTCGTCTACTAGAGTTTCAACGTGTTTGGTCTTGGCGACCACATCGTCTCGTATGCCCCTCTTGTTTTGCCGATCTGGGTAGCGGACATGTACGAATCATGCGGCGATAAGTTCTTGCGGCGTTTTTGAGTCGAAGGGCATCGTGTTGAAGCGAATGGTCCATATGGAGTAATGAATGCCGTTGCGGCTTGGTCGCCTCCGCCATCTTGATTTGATGGTAGCCGGAGTATGCGTCGAGGAAGCACAATGAATCGTGCCCTGTAGTAGCATCGATTATTTGATCGATGTGGGGAAGGGGGAAAGGATCCTTTGGACAAGCCTTATTGAGGTCTTTAAAATCGACACATAGGTGCCAAGATTTGTCCTTCTTTGGTACCATTACCAGGTTTGCTAGCCAGTCCGGTCGTTTGATGTCTCTGATGAATCCGGCTTCCAATAGTTTGGCTAGCTCTTCTCCCATTGTCTGTCTTTTGGGTTCGGAAAATCGTCGAAGAGCCTGTTTGACTGGCTTGAATCCTTTTAGGATGTTTAGGCTGTGTTCTGCCAACCTCCGTGGGATCCCTGGCATATCTAAAGGGTGCCAGGCGAAGATGTCCCAATTCTTTCGAAGGAATTCTCGCAGTGCGGCGTCAACATCAGGGTTTAACTGTGCCCCAATGGAGGCCGTTTTTGTTGGGTCCATTGGATGGACTTGGAATTTGACTATTTCGTCCGCTGGTTTAAAAGAGGTGGACTTGGACCTCTTATAGAGTATCACATCATCCCTGTTCACCGTGGAGCTTGCTTGTCGTGAGCTCCTCTGCCGCTAAGGCTTGGATAGTGCCTCTAGGGCTAGTCTTGGTGTCTTATTTTGGCGTGAGTCTTTGTGTCCGGATCAACGACAAGAGTGATTATTCCGCTGGGCCGGGCATCTTAAGCTTCATGTACCCGTAATGGGGTATGGCTTGAAAAATTATGAATGCCTCTCGTCCTAATATAGCGTGATATCCGCTGCTGAACAGGCCACTTGGGCGTGACCTCCTCGGACTGTAATTGTCCGTGAGCGAACACCACATCAAGTGTGATTTTTCTGTGCGGCGTGCTTCCGGCTAGGGATTATTCCTCTAAAGGTTGTCTTTGCTTCGCTCAATGCGCTCGATCTATTTCCATTTTTGAAGAGTTTCCTCGTAGATGAGGTTTAATCATTGCCGCCATCCATGAGTACCTTGGTAAGGCGAAAGCCGCCCACTATTGGGTGAGGACCAATGCGGTGGTGCTCGGGCTGTTGAATTTAGGTTAAATCGTTGGCGTTGAAGGTGATGGCCATGTCGCTCCATGGATTTGTTGTTGCTACTTGGTAGACTTGGCGAGGCTGCGGATTGTTCATTTTCGCATATTATTTGATCACGAAAGTCTCAAAGCTATTGACACCGACTCGTCTTGTTGGAGTGGTTCTCGGGGCTAGAAGCTCTTCGCCACTTTTGGCCACCGCCGATATCCAACATGCTCGAAGGCTATGTGTTGGGGTGGTGCCTTACATCTTGTGAATTTTACAAGGTCATTGAGCCATCCCTCGATGCGGTTCCGTGCCCTTTGTGGGGTTTTGCTTTTTGGTTTTTGTACCGGTGCTTGAGTATGATGCACCCTTTTGTTTCGGACTAGGGTTGTATTGGGCGGATTGTCCCAAAACTTAGTTTCGGTTTTCGAAAACTCTCCATCGCACGATACTTTTCGTACTATGGGCCTTGGTCGTGGCGTGTAATTTCACGACGGCTTACGGCGTTCAAGATTCCTTGTCCGTGCAATTATTGCAGAAAATTAAAATTGCGTTTTTCTCACGGCGGTCCTTTATCTGTCCATAACCGGGAGAATCGCCCGATAATGATGTCTTGTTTCAGCGGGCTCTTGCGGATTTGAGATAGATTGCATATATGCGGGTGGGTGGGTGGAATTGAGTCGGAGCGCTACCGTCTCAAGGCTCAAGGGCGGAAAGTTTCAATTTGGAAGCTTGGATTGTTGGGCGTTGTCCGACGAGTGCAGTCCGATGCGACTTTAGGTTGATGCTTGATCGGCGTCCGTCCTCGCGAGAATCCGGCATGGAGGGTCGGGAGTCCGGACATGACTAGTTTTAATCTGAAGAAGAGTCGCCGCTTTGTTCCTCTACCACATAGCGTGGTGGGTAACTGAGGAAAGTTAATCTCTCTCGGATCGGTTTTAAGCCCAATCGATTGTAGTCATGGCGACTCGAGGCGGCAATGCGATCCAAGAGCTCGTTTGCGAAGAGAGCTCCATTGGATCCACTACTCGGCGAATTCGAGCGGCGTGAAGATTGCTTCGATGACCCGAGAGGTCATCGTCGGCGTGGTGGCGAGCAGTGGTCGTGAGAAAACCACCTAGCCGGATAGTTTGGCCGGCGGCCAAAGCTCCTTTGGTGATGGTTCCGTCTTTAAAGACGGGAAGAGGCATCCTTCCTGATTGCGATGGCATAGAGGAACTCTCAATGAAAGCACCAATGTCGGTGTCAAAACCGGCGGATCTCGGGTAGGGGCTCCCGAACTGTGCGTCTAGGCGGATGGTAATAGGAGACAAGGGACACGATGTTCCTCTCGATGGAGGTAAAACCCTACTCTTGCTTGATTAATATTGATGATATTGGTAGTACAAGAGTGGATCTACCACGAGATCAAGGAGGCTAAACCCTAGAAGCTAGCCTATGGTATGATTGTTGTAATGGTTGTTCGTCCTACGTACTAAAACCCTCCGGTTTATATAGACACCGGATAGGGCTAGGGTTACACAGAGTCGGTTACAATGGTAGGAGATCTACATATCCGTATCGCCAAGCTTGACTTCCACGCCAAGGAAAGTCTCATCCGGACACGGGACGAAGTCTTCAATCTTGTATCTTCATAGTCTTGGAGTCCGGCCGATGATGATAGTCCGGCTATCCGGACACCCCCTAGTCCAGGACTCCCTCAGGCCCCATCTGTCATAAACACACTCAACGGAGGCAAATCCGCCGATCAGTGTTATTTGCAAAATATTACGGTAGACACGGTGTTTTTTGCACAAAAAAAATGTATTGTAGTGTTTTCTACAAACCTAACCTTCAAAGTCGTGGTTTTGTGCAATTTAATCCGCATGCGCCAATGCTCTCCGGATGTCGGCGGAGGAGCTCTACCTCGGCGGCAAGCCATGAGGCGGCCATCCCTATGTTTAGATTAGTTTGATCTATGTTTTTATGTTTGAATGTACGATGAACTCCGGTGGTGAACTTTTCGTGTTGCGAACTTCGTTTTAAATTTACAGTGTCGTTTTTTAGCGGATCTATTCTGCCGTGCCGTGCGCGACGGCGCAAATTCGTTTTAGAGGAGCCCTCAAACGAACTTTACGGTACAGATCTTTAGCTAGAGTGGCTCTAAGATGGAACCCTGCCGTGTCGGCCTCACCCCCACACGGCGCTGCCGCTATCGCGCCTATCACCACCTCGCCAGGGGCTCGTCCTATATATCCATCCCACTGCGCCCCTCGTCGTCTCACTCTCACCAGGCAGCAGATCGAGGCCGCCCTGCGCAGCGAGGGAGGGAAAGAGACACACACAGCACAGCGCCACCAGGCAAGTAGTAAAAGGCAAAAGCACGGCACATTAAAAGAGAGGCCGGACCGGACCGGAGCCAAGCAGCAGCAGCCGCAGCAGCCGCAGCAGCAGCAGAGGAGAGAGAGAGCGGCACATATGGCGATGCCCTTTGCCTCCCTGTCGCCGGCAGCCGACCACCACCGCTCCTCCCCCATCTTCCCCTTCTGCCGCTCCTCCCCTCTCTACTCGTAAGCCGGCCGCCCAACTCCCTCTCCTCTCTTCTTTCTTTATATCTGGCGAGCTCTATGTCGAGGTGTTAGCTAATGCGGTGACCGGCTCCGGCGTCTTCGTGTTCGTGTGTGTGTGCAGGGTAGGGGAGGAGACGGCGCAGCAGCAGCAGCAGCACACGATGAGCGGCGCGAGGTGGGCGGCGAGGCCGGCGACCTTCACGGCGGCGCAGTACGAGGAGCTGGAGCAGCAGGCGCTCATCTACAAGTACCTCGTCGCCGGCGTGCCCGTCCCGCCGGATCTCCTCCTCCCCATCCGCCGCGGCTTCGACTCCCTCGCCTCGCGCTTCTACCACCACCACGCCCGTAAGTACTTTCATCCTCCTCCTACCTCGGCAGAGTATTTCTATCTACATGCTTTTGCATTCGCCCATGAGATTTGCTCGGCTTGTTTATTGGGATCGAGAGATTCAGGTGTACTCGTCTCTTTGTTAATTGCTCCGGTCATTTGTTAATCCTCTCCCCGATTTGGTCGCGCAAAGGTCCCATTATTCTAATCCAAGAAGCCGCGTGCCCTGTTCAAGATTTGCTCCTACCACCTACTACTACTACCATCTAGCATCTCCTGTCTCGGTGGGTCTTTTAATTTATTTGGGATTCAAGAAGCCTCATGTGGTTCGATTTGATTAGATGACCGGCGCTAGTTGAGTTTGAGCCTTTGCTTGGCCCAGGCTAAAAGTGGAGGAGGTGGGTTGGGTTAGTAGTAGTTTATTGGTCCTTCCTTGTCATGGGGGTTATTCCTGTCTGGTTGTTGGGGGCCTTACCCACGCATTCACTCGCTCGCAGCTGGTCCTGCCATTGCCACGGACGATTTCAGCGAGCCGTCCTGCGTCGCGTCACATGGACCAACGAGAAAAAAGATCAATAATCAACCTCTGCCCTGTAGTAGATGCGCACAGCTCCTCCTTTCCCCCGGAAATAATTTCGCGTTCCTCGTTCCTTCCTGCGGGGTAAATGAATGATTGGTTGGTTTGGTGGGCAGACAGACAGATCCAGGGCGGCCGACCGCGACGGCTCGCGTCTCCGGCGGCCGGCGGCATGACTGATTGCCACGGCCTGAGACTAGACGCGTTATTCTTCCATCTTGCGTCGGAATGGGAGGCGTCTCCTCCCGATTTGATTTTTGGTCCATATGCATGAGCCGTCGCATCATTGTTGACTTGGTTTATATGTGGTGTTGTTTTTCTCTTTGTGTTGCAGTTGGGTACGGGTCCTACTTCGGGAAGAAGCTGGATCCGGAGCCGGGGCGGTGCCGGCGGACGGACGGCAAGAAGTGGCGGTGCTCCAAGGAGGCCGCCCAGGACTCCAAGTACTGCGAGCGCCACATGCACCGCGGCCGCAACCGTTCAAGAAAGCCTGTGGAAACGCAGCTCGTCGCCACGCCCCACCACTCCCACTCCCAGCAGCTGCAGCAGCACGCCCCCGCCGCCGCGTTCCACAGCCACTCTCCGTACCCGGCGATCGCCACTGGCGGCGGCGCGGCCGGCTCCTTCGCCCTGGGGTCTGCTCAGCTGCACCTGGACAATGCTGCTGCGCCCTACGCGACCGCTGGCGCTGCCGGAAACAAAGATTTCAGGTGATCTCCATTTACCTTCTCTGCATACTCTGCTGTCGTGCTGCTGTTTTTATCTTCTCTGCATGCTCTGCTGCCGTGCTGATTAGTTTTTCTTTACCTAGTCGTTGGTGTCAGGGCCGATAACATGTGATGTTCCCATTTTTGTGCTTGATTGCATCAGTAGACATGTACTAGTGCTCTTCTGACACTGTTAGTAGTATGATCTGTGCTTGCTTAGGTAATTGCTTTGCAGTAGTATATCTGGCCATGCTTTCTGGGGCCAGATTTTAGCCTGAGAAGATTGCGAAACAGAGTGGTGCTCTGCTCTGCTCTGATGCAAGTTCAGAGCAGAGCAGAGTGTTCTTCTAAACTAGATTCACACGCATACTCTGCCTGCAAGAGATGAAACTGTATCTGGGTTTCATGCTCAGACCTAGCCCCTGCTGCTCCCTGCTCCTGCTCCATCTTAGACCTGGCATTTATTTTTGCTGCCTTTCTTCCTCTGCTGACCCATGTTTGTTTTTCATGTTTGGGTCTGGGATAGAAAATAATGTCAGTTCTGCTCCAGCAAAACTTACCAGTTTCTGCCTTTCCCTACACCTGAAACCATCCGAAAAGGCTAGCATGATTATTATGGAAGCCCATGAACTTTTGCCCATCCATCCTCATTCCTCGAGCTTTTGTTTCTGGGGTTTGCATCATCAGAACTTTGTGATGAGTTACCAGCAATGTCCCTTTACCGAAGCTCTGTCTTTGTCGTAGGGTTACCTGCGGGGCAGCCAGCACATGCGTGATGCTGCGTTGCTGCCAATCATGCTTGCTTAGATGTCTGGCTTCCTACTTTTGTATTGTATTGTTTTGTTTTGTTTTGTTTTGCTCCTGTCACGAGCTCCTGCTTTAAAATGTGCAGCAACAATGGCTATGTCCCTTTTGTTTTGTCTAGTACTAGCCAAGAAATGGGTTCCACGTTTAGAGGTAACGTGAAGCCTACTGTATACATATCCTAGATCATTGCTGTAATACTGTCCAATAAGTTTCAGCTGTAGAACTTCAGTACAGTGAGGAGAAGACCATTTTATCTGACTTGTGCAACTCAGGTATTCTGCGTATGGGTTTAGGACTTCGGCGATGGAGGAGCACAACCAGTTCATCACTGCGGCCATGGAGACCGCCATGGAGAACTACTCATGCCGCCTGATGCCGGCCCAGAACTCGTCCTTCTCGCTCGCCAGCTACCCCATGCTGGGCACCCTGGGCGACCTGGACCAGAGCGCGATCTGCTCGCTGGAGAAGACTGAGAGGGAGCCTCTGTCCTTCTTCGTCGGCGGCGGCGGCTTCGACGACGAGGACTCGGCGGTGAAGCAGGAGAACCAGACGCTGCGGCCCTTCTTCGACGAGTGGCCCAAGGACAGGGACTCGTGGCCGGAGCTGCAGGAGCGCGACGCCAACAGCAACGCCAACGCCGCCTTCTCGGCCACCAAGCTGTCCATCTCCATCCCGGTGACCAGCTCCGACTTCACCACCGCCGGCTCCCGCTCGCCCAACGGTATATACTCCCGGTGAAGGTCGTCTCGGCCGGCCTGATCTCTGCTGATTTGCCGAAGTCACGACGGGCGTCCTCAAATCATCACAGATGAGCGAACCGACCGCCCTGATCAAATGTGTCTGTGAGCTGACCGCCGCTTGCTTGCTCGCTCATTTTGTATGGATGCTGCCTTAACTATCATCGCCATGCAGCTCGAACAAAACACTACTTGTTTAATTTTCTTCCCGTGATTTCACAGCGCTTTGCTTAATTTTCTTTCTTTATTTTGCCGTGCGTCGGCCGGAACTGTACGAAGTTTTCTGTAGCCTCGATGGTCTAACTGTTTCCCGCGCAATTACTGTTGAAATAATCTTCCCTTCCTTTTTTGGCCATCATATATAAGTACGCGATCCTCTTTTGCTTGATGTGTTATAATCCGTCACATGGCTGGATGGAGTTGAGAGCAGCGTCTCGCGTGTTTTTTCTTTGAGGTGGGGCGGCGTCAAGCCTTCCCCGATCCGGGCATAGCTTCCGGCGCAATCCTCCGGCGAGTAGCATCCTCCTTTTGATGGATGGGCAAGTTATGGGAACATTCGGGGCGTGGATGGCCATTCCCGTTTCCTCTTTTCGACTTGCTTTGGCGTGCTGAGATGAGACGCGAGGGGGCACGGTTCGCCTCCCCTGGTCAAGAATCAAGATGCATGGGCACCGAGGATTTGCTTAAGGAGGAGGAGAAAGTTCGATGATGCGAGACGCTGGATCTGCCCGCGCAAAGCTTCCGGAGTTGGTGGAGGAACAGGCTGTGAACCGTTGAGAGTGGGGCCGTGGCTGCACTTCCGTCCGTGTTGCCCGTCTGGGAAGCACGCGACGCGGCGGTGCCCCGGTACCGTTTACTATACGTCAGTGGTGTACCGGCAACTCTGGCGTGTGGTTTGGCACGCAGACCTATCGGGATTCAGTGTGGGTGTGCACTCTTTTCTTTGCTTCTAGTGCAGCACGAGTGGACGAGACGACGGGACGAGGGCGCATCATGCGCCGGAAAGCGAAGGCTTGTTGCATGGTACTGCTACCATACCTCGTCACCTCGCATCGGCATCGGCATCGGTTTGGGTGGATGGATCATGGACGAGGACGGGGGACGTAGGCGTGGTACCTACCGGCGGCATGTGAGCGTCCACACCGGTCGGTGGGCGCGGCCGTGCGTCCTGCGTGCGTGTGTGGTGCAAAGCGGTTTCGCAACACCCGGCAGGACCGGCGACGGGCATGTGCGCCCAGGCGAGTGCGCGCCGCGGTCACGCAAACGCTTCTTCCTGCGATCGAGTTAGGTCGTCGGAAGGAGTAGGACGGACGACGTGGTAATCCTTGCGAGTTGCGTTGGTCCCGCAACCCCCGATGGATCGGACGGGGCGCGCTGTGCTATCCATCCATGTGTCCACGTATTACTCCCTCCATTTCAAATTACTCGTCGTGGTTTTAGTTCAAATTTGAACTAAAACCACGACGACTAATTTGAACGGAGGGAGTAGTATCTAGCTAGTGCTCCGTCCTATGTGTTGCTGCCGGCCGCGAGTCGGGTATGCGGACTGCGGTGGAGGCATGAGGCCAACTCCATCGCGCGACCCCAAACGGACGTTCGTATTGTCTGGATTCTGTCCGTTTGGGTAGGGCAATGGGATCGTGTTCGGGCGTGTCCTGGGATGCGGTGGCCGTGCGCCCAGCGCACGGCCGCATCCGTTTGCCCCATCCTGTCCGCGTCTATTTAAAAAAAAAGAGCAACTTTTAAACGTCAAGCCCTAGTTCAACAGGCCAGCGGCCCCAGTTCATCACGTTGGCAATACAGCCAGCGCTCTACACGTCCATCGCCGGTACCAGCCAGCGGCCGGCAACACAACCAGCCTTCAATATGAATAATTGTCCTCGCAGGCAACACAACGGCCTCCAAAATGAATGTTTTTCTCGCCGGCACACAGCCAACGGCCCAGCGGGCGGGCAGCACCCATGCCAGCCTCCGAAAAGAACGGCCACGGCCGATCGGACGACCTAGTTCAGGCCTTCGGCGTCGAGCATCTCCTTCTGCCTGGCCTCGAACCAGGCCCTCGTCTCCTCGCTCATCTTCGACAAGTCCACGCTCATGATCGCAAGGGCCTCCTCCTTCGCTTTGGTGGCGGCATTGGTGGCCTCGATGTCGAGCTGCCTCTGCCTGGCCTTGACGTTGTCGGACTCGATGTGGAGCTGCCTTTGCCGGGCTTCCTCCTCCATGTCTAACTGCCTTTGCCGGGCCGTCTCCTCCATGTCGATCTTCCTCCTCTTGGCCGCCTCCTCCATCTCAAGCTTTTTCCTTTGAAAGTCTAGGTATTGCTTCATTTGCTCGTCCTTGCTTTGCCGCTTCTTCTCGTCCCTCACATCCTTTTGAGACATCATGCCATGCAAAGTGTCATGCAATGCCATGGATGAGGCATCACGTATGTTGTCAACCTTGAAATTGGTCTTGCCCCTCGGCCTCTTCAACGCCTCGCCATCTCCACCTCCGGCGAACTTGGTCGTCTTCAATCCTCTCCTCCTTTGAAGTTCACGGTATTGGTCCTTGAACTTAGGGCAATTGTTGATGATCGTCCAACAATGCGTAAGAGTGAATGGATTGTCATTGTGTCGGGTCTTGAATGCCTCCAAAGATTGAAATGCCTACACGATATGATCAACAACAAGTGAACATGCAAACATATACAAGGCCGAAGTATCATGGTCGTAGCAAGGAAAGGACTAGGAAGAGGAGAGCATACCATGTCCCCAACGCCGAGACCACTCACGGGCCGTGGCCGTTCTTCAACGCTCTCAAATGCGGCGCAGTACTTCTTGCACTCTTGTTGGATGAACAACCACCTCTTTTGAATCGTGCCGATGCCACGGTTGCTTTTAATTTGGTAGGGCTCAAACATCTTCCTTTCATGGAATGTTTTGTGGACACTCGTCCAAACAATGCCCTTTTGTTGCGCGCCGATCCTTGAATTTTGGCTAATCTCCATCCAAACTTGGCAAATCAACTTGTCCTCATCTTGTGTATATGAACCCGTGCGAATGCTCTTCCTCTTCTTTTGTGCTTCCGCTCTTTGGGTGAGCTCATCGATGAACAATGGCTCGCCACTAATATCAATGTCATTGCCTTCTTCTTCATCACCATCACCTTCGACATAGATGTCATCGTCTTCATGCCACGAGTCACCATGGTCGTAGTCAGCACGGTCGTCGGCCTCTTCATCGGGGATGTACTGGGCGCGGCCATCCTGACTTTGGGTCTCCTCGGGGTCGTAGGCACGGCCATGCCCACCCTCGAAGATCACGTCCTCCATGTACTGGTTGTAGAAGGGGGTCGTCGACCGATGGCGTTGGTATTGGCATTCCGTCAAACAAGACGCGGGGGGCATGGTGCCGTGCTTCTTCTTTGGACCCAGCGTGGCGTTGAGGTCGATGACGCCATGGGCCGGTGTGAGCAGCGCGAACAAGCCGACGCCGGTGTCGGTGTACTAAAGTAGGGGTACCTTAGTACCCGAACTTGTCTGCAGGCGATCGAAGCACTTCGCGGCAAGGCTTGCGGGCGCCCGCCAAGGCCCTCTGTCATTTCCTATTTCGCCATTCAAGAACAAAGTATCAACCGAGAAGACACAAATCCGGCAAGAGAAGCTTGCGGGAGGATAAAACACCGCAAGAGGAGCTTGCGGGAAGGCCAACCAAGGCGTTTCGGAAGACTTGCCGTGGCGCCCGGCAAGACCCGACGACCGCAAGCTTGCCGCACAACAAGAAAAGGGCCGCGGCAAGGCTGCCACCCTACACCCAAACTCCAACGCATCCAATGACGTGTCACCCAGGGCTGTCGAGGGGCACGTGGCGAGACGCCGCTATGACCATGCGGAGCGAGGTGGCGGCGGAGTCGACAAGGAGGCCATCGTGGCAACGGTGGCACACCAAGCGGTCGTTTCCTTGCCTTTGTTAGGCGACAGACGGGCATTAAATGCCCTTGTCCCCGCCGTCGAGTTAGGCGGGGACACTGCTGGTCCTTGTTGTACCAACTGCGTTTTACCTTTCTACCCCCTCTTCCCTCGCTGCCACTGTTGGCGCCCCTTGAACTATAAAGGGAGGCCCATGCGACGTAGAAGGGCTTCGTCCATTCGACACACGCAACACCACCATCGCTTTCGCACTCTCGAGCAAGATCAAATACAAACACAAAGCAGCAGTAGGAGTTTTATCTCTCCGGAGAGCTCCAAAGCTGGGTAAAAATCGCCCGTCTCCCCCGCGCGCCCGACCTCGATCTGCTCTGCGCACGCCCTCCGCTCCCTTGCCGGACTAGAAGGGGCCCCCTGCCCCATAGGTGCTCGTGGACACAGAGAGACGCCCCGACATCTTTGGCGCGCCAGGAAGGGGTTAGAGGAGAAGGTGACGCAGCTGGAGGCGGACGCGACAAGGAAGAATGAAGAGCTTGCCGCACTCCAACGCGATCGCGAGAAGGATGCACGCACTCACGGCGACCTGCAAGCTCAGCTCTCCGAGAAGATCAAGGAGCTGAACGCCGCCAAGGATTCGAGCGCTGATCTAGAGCTGAAATTGGCCACCTTGACGGAGACGCTGGACGCCGCCAAGAAGCGAGAAGATATCCTGAGGAAAGACCTCAAGGGTAACGAGGAGCTGCTGACGAGGGCCGCCGAGACCCAGAACGCTTTCAAGACCACAGTGGAGCTCTGGACGGAGGGCCTCGTCAACATCGTCGCGCTCATTGACGAGGAGTTGGCGGAGCTGAACTTGACGGGCTTGGTACTCTCTCGAGGAGAATCTCGGCCAGCGCCAAGCTCACGCTTTTCTTCAAGGATGTGGTGACGGCTCTCCGGCAGCTCCGGGAAAGGATCCCGAAGCAGTTGGCCACCGAGTCGCGCGCGATCTGCGCCGGGGTCTTGGAGAAGGTGTTGGTGAAGGTCCTCTTCCGCAACCCGGGCATCGACCTCTCCCGCGTCACCAAGAAGCTGCCGGAGGGCGCTGATCTTGAGGAGCTCAGGGCCATCGTCGCACCCATTATGGACAAGGTGAACGAGGTCAGGAGGGTCGACGGCGGGCGCGTGGACTAGGCCGCCCTTCTTCTCCCTTTTTCTTGCTGCTGCCGTTTCGGTTATGAGAACAATTTAGTCAGTGCCACAATAAGCCATTCTTTTAATATAACTCTATTACATGCATTGCTTGCTATGTTATTTCCTTTACTCTGTTGCATCCCTTGTATGCTTTTACCCCTCGCTTTGAGGGACCTTGCGGCAATAAGCACACTTCTTGAGTCTTGGAACATCAACAACCATTGGCGGTGTTGCCTCCGCAAGAAATCTTGTCGGGACTAGTTGCAGCTCACTTGTATTGTTGGCGGGCTCGAAAACAACGCAAAGGCGCAACTTAGCCGAGTCGATTCCTCCGCGCACAGGTTTTCCATACAGGGCACGAACGTCCAAGGAATATAACTTGAAAATTTTAAGATTGACTAAGCTCAAACTTTGGCTACTTAGCTTTTCTGTCTTCTTCGTCCCGGCAAGGCTACATTCCTTTGAACAACGCCCGGTCCAGAGCTTTATCTCCCCCCCCCCCTGGTGAACTTGTGGGCGGAGGAATCTTCTTTTTGAGAAGAAAGAAGAGAAAATAATGATATGGAACCCTAAAGTTCTTTATTGCTTACCGGGGGTAAGTGCTGCACAAAGTGTCAGATATATATGCAAAAAAAAGAAAAATGCACTGAATTTGATAGGATGTGCAGGGCACATAAACTTTATTTACGCACGGGAGCTGCGCCCGGCTTTGTACAAAGTGTTACATGCGACGGTGACAAGGCTTGTACAAAAGGTGGTTCTTGAGCAGGTCCGCAACAACCGCGCCTTATGGAAAAACTTGCGAA
This sequence comes from Aegilops speltoides, assembly GCA_021437245.1. NCBI lineage: Eukaryota > Viridiplantae > Streptophyta > Magnoliopsida > Poales > Poaceae > Aegilops > Aegilops speltoides. The sequence goes on from CM038142.1 coordinate 486,665,383, forward strand.
GATGTTCTATGTTCCAGAGTTGCTCACGGAATGCCATCTTTGGTCTCAAAGGCGGACGGCGCGGGCCTAGTGACTCGTTTCACCCGATAAGGGCCTTCCCACTTTGGCGTCAACTTGTTTGAATTCTTGGCGGATTGAGCGCGAAGAACAAGGTCGCCTTCCTCGAAGCTTCGGCATTAACTGCGGCTATGATAGCGGCGCAAAGCTTGTCGGTAGCGAGCAGCTCGCCAAGACAAAGACTGAAGGCGATCCTCCTCGAGGAGCAGACGTCATCTTGGCGCAGCTGCTCTTGCTCAAGCTCATCATAGCGAGCACTCGTGGCGATCCGTATACGAGTTACGTGGGGAGAAGCGCTTCGCTCCATAGACAAGAGCAAAAGGTGTCCGGCGGTGGCTCGATTTGGCGTCGTCTGATTGACCAAGAACCACCGCAATGCCGATCAATTCTTTCCGCACTTGTGCAGCACAGCCGAAAGTTCAGGTCTTGAGCCCGCGCAGCGACCAGCGTTCGCCCTCTCCGCTTCACCGTTGCTTCTCGGGTGAGCAGCGAAGCGAAGCGATCTTGGTGCCAAGATCTTGGGCGTATGCATGAAGGTGTGGCTCATAAATTGTGTGCCATTGTCGGTGATGATCCTGTTAGGGATCCCGAAGCGCGAACAATCAACCTAAAGAACTTGATCGCCGGCTTTTGTCTTGTCACCTTCCTCACTGGTTCCACTTCGTGCCACTTTGTGAACTTGTCGATTACAGCGTACAAGTACTCAAAGCCCCGACAACTTCGGGGAAGGGGCCGAGGATGTCGAGCCCCGGACGAAAATGGCGGGACAAATGGATTGTTTGGAGAGCTTGAGCTGGTTGATGAATCTGTTTAGAATGGGCCTTGCACGCTTCACACTTGGTTACTTGTGCAGTTGCATCCCGGAGGCTGTCGGCGGAAGAAGCCTTGCGGAAAGCCTTGCGGCAAGTGCTCTTGCGCCAATGTGGTGACCACATATGCCTCCATGTATCTCTGCCAACAGCTCTTGTCCATCTTCCCGGGAAATGCACTTCAATTTCACTCCGTTAAATCTTCTTCTGTACAGTATGTCATCGACAAACTGGTACATACTTGATTGCCGGGCTACTCTTTCCGCTTCTTCCTGCTCTTCGGGAAGTTCTCCTGTCTGAAGGAAATGGACTATCGGCTGTGCCCAGGCTGGAGCTTGTGGCTCGACAGCGAGGACTAAAGGCGCAAACGCGGCTGCGGGAACATCCGTTTCTACGGCAAGGATCGGGGATCCTGCCGGAGCGAGATGTTCCCCGGCAAGCGTGTCGGGACACAGCTTGTCGGGAGTGTCTGCTTCGACGAAACAAGCTCCGGGGCTTGTCGGAGCGGACTGCTCCTCAGCGCTTTCTGTGTTGATCCTGGGAACCTTCTTGGCGGCGGCTCCGGGGAGCTCTGCCGGAAAGTGGTCGCCGGCAGGCAACTTCCTCTTCTTGCTCTGTCCAGTTGATGGTGTGACGGATGGCTGAGTTAGCTTGAGCACAAAAATCCCTGGTTCCACATGCAACTTAAGTGCGGCACATTTTGATAGGCCATCTGCAACGTCATTATGCGCTCTTGGAACATGTTCCATTTGTAGGCCGTCAAAATGCTCCTCTAGCTTTCTCACTTCATCAATGTATGCCTCCATCAACGGGCTTTGGTAATCTTTGTTGACTTGGCGGACGTCAAGCTGTGAGTCACCCCTGACAATAAGTTTCTTAATCCCAAGCTCTGCTGCTATCCTGAGTCCGCAAGCAAGCCTTCATACTCCGCAGTATTATTTGTTGCTTGTTCCTTGGGAAAGTGCATTTGTACCACGTACTTGAGGTGCTCTCCGGTGGGGGCAACGAGTAGTACGCCCGCACAGGCGCCTTGCAGCGAAAAGGCACCATCAAAGTACATGATCCATTCTTTGCTGACTTCCTTGACGGGGATGCTCCTCTCCGGAATTTCTTCATCCGGTGTTGGCGTCCATTCTGCTATAAATTCTGCCAAAGCCCGACTCTGAATAGTTGAAGTACTTTCAAACTTGAGGCCAAAGCTCGACAATTCCAGTGCCCACTCGACAATCCTGCCTGTTGCTTCTGGATTCTGCAGTATCCTTTTCAGCGGAAAGCGAGTGACAACCGTGATCTCATGTGCGTGAAAGTAATGGCGCAGCTTCCTTGAGGCCATGAGTAGGTCAAGAGCAGCTTCGCACACCGTAGTACCTTGATCTAGCCCCGCAAAAGGGAACCGACAAAGTAAAGCTGGCGCTGCACCTTCTTCTTTTGTTTTTCTTCCGAATCGCACAGATCCATCCTCGGCGGAGCCGTAACTCGTCGGATCGGGGCTTGCGGGCGAGCTGTCGGAGAAGCCCTCGCTTGTCATTGGACTCGCTTGCGCTGCTCTTTGGCTCATCGTCGCCTCCCTCTCGCCACTAACGCAGCACTAACCACTTGATTGGTTGCCGCCAGGTATAGCAGCAACTTCTCTTGTGGCTTAGGTGCGACAAGTGTTGGAGTGGAGGACAAATATTTCTTCAAGTCCTGCAGCGCAGCCTCCGCTTCCGGAGTCCATTTCACGGGACCCGCATTTTTCAAGATTTTGAAAAATGGCAAGGCGCGTTCGGCAGACTTGGAAATGAATCTACTGAGAGCAGCAACGCAGCCGGCAAGCCTTCGCACATCCTTGACTCGCTTTGGTGCTTCAATTTGCTCGATGGCCTTGATCTTGTCGGGATTGGCTTCAATCCCCTCGAAGTTCTGAAGAACCCGAGAAGTTTGCGGAAGGACTCGAACACACACTTCTCGGGGTTCAACTTGAGATTGACCTTGCGCAGATTTGCAAAAGTCTCATCCAAATCTTGGATCAGAGTCTCCTTGTTCTTGCTCTTAACCACTATGTCATCCATGTAAGCTTCTACATTCATGTGCAGCTGTGGCTCAAAGGCATGGCTGACTACCCTTGCAAATGTTGAACCAGCATTCTTTAGCCCGAAAGGCATCCGTACGAAGCAGTACGTGCCACATGGAGTAATGAATGCGGTTTTCTCTTCATCCTCTTCTGCCATGAAGATCTGATGATATCCTAAGTATGCATCAAGGAACGAAAGCAGATCACATCCTGCTGTGGAGTCAACAATCTGGTCGATGCGCGGCAAGGGGAATGGATCCTTGGGACAGGCTTTATTAACATCAGTGAAGTCAATGCAAAGCCTCCACTTCCCGTTCGCCTTGCGCACGACTACTGGATTGGCTAGCCACGTCGGATGGAGTACACCTCGGACCAGGCCTGCCGCTTCCAACTTCCTTATCTCCTCTGCTATGAACTCTTGACGCTCTACTGCTTGCTTTCTGACTCTTTGCTTGACGGGCGGCGTGAGGCGAGCGGCAAGGTGGTGCTCAATTACTTTCACAGGAACTCGGGGATGTCGGATGGTTGCCATGCAAACACATCGACATTCGCCCAGAGAGCAACGAGCGCTTTCCTATTTAGGATCAAGCGTGGGCGATGGTGAAGGTACCACCAAGTGCCGTCGTCATGGCGGCCACTTTCTTGGTCTCTGGTGAAGCTGCCTTTGCCTTCTTGCACTTGCGGTGGAGCTCGATGGCGCGTCCTCGACGGCAGCATAACACTCCGGAGAGGTGCGCTTGCGAGCGGGCACCGAGCTACTCTCGCGGACTTGGCTTTCTTCTTCCCAGGGAGCTTGGTGACAAGTGGCTCGCGCTCTGCTGCTGGCCGCTTTGCTTCCCGTAAATCTTATCGGTGCTGATAAGTGCATCCTTCTTGTCGCCTTGGACAGAAATGACACTTATCAGACCAGGCATCTTGAGCACATTGTATGCGTAGTGAGAGGCTGCCATGAACTTGGCAAGCGCTGGTTGGCCGAGTATCCCGTTGTAGGGCAATGGGATATCAGCAACATCGAATGTGACCCTCTCTGTCCTGAAGTTCAGCTCGCTGCCACCCGGCGACCCCGAGAAACGGGTCTGGCCGTCGTGCCTTGGCGGAGAAAAGCCGGGCGAAATGGGCGTGGTCCATGACGTCGGCGACTAGCAGTGCGGAGGCCGGACGACCGACGAGCCTGTGCTCCCCGGGCCGACGGCCGCTGCAGGGAAACCGGCCGGACGGCCCATGCCAAGCATGAGGAGGACGTGCGCTTTGTTGACGATGTCCTCCCTCGCCGACCGCGGCCTTGTGCCGCGCGGCCTCCATCGCATCGCGCTGGGCGGCGAACTTGGCCGCGGCGGCATTGACCTTGACGACCACCCTCCGTTCCCTCCTCTTCGTCGATTCGGCGTCTAACTTGGCGATCTCCTCCGGCGTGCACTCCGACCGCGGCTTCCTTGACGCCTTGGCCGCCTTCTTCTTCACATTTCCGGCCGGGTCGACGGCCAGGCCGCCGGAATTCGGCCGGGCGTCGGCCATGGACGAAGGAGGGAGAGGGGTGGCGGGAGGGACATGCGGTTTGGTGGGAATGGCGCCAAATGGGCGGGCGAGGGGTTTTGCTTTGTGCCACCGACAGGCGGGCCAGGGGAGGACAAGCGCGCGCGTCCCGCCTGTCCGCGCGCTGTCCGTTTCACTCCAAAACCGACGCAAACTTGGGCCCGGGATGGATCGAAAGCGGACACAAAACGGATAAAAGTCCGTATGCACCCGCGTGCTGGGCCTTCTGGTTTATCCGTTTTACTCCAAACAGACGGTGGCGAACATGATAGGGTCGCGCGGTGGAGTTGGCTTGAGAACGGTCATCCCGTCGGGTCCAATGGCGCAACGGCATGGGCGCATCGCATGGCCATGCTCACGGGGACGGTGGAGGACTGGACTAGAGATTAGAGGGAGCCCTGGGGTAGCCCTGGCGCGGAGGCATACTACTGACCACAAACGAGCCTTGCACGTGAAGCTCGTCCATCTGGCTTTACGACGGGTCGACGCACCACGCGAAAGCCTATCATATTGGAGAGCATAGGGCGCGTCTGCGTCGCCCTTGGCCCTTTTTTCTCCTTTGATTGATTCTCTTTGGTTTTCACTACTTTTCCTTGTTTTCTTAGTTTCTTTTCCCTTTTTGTAAATACACTCCTAATTTTTAATACACATTGTACTTTTTTTGTGTACATCCGATTTTTTCCTATTTATTAAAATTCCAAAAATGCGTGATTATAATTTCTCAAATATATGTTTTAATATTTTATACATATTTTAAATTTTTTGTATACACCTAAACTATTTTTTATATGTGTTTAATATTTTTAGATAGATGATTAACGTGTTTGGAAATACTTGTTTTTTGAAAAAAAATCAAATATGTGTTAAACATTTTCAAATACATGCTGAAACTATTTTTTACTATGAAACATTTTTATACATTGGATAATTAATCTACGAAAGGTGTTACAAACTTTTGTTGAAATGGGTGAACTTTTATCAAAATGTAACGTACACTTTTTTGAATTTTACGAAACGTTTAGTTGGATTACACAAACATTTTTGTACATTGTATAACATTTCGAAAAAATGTCATGAACATTTTTTTCTATTTACTAAAATTCTAAAAACGCTCTTATATTATGGGACCAAGGGAGTAGTAAATGTATGCTATGCAATGCCCTTTTACTTGATGTGTTGATCCGTTGCATGGCTGGATAGAGTTGAGAGCAGCGTGTCGCGTGTTTTTGCATTGAGGTGGGGTGGCGGCAATCCTTCCCCGATCCGGGCATAGCTTCCGGCGCAATCCTCCTCCGGCGAGTAGCATCCTTCTTTTGATGATGGGCAAGTTAGCATTCGGGGCATAGATGGTCATTCCTCTTTGCCCTTTCGACTTGCTTTGGCGTGTTGAGACGCAAGGGGACACGGTTCGCCTCTCCTGGTCATGCTCAAGCTCATGCATGGGCTTATTACTTGAGGGAGAGGAGAAAGTGCAATGATCTGCCCGCGCAAAGGCAAAGCTTCCGGAGTTGGTGGAGGAACAAGCTGTGATGTACGTAGAACCCTTCCTTCCTTCCTCGCGCGTGGGTCCGTGGCTGCACTTGCGTCTTGCTGCCTCGGAAGCACGCTATGCGGCCGGCGCTACCGTACAGTTCCAAGTCCGTCATGTCCTGGCGCAGTTCAGGGTGGCAGCTACGTCAGTAATGGAGTACTAGCAGTATCTCGTGTTTGGTTGTTTGGCACGAAAATGGCAGGCAAAGGCACGGATGGATGAGGATTCAGGCGGGGGTCATTCTTTGTTTCTGGTCCAGGGACGAGGGGACGGGGCTAGGGTAGGGTGCATCTGCATCCTGCGACGGAAAGCCAAGACCTGCATGGTGCTACGGCTCGTCAGCTCGCATCGCATCCGATAGCTTGGGGTTGGGCTTTCTTATCCATCCATGGGTACGTAGTAGAGATGGAACCGGGTGGATGGATCATGGACGGGGACGGGGCACGTACGCGCGGTACCAACCGGCGGGCGGCGGGCGGCGGGCGGCGCCATGTGTCCGGACTCCAGACCGCTTGGGGGGCGCGGCCGTACGTGTGTGGTGCTGCGGTTTCGCAACTCCCGGCAGGACCGACGACTGGCATGTGCGCCCACCCGAGTGCGCGCCGCGATCACGCACACTCTTCTACTCTCTCGCGGTTGAGTCAGGACGCCGTAGTAATCCCTGCGCCGGTCCCATCCAGTGCGTGTTGGACCATGACGACTGAGGTGGATGGTGGCCGTGGCTCCACATCCGGCATGACGAGCATGGAGTCATGCGCAAGCGACCCCGTCGCCAGCGCGACGAACTAGTTGCTAGCCTCATCGCCGCAGAGAAATACCGCATGTAGACAGAGGATAGAGGAGAAATCCAATGCGTGTTGGACGTTGACGATTGGGGTGGGCGGCGGCCGTGGCTCAACATCCGGCACGACATGCATGTAGTAGTGCGCGAGCGAACTAGTTGCTAGCCTCGTCGCTATAGAGACAGACCACACGTACACAGAGGACAGAGGAGGAGAAATGCAGTGCGCGCACCATGACAGCATCAGTGCAATAGGACGAAAGAGAGGAGGCCGAGATGAACGATGCCGGAAACGACTCCAGTGTAGTAGGACGAGGGCAAGGAGGTCAAGAGGAACAGCGTCGGCGTCGAGAGGGACAAGTAGAAGAAATGCAGTGTGAGCATCATGGCGGCTCGAGGAGAGAAGGCCGAGATGAACAATCGTTGAAACACCAAGGATAAATGGCAGGCCCAATATGTACTAGCTTTTGACATGGTTTTGTTCAATTGTTTTCCCAATAAGTTTTTTTGTTCAGAAAGTTTAATGTTAATGCTATCAAATTCTTCAGAAAAACAGGGATTTAAAATAAATGTGTGTGAATTAAAGAAAGGTTCATAAATTTTAAAGATGTTTCTGAATTTAAAAGTATATTCGTGAAGGTCAAGAATTTGAAAAAGTTCATGTTCCTAAAAATCTTAACAAATTTTAAACAATACTCATGAATTTCAAGAAAGAATCACTAATTCAAACATGTTGAAGATTAAAAAATATTCGGAAATAAAAAAGAATTCGTGAATTTCAAAAAAATGCTCTTGAAATCTAGAAAATGTTTGTGGATTCAAAATAGTTCATGCATTCGAAAAATGTTCGCAATTTAAAGAATATGTCTGTGAATCTAAAAAAGATTTTGTGAATTTGAAAAATGTTCAGGAATTCGAATAAATTCTGCGATTTCTCAAAAATCATGAATTGAAAAAATGTTTGTGAATTCAAAACATGTCCATATATTGCAGAAATATTCATGAATTCAGAATATAAAAATTGCATGCAAATACTATTAATGTATTTATATTGAAGAAATATTCATGAATTTTAAAATGGTCGTGATTTAAAAATAAATATAAAAAATGTTAGTGAATTTAAAAATAATCATTAATTCAAAAAATACGTGGAAAAACATATCAAGGAAAATGCCTCCTCCAAAACGGATGGAAACACGCTGGAAGAGAGAGCCAAACTCGGCCGACCCATAGAATGTGTGCCCTTGGCGGAGGCTACTAGTATCTGGTTGGTTGGCCCTTGGCAGGCAAAGGCACGGATGGATGAGGATTCAGGACGGGGGGTCTTTCTTTGTTTCTGGTCCAGGGACGAGGGGACGGGGCTCGCTAGGGGAAAGCCAAGGCTTGCATGGTGCTACTGCTACAGCCTACAGCTCCTGAGCTCGCATCGCATCCGATAGCTTGGGGTTGTGGATGGATCATGGACATGGACGGGGGACGTACGCGTGGTACCAGCCGGCGGGCGGCGGCATGTGTCCGGACTCCCCAGACCGGTTGGTGGGCGCGGCCGTACGTACGAGTGTGGTGCAGCGGTTTCGCAACTCCCGGCAGGACCGACGGGCGGCATGTGCGCCCAGGCGAGTGCGCGTCCCCTTCTTCCAGCGACCTGAGTTAGGTCGTAGGGGTAGACGTGGTAATCCTTGCGAGTTGCGTTGCTCCCCCGGCCCCGATGGATCGGATAATAGGACGGGGCGTGCTATCCATCCATGTGTCCATGTAGCTAGTGGCCCGTGCTATGTGGTGCTGCGTGCGCTGCTGCCGGCCGGGCGCCGGGTACGTGGACACTGGAGGCATGAGGACGGTCATCTCGTCGCGTTCAATGGCACAACGGCATGGGCGCATCGCGTGGCCACGCTCACAGGGACGGTAGAGGACTAGACTAGAGACTAAGAGAGAGCCCTGGTGTGGCCCTGGTCGGAGGCATGCAACTGACCACAAACGAGCCCTGCACGTGAAGCTCCTCCATGGGCTCGGAGCTGGCATTACTACGGGTTAACACCCCACGCGAAAGCCGATCATGTTTGAGGCCAACTCCAACACACGACCCAAACGGACGTCCGTTTTATCTGAATTTCGTTCGTTTGGGGATGACAAAGGGACAGTGTCCATCCGAATTTATGTTTGCGTTGGCCGGACCCCCAATGCGGGGCCGCGTCTTTTGCCCCATCTCAACCGCCGGAGGCCAAGTACAACAAGATCAAGCATATCAAAAATAGTTTAAATCAAACATAACAACATATTCAAAATAGTCTTTTATTACAATCCCATTATAATTTTAAAAATAGCAAATAGTCTTACAAAACCACTCAAAGTTTGTGCACATGGAAAGAGATTAAACCGATAAATCTACTGATTGCCAATGTGATCTCACATGTGCTTAACCAAGTTATCTTGTAGCTGCGTATGAGTGTTTCGATCACGCATCTCACGATGAAGTTTGACAAATTGTTCAAAGGTTGCAGGAGGTGGGTGCTCAGGCTCAACATTCTAACCCTGGAAATCAAGCACTTGGTCGTAGATGCTGACATCACGCTCATCCTCAATGATCATATTTGTGCATGATCACACAAGCAGTCATCACCTCCCAAAACTTCTGAGTGCTCCATGTCAATGCAGGGTTTCGAACAATACCCCATCGAGACTGAAGCACACCAAATGCACGCTCCACATCTTTCCTAACCACTCTCCTGCATTTGGGCAAACCTCTGTTTCTTCTCTCCTTGCGGATTGGGTATGGTCTTCACCAGAGTGGACCACTGGGGATAGATACCGTCAGCTAGGTAATATCCCTTGTTGTAATGGTGGTCATTGATCTCAAAGTTGACCTCCAGGCAGAGGCCTTCTGCAAGCCTTGCAAACAACCAGTCATGCTGAAGAAAGAATGCCATAACCATAGATCTTGTGAACCAACAACTTCAAGTATGACAGTGGCACCTTTCACATGTCCCCTGCCTCTGCCAAGCAAATGGATAGTTCTTCCACTTCCAGTGCATACAATCGATACTACCAAGCATGCCTGGAAAGCCCTTCGGCATTAATCGTCAACAACCTCTCTGTATCAGCGGCATTTAGTTCTCTCAAGTATTCACGACTGAACACTGCCACCACGACCTTGCAGAAGCTATACATTGAGAGGAGACATGTGGGCTCACTCATACGCACATTCTCTCATCCGCAAGATCACCGGAAATTCCATATGCAAGCATGCGAATAGCAGCAGTGCATTTCTGGTAAGAAGAGAAGCCAAGCAAGGTCGACGACGGGCGTGGCGGCGGCGATGGCGAGGGGCCAAGGGCTGAGCTAGGAAACAGGAAGAAGAAATGGGGCTGTGTCACCAACGGGCAGGCCAGGGGTGGACAAGGGCACGCTTCGCGCCCGCTCGCGCGTGTCCGTTCGGCCGCAAACGCGGCCCAAACATGGGCCGGGAATGGGTCAAAAGTGGATCGAAAATGGACATTTGTGTGTTTGCCCCCGCGCGTTGGGCCACGATTTGTGTCCGTTTACCCACAAACGGACGTGATCGGACGACTTGCGATCGTGTATTGGAGTTGGCATGAGAGCTCCTCTTCGGCACATAGGGCGTGTTGCGTCGGCCTTGGCCCGGTTCCTTGGCACGCTCGTGCTTTGGTTCGCTCGTTCACTAGGGGCGTGTTTGGTTACATTCCGACTCAGCCTGGCCTGGCGAGCCTGGCTCATATGAGACGGTTTGAGAAGATGTAGGGCAAAAACCCCAGATGCACATAGTTTGGTTGCCTGCATGCCCCTAGTTGCATGAGACAACCATTTTTGACCCAGCGCTTGGTTGCCCGCATTGCATTAGATGCACATATGACATGGTGTTTGGCTGCAACCTGCATAAGATGTTGTCACCACTTCTAACTAGTGGTGACCTTACCACACACAATCTGAACATAGTGCCAGCTAGTTAAACAAATGACAGTTCATCCTAACTACAATCAAATGACAGTTCAAATTATTAAGAGCCACTAGCTAAATAGGGGATAGTTCATCGGTGTTGCTGCTTCATCTTCCTCTTCTGCTGCTGCTTCTTCTTCCTCTTCTTCTGTGCTTCTGCTGTTGTTGCTTCTTCTTCCTCTTCTTCAAATCCTGCACTGACCTCTGTTAAGCCACATTGCCTCTGCCCACTCCAACCTTTTGTTCTTCCAAGTGTCATTGTCAAATGCCTCCACACCATGGCTAGAGCTAACAACATCGTCAGGCTCGACCTCTTCCTCCTCAGGCACGTGTTCATCAAAGCCCCACTAGAGGATCCAGTTACGCAGAATGCAACAAGCAAGAACTAGCTTAACCTGAGTGAAGTATGGGTGGAATGGCTTCTGATCCAGGATCTTAAACCTATTCTTCAGAGCTCCAAATGCCCTCTTAACAGTTACTCTAAGGCTGTAGTGTCTGAGATTAAACAGCTCCTGTGCAGCCCTAGGAAAGTTCCTACCAGAGAACTCATTGAGATGGTACCTTGTTTTCCTGAAGGGTGGAAGAATACCCGGCCGACATGCATAGCCAGCATCTCCAAGGTAGAACTTGCCGTCGGGGATGTTGATCCCATCAGGTCGACTCATGCTGTCAGTGAGAATGTTAGCATCATGCGCTTACACCTCCGAGCCAGCCAGCGCATATGTGAACCTCAGAACAAAGTCAACAGCAGCAAGCACATTCTGGCTTGTTGAAAGTGCAACTATCCCTTGGTGGTTTTGGTAATTCCTAACAACATATATCTCATTGAACTAATGCTATTTCAAGATAAATATTTCAGGAGAGCTCAATGATTGGCATGGCATGGATGAGAAAAGTGGATCCCTCAAAATGCTAAGGACAAAAGGATTGGCTCAAGCTCAAAGCACAAGACTCTACATTTTCTATTTAGTGATCCAAGATCACATTGAGTCTATAGGAAAAGCCAATACTATCAAGAGGGGATGAGGTGTTGCTTAATGGCTTGCTTGCTCAAAGTGCTTAGTGATATGCTCCAAAGCCCTCAACTACTATCTCATATCCACATATGACCTAAACCAAAAGTCAAACTCGACCCCGCCGATTCTTCCTATCCGGCGCCACCGAGTTCAGATGTCATAGCCACTGCCACAAACCCTAGGCAAATCGGTCTCACCGATAAGGATCTCGGTCTCACCGAGATGGGGTTGTAATCTCTCGGTTTCCCTTCGTAACGCTTCGGTCAAACCGAGATGAGCGATCGGTCCCACCGAGATTACAATGCAAACTCTCTGTTTCCTTTTCGTAACATTTCGGTCTTACCAAGATGAGCGAATCGGTCCCACCGAGTTTGCCTGACCAACCCTCTGTGTGTCCATTACCAAAATCGGTCTCACCGAGTTTGTGTAATCGGTCTCACCGAGATTACGTTATGCCCTAACCCTAATCATATCGGTCCTACCGAGTTGCATGTCAGTCCCACCGAAAATCCTAACGGTCACATCATTTGCTGAATCGGTCCAACCGAGTTTAACGATTCGGTCCCACCGAGATTGGTAAGTTGTGTGTAACGGTGAGATTTTGTGTGGAGGCTATATATACCCCTCCACCCACTCTTCATTCGTGGAGAGAGCCATCAGAACGTGCCTACACTTCCAACCTACATTTTCTGAGAGAGAACCACCTACACTTGTGTTGAGGAGAAGATATTCCATTCCTACCATATTAATCTTGATCTCTAGCCTTCCCCAAGTTGCTTTCCACTCAAATCTTCTTTCCACCAAATCCAAATCCTGTGAGAGAGAGTTGAGTGTTGGGGAGACTATCATTTGAAGCACAAGAGCAAGGAGTTCATCATCAACACACCATTTGTTACTTCTTGGAGATTGGTGTATCCTAGATTGGCTAGGTGTCACTTGGGAGCCTCCGACAAGATTGTGGAGTTGAACCAAGGAGTTTGCAAGGGCAAGGAGATCGCCTACTTCGTGAAGATCTCCCCTAGTGAGGCAAGTCCTTAGTGGGCAACGGCCATGGTGGGATAGACAAGGTTGCTTCTTCATGGACCCTTCATGGGTGGAGCCCTCCGTGGACTCGCGCAGCCGTTACCCTTCGTGGGTTGAAGTCTCCATCAACGTGGATGTACGATAGCACCACCTATCGGAACCACGACAAAACACATGTGTCTCCTATTGCGTTTGCACTCTCCAAACCCTCCCCTTTACATTCTTGCAAGTTGCATGGTTTACTTTCCGCTGCTCATATACTCTTTGCATGCTTGCTTGAATTGTGTTAAGATTGCTTGACTTGTCCAAAATTGCTAAAATCTGCCAAGAACTAAAATTGGGAAAAGGATAGATATTTCTTTGGTCAAGTAGTCTAATCACCCCCCCTCTAGACATACTTTCGATCCTACAAGTGGTATCAGAGCCTTGGTCTTTGTCGGTGTCAAAACCGGCGGATCTCGGGTAGGGGGTCCCGAACTGTGCGTCTAGGCGGATGGTAACAGGAGACAAGGGACACGATGTTTTTACCCAGGTTCGGGCCCTCTCGACGGAGGTTACCCTACTCCTGCCTGATTGATATTGATGATATGGGTAGTACAAGAGTGGATCTACCACGAGATCAAGGAGGCTAAACCCTAGAAGCTAGCCTATGGTATGATTGTTGTTCGTCCTATGGACTAAAACCCTCCTGTTTATATAGGCACCGGAGAGGGCTAGGGTTACACAGAGTCGGTTACAATGGTAGGATATCTACATATTCGTATTGCCAAGCTTGCCTTCCACGCCAAGGAAAGTCCCATCCGGACACGGGACGAAGTCTTCAATCTTGTATCTTCGTAGTCTTGGAGTCCGGCCAATGATGATAGTTCGGCTATCCGGACACCCCTAGTCCAGGACTCCCTCAGTAGCCCCTGAACCATGCTTCAATGACGACGAGTCCGGCGCGCATATTGTCTTCAGCATTGCAAGGCGGGTTCCTCCTCCGAATAATTCATAGAAGATTGTGAACACTAGGATAGTGTCTGGCTCTGCAAAATAAATTCCACATACCACCGTAGAGAGAATAATCTTTACACAAGTTCAATCTGCTGACGTATTTTGTGGCATGATGTCACACCACAGCCAAGCCTTTACTTGAATCGTTTTTATCATACCACCTCAGCGCGTTTAGAGAAGCGGTTTCCTTGGCACGTCTTGTCGAAGCAGAGATCGTGTTCCCCTTATCCCGAGATTCCCCTCAATACGGACGTGGGTAACCCAACCGCGCCATTGATTGCAGCGCTTGGGAGATAAGAGAGTTTTACCAGGCCGGTGGGGACGCATAGTTTCGTCCGCCCATATATAAGGGGATAAGGATCCACCTTTTTACCTACGCCTTCTTCCTCCTTTGCTTATCCATCTCCACAAGACTCGAGCTCCAGCGCCCAAGTCCGCACATCTCACCTCAACCTTCTCCAACCATGTCGGAGCGGGAGGCAGTGGATGGCCTCCTCCGTTCTGGAGGGCACATCAAGTTGCGCTGGCGCGGATATTTGTCCAGCGACATCGCGCACCAGCTCCCCGACGAGGGGCAGCTCATCCCCACCCCCGGGCCCCATGAGAGGGTGGTATTCCTTCCCCATTTCCTCCGCGGACTGGGCTTTCCACTCCATCCCTTTGTCCGGGGGCTCATGTTCTACTATGGCCTGGATTTCCATGATCTGGCCCCGAATTTCATTCTCAACATCTCCGCGTTTATCGTCGTGTGTGAGGCCTTCCTCTGCATCCAGTCCCACTTCGGCTTGTGGCTCAAGACCTTTAATGTCAAGCCGAAGGTCGTGAAGGGCAGCCAAGCGGAGTGCGGAGGCGCTATGGTGGGCAAGATGCCCAACGTCACTTGGCTCGAGGGCGCCTTCGTGGAAACCATCAAAGGGTGGCAATCGGGGTGGTTCTATATCACCGAGCCGCGTGACCCTGAATGGGTAGCGGTCCCGAATTCAGATCTGCATCCCCATGCGGCTCACTTCGGAAAGAGAAGGGCTCTTGTGGGGTAGTTCGGAAGAGCTGACCGGACTCCAATCCTGTCTCCAAACCCTGGTGAACAAGAAGTTCAAGCTTGTCAACGTAATCCAGGTCATGCTCATCCGCCGGATTCTCCCCTGCCAACAACGGGACTTCAATTTGTGGGATTTGATCCGGCACAGCACCGGACCTTGAGCGGGCTCTTCGACACTACGTACGAAGAGGCCTGGAAGGTGCTGTTCAAGGGCGCCGAAGCTCCCGCATCCGCTACCGAAGATCAAGGATTCAGCTCGCAGTGTCCGGCTGGCGAGGTAAGCCATGTTATCCTTTATGGGACACTTGCTTTTCATAGTTTGACTCTATGCGGGATCTAAACTCCCAATACCTTTAACAGGCCTGGCAGGAGACGTCCGGGCAGGTTAACTATCCGGCTCCCCTTCTAGAAGACCCAGCGGATGCCCGTCTGACAGGGCTGCTGGTCCCGGCACCTTACGTAGTGCCGGAGAAGAAGGCCAAGAAGAAGGCCACGGGAACCCGAAGGAGTTCCTGGCGTCAGGTGTTATCGGATTCATCGTCCGATGACTCCGAGGCAGACTCCTCCCACGAGGACGAGGAGGAGAAGAAAGAGGCCTCTCCCCCAGCGGGGGGAGAGAAGAAAAGGAAGGCCTCCCCAACGAGGGAGGCCGAAGGATCCAAGAAGGGAAGGACCCTTCCCCCGGACTATTCTGCCAACGCCGGCGACGGCGACGAGGAGTGGCCCTCAAGGGCCAAGCCCCTGGCGAGATCGTAAGTATTCGGACTCCTGAATAACTCATAATTTTTCTTTTTGTCACATGGTGTCTTTCTGATGCCGCATACAACCCTATAGTCCGCCCAAGGACAATCTTCCCGCTTCGTCGAGCGGGTCCTTGGGTACGTCGGATGTGGATAGCACTTCAATTCCGACCGCCTCCTCCCCCTGTGACGCCGACGACGCCGAGGTGGGATCCCAGAAAGGGACCCACAAGGAGGAGGAGGACCCGGAGGTGCCGCAGGGCAACCTCCCAGACATTGGACCGGACTCCGCACCGGAACCTGCAGTGGTACCGGAGTCCGGCGGGCGGCCCCTTCGTAAGAAGGGCAAGACTGTGACGCCAGCGGCCTCCGTCCAACCGGAGGCGCCGGATAACTTGCTGGAGGTGCTCAACGGCGCTTCCATCGAAGAGGAACACCGCCACCGTTATGAGTGCGGTGATTCAAGGTTCACTTCGCCAAAAGTGGGCTGACGAAGCTCTCGCATAGCCTTCTAACAAAGCTTTGAGGTAAGAATTTTAAGATATGTAAAATAGTACCGCATAGACAGTAGCCCGATGCTCGGTTCGGTGTTCGGAAAGAAAAGCGGATGAGGATCTAAAAGATATCTGGAGTCTTAAAAATATGTCAATATGGGAATGCAGGCTGCGCTGCTGACCTCTGCCAGACCGATCATGGAGGTCAATGCTTTGAAGCAGAGCCTCGAGCGGTCCGAGAGCGAGCTCGGCCGTGCCAAGAAGCAGCTCGAGGACAAGGAAGGTGAGTAACACCTTATTAAAGTTGTACCTTACATAAAAGGATTTGGTTGTAAGAGGAATGACAAGGATAACGTGGGTACTCTAGGGGCTACGAACGAGGTGGCGACCCTGAAGGAGGCGGTGTCCATGACGAGCATAATCTGATCGCGAACGCAGCCGGGCGAGAGAAGCAGGAGGCGCGGGTGGCGGAGGTACAACAAGAGCTCCGGGCTCTCGTGGAAAAACACGAGAGTTTGGAGCGTGACTCGAAGACTCGAGAGTCCGAGCTTGCGTCGGCTCTTGAGAGTGCCAAAGCCGCTAAGGCCGAAGCCCACAAGGCCCTCCAGGAAATCGAGGCATTTAAGAAAATAGCGGCGGGTAAGGCATTCTTCATGCAAAGCAAGCATGTAAAAGTGAATTAGCTATTACTTACACGAATTCGGAGCTCTCCAGGAGCGTTCGCAGATCTGCCCCATAGCGTGTCCGATGTTGCCGCTTTGTACAGAGCCGAGGAGGGGAGCTCGACCCAGAAGGTGCTCTGGTCTCAGTATGCTGAGGCCGGACATCCGGTGCCCCTTAGCGACAGCTGAAGCAGCAGGTCGAGCTCCACAAGGTGACCGAATAGGCCATGAAGGGCCTCATAGTTCGGCTGTGGCCCAAAGAGGCCATGCCTGGGAGCTACTTCGGCCTGGTGCGGCGGTGGTGGATGCTTGTCCATGGGTTGAAGTCATCAAGCACTCCCTTTGCATTGAAGGTGCCTGTCGGGCCCTTGCCGTGCTAAGGTGCTTTGGGCGGGATGGACCCTGAGAAGCTTGTGACGGACGTGCCACCGCCGGGCAAGGAGTATCGCATGCCCAAGATGTATTATAAGGGTGTCCTGAAGGGTGCCCGCATTATTGCGGGTGAGTGCTCCAAAGATGTAATATTTGAGTAGACTCGCATTCTGTTATCCTGTGCGCTGAAAACTTTGTTCATATGCGCTAAGTGTCGGTGTCAAAACCGGCGGATCTCGGGTAGGGGGTCCCGAACTATGCGTCTAGGCGGATGGTAACAGGAGACAAGGGACATGATGTTTTTACCCAGGTTCGGGCCCTCTCGATGGAGGTAAAACCCTACTCCTGCTTGCTTGATATTGATGATATGGGTAGCACAAGAGTGGATCTACCACGAGATCAAGGATGCTAAACCCTAGAAGCTAGCCTACGGTATGATTGTTGTTGTGATTGTGTCCTACGGACTAAAACCCTCTGGTTTATATAGACACCGGAGAGGGCTAGGGTTACACACAGTCGGTTACAATGGTCAGAGATCTACATATCCGTATTGCCAAGCTTGCCTTCCACACCAAGGAAAGTCCCATCCGGACACGGGACGAAGTCTTCAATCTTGTATCTTCATAGTCTTGGAGTCCGCCGATGATGATAGTTCGCTATCCGAACACCCCTAGTCCAGACTCCTCAAGAGTCCCCGAACCAGGCTTGATGGCACGAGTCCGGCCGCAGACATTGTCTTCGGCGTTGCAAGGCGGGTTCTCCTCCAAATTCCATGTGCTTGCCGAATAGTGTCCGGCTTCCTTATAAATGTTGTGCTCCTTGGCTTCAACGCCCAATAATGTCCCTCTTCCACGTGTCGTACGAATACGAAAGGCCAGGGTATTTTTACATTTTACCCCCTAGCTGCGTGAATAAGCTGCCTATAAGAGAGGCAACAATCCAGATCCAAATCGCACCATCCTCCTCTCGCGAGTACTCATCGGAGCGCTTCTGACAAAAATCCACTCCATCATGGATCGTTGATGCGGCTCCTCCTCTCGCGCTCCCAGCCCTCAGCCAGGAGATTGGGGGAAATGTTCAGTCCCGCACAGCGAGCTGGTGACGCTCCAAGCGGAGGGATACCTTCCTCCGGCCTTTATGGTCCCGGTTCGAGCCGGGCTGGCCACCTACAAAGGTGGAAAGGAGGCGGAGAACACCCCCAGCCCCTCCAAAGGAGAGCAGGTGTGGTTCATCCCTTATCTAATAAGGGGGCTCGGATTTCCCATACATCCGTTTCTCCGGGGGCTTCTGGAGTTCTACGGACTCCAGCTTCATCACCTTACACCCGCCTCCATTCTGCACATTGCAGGCTTCGTAGCTCTTTGCAAGCTGTTCCTAGGCATCGATCCCCATTTCGCGCTGTGGAAGAGACTGTTTTGCCTCGTACCCCGCTCTCACGAGGGGTTGATATATCAAGTGGGCGGAGCCGAAATATGGCGCATCGCCGGGACCGGATATCTATCCGGAACCCCAAATAAGGCGTCCGAAGACATGGCCCTCGGAATGGTTTTATGTGGAAGATGCTCCACTGCCGGACCCAGTTCGGATCGGCCTCCCGGAGTTCAGCAATGCTCCTCTGAAGAAACGCCTGAGTTGGCGCCCGCGGAGCCCTCAACAGGAGGATGACAGGAGCGTCCATTATCTGATGGGCCGGATAAGGTTGCTAGCTCATTCCGGATTGACCATGATTGGAGTCATGGCCACGTGCATTATGCGGGGGGTGCAGCCGCTCCAATATAGGGGCCACCCCATGTGGGATCTCAACGGGGAGAATGACGCCACCCGTCATGGCCGCAAGGGGCCGGGATCGGCCGCAGATCTGGTGAAGATCCTGTCCGGCTTGTACAAGGGGGAGAAGGAGGACTTCCTCCAAACGAGCCCACTCAATGAATTCTCCATGAATAACCCTCGGAGCTGGGTAAGCGGTCGTTTATTCATCCGATCCGTGCTTTCAAAGTTATGTGTCTTACTTTATGATTTTGACGCAGGAACTGCGCCGGGATGTGGAGGGCATACACAGTCCGACTCCATAACCCGAGGATCCGAGAAGATCCATTGATCCGGCCTCCGAAGAGGATCCGGACATAAAGGTGGAGCTGATTGACGGGGTGTTCCACCAACTTAGCATGGACAATGCTCTAGTCGCCATTACGGCTGACAACCCCGGTTTATCTCCGGCTTCCCAGGTAACTATGACCGGGGCCCTAACACCATTACTTCGTCCGTGCTTATTTCTAACCACCGCATACCAACGGTGTCTCGCAGGAGGTGCCTTCAAGGTGGGAAGCTGATCCATGACACGCCACGACCAACCAGGGTCGATTCGCCCAAAGAAGCGGAAGAGGGTGCGGTGCGAATTGAAACGTCGCCCAAGAATCAGTATGGCGCGCCACCATTTTTAAGGAAAAGACCCCGTGAAGTATATTGATGCTCATGACTTTTCCAGAGAAAGAGCGCTTCGGATCGGTGCCCGAGAGGTTGCCAACCAAGCCTCCGCCAGCCAGGCTCCAACACGGTCGGAGGGGAGGCGGCGCAAGGCGCGAGCCGGATGCTCCTCCAACGGAGGATGCCGACAGCTGTCCGCCACAGTGCGAGGTGGAGAGCGCCATGAATCACTGGCGCCGCCCACGGTTCTTCGTGACGCGTGTTTCTCCTCGAGGCGATGAATGCCTTTAACGCTGGAGACGCGCACCTCCGTGCCGCTCAAGATGGTTTAACCAGAGCCACGGAGCAGTATGTGAAAGACATACGGTAAGGGATTTTAATAGTTGTATATGCCAGTAGCCCCCGAGACTTAAAGTAGTTAAAATAACTGATTTAAGGATCATTTTATATGCAGGATCTTACAGAGAAGAATACCCAATTGTCCCAGGAGCTACAAGAGTCCAAGGCTCAACTTGAGGCCGCACTAGCGGGTGCAGGAGGAGACACAGAGACCCCCTCCGGTAACACATATTTCAAAAAGATAAGCGGTGTGCGGCGTGCGTATAAGTCTGACAATAATATTGCAGATGTTGCCGGACTTGATCCGGACAAGCAACAGCTATTGCGCCAGCTGAAGGCTGGCGAGAGGGTGCTTTTGAAGGTGCAGCAGGAGAGGAACAAACTCCAAGATGCCCACACCCAGCTTGGAGAAGAGCTAAAAGGTGTTCGCCCCCGGTATGCAGCTCCGTGAAGGAGAATCGGCGGCTTCGCGGCATCTGAAGTAAGTGCTTGAGCAAACTCTTTTGAAAAGAAGAGTTTGGCGAGGAAGTCAATTGACAGAAATGTGTCTATAGGTGTGCTCACAGGTCGCCCTGCGGAGGAAATGCCCAGTTCAACGGGTGACCAACTTCCCGAGCTGCTGCAACTGCACGAACGTGTTCGACAGGCGATCAGTGGCGTCACCGAGGCCTTATGGCCGTCCGTCTCCCTACCCGAGGGTCTTGGAGGGATTGCGGAGAAGCTTCAGGGAGCACGGCAGTGCTTCCGTCTATGGAAGATATCGGCCTGTCGTCAAGGCGCCAGGGAGGCCTAGGCCATGGAGAAGACGCGGTACAAGAAGGCGGATCCGAACCACATGGCCGAGGTCGGACCGGTGGGGCCCGATGGGAAGGAGATCCCTGTGAGCTTAGTGTACGGCCAAGTAGAGTTGGCCGCTAAGTATTCCCAACGGGACTGTAAATTAGATAGCTTGTTAGATGGGATTGAAGAGGAGTACAATCAGTCAATGTGACGATGTATTTTTAAAATGACATGTATAATGCCTTCTAGCCGGATTGTAGATCGTTTGTCTTTGCGGACCTTTTCGCTTCAACCTCGGGACCCAACAGTCCGGAGTGTGTCCGAATACCGTCGCGGTTATGCAAAAAACCGGGACATGCATGGAGACCAGGCGTAGGGGTCATTAGTGCTTTATCAGACAAGTGCCCAACTGGTTATGTTATATTACATGGTTAGTAAGAAACATCTTCCAGGGAGAATAGTTCCGTTAGGGGTTCCTTTCCCTGGGAGGCATGCCCTAAAGTGCATGTCCGGACTGCGAAAAGAGCAGGAAAACATCTGGGGACAGATAAATAAATAAATGAGAAATCATTTTTCAAGTCACTGACCGAATATTCCCTTAAGAACGCTAGCTTTCAGCTTCACCCAGTCTGAGGTACACATCCGGCTGACCCGGCTGTAGCAATCGCAGAGGTGCCCCCTTTACCTCCTAGCCGAACAATCGGGAACGTAGGGGTAAGCACAGGAGCCAGGAAACCCAGCTTGGCCAAAACTTAAGTCATATCGATGCATATAATGGTGAATAAAAGGTACATGCGGAAGTGTGACGCATGTGTTGGGCATAAAGCCCGTATAAATAAGCTTCTGTTGAAGAAGCCCCCAGGTATGATGAGTGCGAGTAGCACGTCAAGTGTGTGCGAACAATACGCAAATCAGCCATCAAGGGCTTTATGAAAAAGGTGGGAGGAAAGAGAGAAACAAAAGACAACTGAAGTATAAAATGTGGACGGAGGGAGAAGACGAACTCTGAGTCCGGCGCTAGGCGTAGAATCTTCGGAGGCGGCTGCGTTCCATGGGTTCGGCTCGAGTCGGTTGTTCGATGCGTTTCGCAGACGGTATGCTCCGCTGGTCAGGACTTGGTCGATGATGAAGGGACCTTCCCATTTGGGCTTGAGTTTGTCCTTTTTCTTGTCCGGCAGGCGTAGAACTAGTTCGCCAACATTGTAAGTTTTAGCCCGTACTTCTCTGCTTTGATATCTTCGAGCCTGCTGCTGATAGAATGCGGAACGAGCCTTTGCCACGTCGCGCTGCTCATCCAATGCGTCCAATCTGTCCTGCCGATCCAACTCGGCTTCCCTTTCTTCGTACATGCGCACTCAAGGTGAGTCATGAATTATATCGCAGGGCAAAACTGCCTCTGCACCGCATACCATAAAGAATGGTGTGAATCCGGTAGTACGGTTTGGCGTGGTCCGCAGCTTCCAGAGTACGGAGTCGAGCTCCTCTACCCAGTGCGTGTTAGATTCCGTAAGGGACCGCACTAATCTGGGTTTGATGCCGCCATGATTAGACCATTTGCTCGCTCAACTTGACCGTTGGTTTGAGGGTGATAGGCGAAGCGTAGTCGAGCTTAATGCCCATATTTTTGCACCGAGTTTAACCTCGTCGGCCGTGAAGTTCGTGCCGCTATCGATGATGATCTTTGTGGGGACGCCATAACGGTGTACTACCCCGGATATGAAGTCTATCACTGGTCCGGATTCGGCCGTTTTAACTGGCTTGGCCTCTATCCATTTGGTGAATTTGTCCACCATTACCAATAGGTATTTTTGCTTATGGGTTCCCCCTTTAAGGGGTCCAACCATGTCAAGCCCCCAGACCGCGAACGGCTAGGTGACGGGTATAGTTTTGAGGGCGGTAGGTGGCATGTGGCTTTGATTAGCAAAAAGCTGGCACCCGACGCATCGCTCGACTAAGTCATGAGCATCTGCCCAGGCCGTCGGCCAATAAAATCCTGTACGGAAGGCCTTGCCTACAAGGGCCCGGGCTGCAGTATGATACCCGCCGAGTCCAGCGTGAATTTCAGCCAGCAGATTTCGCCCTTCCTCTTCGGAGATGCACCTTTGAAGGACTCCGGTTGTGCTTTTCTTATAAAGCTCTCCCTCATGGACCTTGTAGGCTTTAGATCGCCGAACTATGCAGCGGGCCTCATTTTGGTCTTCAGGAGGTTCCTACCTAATTAAGTAGGCTAGGAATGGTTCCGTCCACGGGGCAATTACTGCCATTATTTCGTGGGCTGAGGGTGTTATTTCATTGGCTGAGCCATCGATTGTGTCAGAATGTTCCGTGTTGGGTGGTACGGTTGGTTCCGGGTTGTTATTTCCGGACTCCTCTTCCCATAATACGGATGGCTTGAAGAGCCGCTCCAGGAAGATGTTTGGAGGGACGACGTCGCGTTTTGCGCCAATGCGTGCCAACACGTTGGCTGCCTGGTTATTATCCCGGGCTACATGGTGGAATTCGAGTCCTTCGAACCGAGCTGACATTTTTAAGACGGCGTTACGATAGGCTGCCATTTTTGGATCCTTGGCGTCAAAGTCTCCGTTTACTTGGGATATTGCGAGGTTTGAATCCCCACGCACTTCTAGGCGTTGAATACCCATGGAGATTGACATCCGGAGACCATGTAGAAGGGCCTCATATTCGGCTGCATTGTTGGAGTCCGTGTACATTATCCGGCACGATTGGATGTGTCTCCGGTTGGGGATGTCAATACGACGCCAGCCCCCAAGCCGGCCAACATTTTGGAGCCGTCGAAATGCATGATCCGGTTAGAGTATGCGCCGTACTCTTTAGGAAGTTCGGCTTCGGTCCATTCAGTGACGAAGTCAGCAAAAACTTGCGACTTTATAGCTCGTCGTGGTTTGTAGGTTATGTCGAATGGTAAGAGCTCGATGGACCATTTTGCAATCCTGCCCATCGCGTCGCGGTTGTTTATAATGTCATTGAGAGGTACTTCGGAGGCAACTGTTATCGAACACTCTTGAAAGTAGTGTCGCAGCTTCCGGGATGCCATGAACACCGCGTACGCTATCTTTTGATAATGTGGATACCGGGACTTGCATGGGGTTAAGGCAAAGGATACGTAGTACACTTTGGTTTTGAAGGGGAATTTGTGTCCTTTTGTTTCTCGTTCGACGACGAGTACCGCGCTGACAACTTGATGAGTTGCGCGATATATAATAACATCGGTTCGCCCGAGTTAGGCGCTGCCAGACCGGGTTTGTTGCCAATATGGCCTTTATTTCTTCGAGTGCGGCGTGGCAGCATCCGGCCCACTCGAAGTGTTGGCATACCGAGGAGGCGATAGAGGGCAATGCCCTTTCTCCCAAACGGGAGATGAAGCGGCTTAAAGCCGCCACGCATCCAGTTAATTTTTGTATTTGTTTGAGGTCTTTTGGGATATCCAACTATGATAGAGCTCGGATCTTGGCTGGGTTTGCTTCAATTCCTCTACCGGATACAATGAAGCCCAGGAGCTTTTTGGCTGGTACGCCGAAAACGCATTTTTCCGGGTTGAGCTTAATGTCATATGCTCGGAGGTTGTCGAATGTGAGCCTCAAGTCGTTTACTAGAGTTTCGACGTGTTTGGTCTTGACGACCACGTCGTCTACGTATGCCTCCACTGTTTTGCTGATCTGGGTAGCGGACATGTACGAATCATCGCCGATATGTTGCTTGGCGTTTTTGAGTCCGAAGGGCATTGTGTTGAAGCAGAATGGTCCATATGGAGTAATGAATGCCGTTGCGGCTTGGTCTGCCTCCGCCATCTTGATTTGATGGTAGCCGGAGTATGTGTCGAGGAAGCACAATGAATCGTGTCCTGTGGTAGCATCGATGATTTGATCGATGCGGGGAAGGGGAAAGGATCCTTCGGACAAGCCTTGTTAAGGCTTTAAAATCGACACACAGGCGCCAGGATTTGCCCTTTTTTGGTACCATTACCAGGTTCGCTAGCCAGTCCGGATGTTTGATGTCTCTGATGAATCCGGCTTCCAATAGTTTGGCTAGCTCCTCTCCCATTGCCTGTCTTTTGGGTTCGGAAAATCGCCGAAGAGCCTGTTTCACTGGCTTGAATCCTTTTAGGATGTTTAGGCTGTGTTCTGCCAATCTGCGTGGGATTCCTGGCATATCTGAAGGGTGCCAGGCAAAGATGTCCCAATTCTCCCGAAGGAATTCTCGTAGTGCGGCGTCTACATCGGGGTTTAACTGTGCCACAATG
Organism: Aegilops speltoides; assembly: GCA_021437245.1. Taxonomy (NCBI): domain Eukaryota; kingdom Viridiplantae; phylum Streptophyta; class Magnoliopsida; order Poales; family Poaceae; genus Aegilops; species Aegilops speltoides. The sequence goes on from CM038142.1 coordinate 486,690,247, forward strand.
GATGCCGTCTTTGTGGGGTCCGTTGGATGGACCTGGAATTTGACTATTTCGTCCGCTAGTTTAAAAGAGGTGGACTTGGATCTCTTATCGAGTATCACATCGTCCTTGTTCACTGTAGAGCGCAGCGCAGTGAGTTCCTCTGCCGCTAGGGCTTCGGATAGTGCCTCTAGGGCTAGTGCGGCTGTCTTGTTTTCGGCACGGAGTGCTATGTCGGGGTCACTGGCAAGAGTGATGGTTCCATTGGGCCCGGGCATTTTAAGCTTCATGTACCCGTAATGGGGTATGGCTTGGAAAATTGTGAATGCCTCTTGTCCTAATAAAGCGTGATATCCGCTGCTGAACGTGGCCACTTGGAACGTGACCTCCTCGGACCTGTAATTATCCGGCGAGCCGAACACCACATCAAGTGTGATTTTTCCTGTGTAGCGTGCTTCCCGGCTAGGGATTATTCCTCTAAAGGTTGTGCTGCTTCGCTCAATGCGGCTCCAGTCTATTTCCATTTTTCAAAGGGTTTCCTCGTAGATGAGGTTTAATCCGCTGCCGCCATCCATGAGTACCTTGGTTAGATTTAAAGCTGTCCACTATTGGACCGAGGACCAATGCGGCCTGGTGCTCGGGCTATTCGAATTTAGGTTAAATCATTGGCGTTGAAGGTGATAGCCGTGTCGCTCCATGGATTTGTTGTTGCTACTTGGTAGACTTCGGCGAGGCTGCAGATTGTTCGTTTCCGCATATTATTTGATGTGAAAGTCTCGAAGACTGTTAATACCGTACTGGTACTGTTGGGGTGGTTCTCCGGGGCTAGAATCTCTTCGCCACTTTTGGCCACCTGCCGCAGTATCCAACATGCTCGAAGGCTATGTGTTGGAGTGGCGCCCTCTGTACTATGAATTTTACAGGGTCCGCTGAGCCATCCCTCCAGTACGGTTCCGTGCCCTTTTTATGGGGTTTTTGTTTTTTGGTTTTTGTCCCGGGTGCCTGAGCATGATGCACCCTTTTGTTTCGGACTAGGGTTGTGTTCGGAGCCGGATTGTCCCAAAACTTAGTTTCAGTTTTCCGGACACTCTCCATCGCACAGTACTTTCGTACTATGGATGCCAGGTCGGCGAAGCATGTAATTTCGTGACGACTTACGGCGTTCAAGATTCCCTTATCCGTGCAATTGTTGCAGAAAATTGAGATTGCGTTTTCCTCACGGCAGTCCTTTATCCTATCCATAACCAGGAGGAATCTGGCCCAGTAATGATGTACTGTTTCGGCGGGCTCTTGCCGGATTTGAGATAGATCGCTTATGTTTGGGTGGGCGGGTGGAATTAAGTCCGGAAACCTGCCCAACTTGAGGCTCAAGGGCCGAAAAGTTTCCGAATTTGGAAGCTTGGATTGTTGGATGTCGTCCAATGAATTTGGTCCGCTGCCTGACTTTAGGTTCAGTACTTGATTGACGTCCGTCCCTCCGCGGGAATCTGGCATGGAGGGATCAGGAGTCCGGACATAAATGGTTTTTAATACAGAGGAAGAATCGCCGTGGTGTTCCTCTACCACAACAACGTGGTGGGTAACCTGGGGAGAGTCAATCTCTCTCAGATCGGTTTTAAGCCCAATCTGGTTGTAGTCTGTAGCGACTCCCAGGGCGGCGAAGCGATCCAAGAGCTCATTTACGGAGGAGAGCTCCATCGGATCTAGCTGCTCGGTGAATTCCGAGTTGACATGAAGATCGCCTTTGATGACCCGAGAGGTCATCGTCGGAGCGGCGGCCGAACAGGCGGTCATAAGAAAACCACCTAGCCGGATAGTTTGGCCGGCGGCCAAAGCTCCTTTGGCAATGGTACCGTCTTTAAAGACGGGAAGAGGCATCCTTCCTGATCGTGACAGCACAGAGGAACTCTCCATGAAAGCACCAATGTCGGTGTCAAAACCGGCGGATCTCGGGTAGGGGGTCCCGAACTGTGCGTCTAGGCGGATGGTAACAGGAGACAAGGGACACGATGTTTTTATCGAGTTGGGCCCTCTCGATGGAGGTAAAACCCTACTCCTGCTTGATTGATATTGATGATATGGGTAGTACAAGAGTGGATCTACCACGAGATCAAGGAGGCTAAACCCTAGAAGCTAGCCTATGGTATGATTGTTGTTGTGATTGTGTCCTACGGACTAAAACCCTCTGGTTTATATAGACATCGGAGAGGGCTAGGGTTACACAGAGTCGGTTACAATGGTCGGAGATCTACATATCCGTATTGCCAAGCTTGCCTTCCACGCCAAGGAAAGTCCCATCCGGACACGTGACGAAGTCTTCAATCTTGTATCTTCATAGTCTTGAAGTTCGGCCGAAGATGATAGTTCGGCTATCCGGACACCCCCTAGTCCAGGACTCCCTCACTAAGCAATGCTTGTTAGTTTAAAATATTACCTTCTGTGCGGCCATTTATCAAATCTGAGAGATGGCAAGTCGTCGGCTTCAGCCCCCATGCCGCGAGTGCTGGGGTGTTCGGGATAAACTTGAGCGCTCTTGTTCCCATTTTTGGGTCCATCTAGGGAGGCGCTCAACACAACGAATGAGCCAACCGGACTTATAATGCTTGAACACTCTCACTTAGCCATAGAATTCTATAATTTTAAATTTCGGCGAAGCCCCTAGAGTTTGGAAGGCCGAATTCGGGGCGCTATCCACGCCTGGGCCGGACAAAGCCGGTTCCTCACTCTAAGCGACATAAGTCTTTAGGGACTCGAAAAAACCTCTCGAATAGCGACCGGCTCTCGCCCCATCATGACAGTCAGTTTTAGCTTTCTCCACTGAGGTGCTCGCCCAGCTCAACTGGGGCACAATCGCAGTGGTTCTCCCAGCGCTACCTTAGCCGATATAACGGAACGTAAGGTACCAAAACATGGGAGCCGGGAAAACCCAAGTATTGACCCAAGATATGATTCGGAGCCGATGCATATAATGCTATAAGTTCGGGGTGCCGCACTTGTGAAAGTGTTCGGACTTATCACACCATAATGTGGTGAACTTAAGCCCCTGGTGTATTTGGCCATACCAAAGTGTACGGATGCAACATGTCATAAATGAACATATGTGTGAGAAAGGAATGCAATTATAGGCTAAAAAGCGATGCATTGTTTATGTAGAAAATACTGCCATGGATGCAGAACGATACAAATAGTGCGATAAGCAAGGGGTGGGACTGTTTAACATGTCCCCCTCCAGGGGTAGGCTGCGGAATGGTGTATAAAATAGGTATGATGCTCGTAATGGAGACCACCTGGATGTTCGGCGTGGCCCTTCTTCTTCCCTGGCTGTTGTATCGTGAGTTCAGCAGGTCTGCTGCCGGACAGGGCCTTTGGTAAGCGGAGTCCTGAGAAAAAAGGAAAAAGGAAAGATGATTACCTATTTGGGAGCCCCTGGTGTGGTTGAGCCGCACTCTGGGCCTGCCGAGGTCGTGCCCCTCCCCCTTTGCCCATGGTATTTCCAGAGCGTAGTGATGTACGCGGAGTACTGGTTTTGCAATTTTGCAAGGGCTGGGGTTGGGGCCGCATTGCTACGCGTGCTCGGAACGTGCCAGGTGGTCTTGTTGTAGGTTACTCCGGGCGTGCTTGGCGGTGTCCGGTTGCTTAGCAGCCGGACTCGAGAAATTGCCTTAAGAGGCTACTCTGAACTTCCGCCGCGAGAGCCGCTGTATGCTCCTCTGTGCGGAGAGAGTGTTGGTGTTTCCGTTGACCGTGATGACTCCTCGAGGGCCTGGCATCTTGAGCTTGAGCTATGCGTAGTGCGGCACCGCATTGAACTTTGCAAACGCGGTTCGTCCGAGCAGTGCATGATAGCCGCTGCGCAATGGAACTATGTCGAAGATTAACTCCTCGCTTCAGAAGTTATCCGGGATCCGAAGACCACTTCAGTATGGCGAGCTCGCATAATTGGCCTCTACACTGGTATGACGCCTTTGAAGGTCGTCTTTGTGGGTTTAATCCTTGAGGGTCTATGCCCATCTTGCGCCTTTGTATCCCGGTAAAGCAGGTTCAGATTGTCGCCGTCCATCAGGACTCTAGTGAGGTGAAACCCGTCGACGATTGGGTCTAGAACCAATGCGGCGAACCCACCATGGCGGATGCTGGTGGGGTGGTCCCTTCGATCAAAAGTGATCGGGCAGGAGGACCATGGATTGAACTTTGGGGCGACTATCTCCATCGCATATACGTCCCTGAGTGCACGCTTCCGCTCTCTTTTGGGTATGTGGGTTGCGTATATCATGTTCACCGTCCGCACTTGTGGGGGGACACCCTTTTGTCCTCTGTTGTTCGGCAGCCGGGTCTCTTCCTCGTCATCGCTATGCAGCCCCTTGTCATTGTTTTCAGCAATTAACTTGCCTGCCTGCTTGAATACCCAACAATCCCTATTGGTGTGATTAGCTGGCTTTTCGGGGGTGCCGTGTATCTGGCATGAGCGGTCGAGTATTCGGTCCAAATTGGACGGACCCGGAGTAGTTCTTTTGAATGGCTTTTTCCGCTGACCGGGTTTGGAGCCTCTGAATCCGGCGTTAACTGCCGTATCCTCAGTATTATCGCCATTAATGCAGCATTTGTGCTTGTTGCGACGCAACCTGCCATTGCGGTCCTTGGTATCCGGACTGCCAGAATTTTTGCTGAGGTTGTTACTGCGGGCTAGCTAGCTGTCCTCTCCCGCGCAGAAGCGAGTCATGAGTGATGTGAGGGCTTCCATGGATTTTAGCTTTTCCTGTCCTAGGTGCCGGGCAAGCCACTCGTCGCGGATGTTATGCTTGAAGGCTACGAGGGCCTCTGCATCCGGACAGTCGACGATTTGATTTTTCTTGGTTAAGAACCGTGTCCAGAATTGTCTAGCTGATTCGTCTGGCTGTTGAATTATGTGGCTTAGGTCATCAGCGTCTGGTGGTTGCACATATGTGCCCTGGAAGTTATCAAGGAATGCGGCTTCCAAGTCCTCCCAACACCCAATTGATTCTGCAGGCAAGCTGTTAAGCCAATGCCGAGCTGGTCCTTTAAGCTTGAGTGGGAGGTATTTGATGGCGTGAAGATCATCACCGCGGGCCATGTGGATATGAAGGAGATAGTCTTCGATCCAAACCGCGGGGTCTGTTGTGCCATCGTAGGATTCAATGTTCACGGGTTTGAACCCTTCGGGGATTTGATGATCCATTACTTCATCTGTGAAGCATAGTGGGTGTGCGGCGCCTCTATATTGGGCTATATCACGACGTAGCTCGAGCGAGCTTTGTCTACTGTGTTCGGCCCGGCCGGAGTTGCTGTATCCGGCGCGACGGTCATCGTCGCGCATCTAGGGGCGCCCACGTGATCCGTAGATCGATCTTGATTGTCTTGCCTTATCCTCCAATATGTCTCGTAAGTCCGGCGCATTCCCCCGTGGCTTTGTGCTTTTCGAGCGATGCCAGGGTACGGCTTTAGTGGAAGGCCTAGAGGCCTCTCTATCGCGGCCACGAGGTGGCCGGTCGGCCGTATTGTGCGCTGGTGATGTGGGTTTATATGCTTCCTTCTCTAATCGGGGCAGCAGCTTGCGTTTAGGGTAGCTTTTGGAGGGGCGTTCGAGCTCGTGCTCTTCGGCCGCAAGGACTTCAGTCCATCTGTCGGCTAGCAAATCTTGATCAGCTCTGAGTTGTTGCTGCTTTTTCTCGAGGCTGCTTGCCGTGGCCATAAGCCTGCGTTTAAAACGCTCTTGTTCGACGGGATCCTCAGGCACGACGAATTCGTTGTCGTCGAGGCTTGCCTCGTCTCCGGAGGGAGGCATGTAGTTATCGTCCTCTACCTCTTTGTCTGCCGCTTTCTCATGGGGGCTGGCTTCTTCATCCTCCTGTGCGGAATCTTGCTGGAGGGGGTTGTCTTCGGCACTGTCCGGGGTGTTGTTGTCTCCGGTGCCGGAATCTCCATTCTTGCTGTGGCGGGATTTAGAGCGGCGCCGCTGACGCCGGCGCTTAGGCTGTTTCTTGGAGGGGTCTTCCTCCGCTGTTCCATCGTCATTCCCATCCTTTGGGAAGTCCACCATGTATATGTCGTATGACGAGGTGGCTTTCTAGTGTCCCATAGGCGCTGGTTCTTGGTCATCTCCGGCATCGTCGTCCATACCGTCGATGTCTTCGGAGTCGAAGTCTAGCATGTTGTTTAGATTGTCGACAGTGGCTACAAAGTGGGTGGTGGGCGGGCTTTAAATTTCTTCGTCGTCCGCAGTCCGGCCAGGGCTCTCCTGATAATGAGAGATACTTTAGCGAATTCAGGATGTCGCCAAAAGGCGAGTGCTGAAAGATGTCCGCAGCGGTGAACTCCATGATCGGCGCAAAATTTGATTCGATTGGTAGGGGCGCGGGGGGTTCGGAGTCCGGCGAGGAGTCCGACACCTCAGAGTCACGAGCTTCACAAGGGACAGGGTCGATATTCGGCTCCATCTTTGTAGAGGTAGCCGCCCCTGAGGCGGTGTCTAGCCACCCATCCTCGTCTGCAATCGGCTCAATTAAGGGTCGGAGCAGACTCTTATCGACCTCGTGGCACCTTGTCGGCAGCAGAGCTAAATCATGCACATCGCGACAAAGGCGGTGCGCTCGGGTCAGGCTCGAATCCGTCAAGATCAAGTCTCCGCGAGAAGTTCAAACTTCCAAATCTGACTCGATGGCTGTGGGCGTAGCTTCGATCCGCTCCGGATGGCTGCTTAATTGCCCGCAGCAAAGCCGCCGAATACAAAGATCTGTCCGGGGAGAAAAGTCTCACCCTGGACCGCGTTGTTGTTGATGATCGAAGGAGCCATCGGGCCTATAGGTGACAACACAGAGGAACTCTCAATGAAAGCACTAATGTCGGTGTCAAAACCGGTGGATCTCGGGTAGGGGGTACCGAACTGTGCGTCTAGGCGGATGGTAACATGAGACAAGGGACACGATGTTTTTACCTAGGTTCGGGCCCTCTCGATGAAGGTAAAACCCTACTCCTGCTTGATTGATATTGATGATATGGGTAGTACAAGAGTGGATCTACCACGAGATCAAGGAGGCTAAACCCTAGAAGCTAGCCTATGGTATGATTGTTGTTCGTCCTATGGACTAAAACCCTCCAGTTTATATAGGCACCGGAGAGGGCTAGGGTTACACAGAGTCGGTTACAATGGTAGGAGATCTACATATCCGTATTGCCAAGTTTGCCTTCCACGCCAAGGAAAGTCCCATCCGGACATGGGACGAAGTCTTCAATCTTGTATCTTCGTAGTCTTGGAGTCCGGCCAATGATGATAGTTCGGCTATCCGGACACCCCCTAGTCCAGGACTCCCTCAGTCTCCATTTGCTTTGATCTCCAGAGCTTTTGGTGGTCATAGCCTTGGTTTCATAACCTAGGAGAGTATGGCGTCTAGCGAGGGAAATTACCACCGTAGAGGTCCTTACTTTGATGGTACTAATTTTGCTAGTTTGAAGCATAAGATGAAAATGCATATTCTTGCACATAACCCCGCCGTTTGGGCTATTGTGTGTATTGGCTTGCAAGGTGAATTCTTTGATGGGAGAGAACCGAACCGTGAAGCTACCGTGGAAGAGTTGAAGATGTTGCAATACAACGCTCAAGCTTGTGATATCCTCTTCAACGGATTGTGCCCTGAAGAATTCAACAAAATCAATCGTCTTGAGAATGCAAAGGAAATTTGGGATACTTTGATTGATATGCACGAAGGTACCGACTCCGTCAAGGAATCCAAGTTGGATGTGCTTCAAAGTCAGCTTGACAAGTTCAAAATGAAGGATGGTGAAGGTGTCGCTGAAATGTACTCTAGGCTTGCTCTTATTACAAATGAGATTGCCGGCTTAGGAAGTGAAGAGATGACCGACAAATTCATCATCAAGAAGATCCTAAGAGCTTTGGACGGAAAATATGATACCATGTGCACATTGATCCAAATGATGCCCAGTTACAAAGATTTCAAGCCAACGGAAGTCATTGGAAGAATTGTTGCTCATGAGATGTCACTCAAGGATAAGGAGGAGCTCCACAACAAGTCAAGTGGTGCTTACAAAGCCTCATGTGAAGCTCCCACATCATCAAGTGAGAAACAAACCTTCAATGAAGAATTGAGCCTAATGGTGAAGAACTTCAACAAGTTCTACAAGAGTAGAAGCAAGGAAAGAAGTTCCAAGTCAAGGTCTTACAATGACAAAAGACCTTCTAGTGGTGAGCGTAATTGCTACAATTATGGAAGACCCGAACACTATTCCAATGAGTGTACGGCACCCTACAGAAGAAGAGAAGATTCTCCAAAAAGAAGAAGTAGAAGAGAAGAAACACCATCAAGAGAGAGAGGGAGCAGAGATGATCGTTATGAACAAAGAACATCCCGAAGAAGCAAGGATTCGGAAAGGAAGGACAAGTCATCAAGGAGCTACACAAAACGAAGACATCAAGCTCATGTTGGTGAATGGGTATCCGGCTCCGATTCTGACAATCACTCCGAGACAAGCTTTCACTCCGACTCTGAATATACTCAAGATGAAGGTGTTGCCGGTCTAGCACTTGTGTCAACCAACTCCTACGACATATTTGATTCACCAAATGAAGGACTTGGAAGATGCTTCATGGCTGAAGTCCCAAAGGTATCACACCCCGAGTATGTTGATTTCAATAGTGATGAAGATGAGTTGTTAGGTGATGATGATTTACTTGTTGACAACTCTAGTGATGAATACTACGATGCAACGTCAATTAATCATGCTAATCAAGATAAAACGAATGACAATGATAAGGAAAAGATTGAGCTCTAACTAAAGAACTAAACACTCTTAAGTTAGCTAATGAAACTATCTTAAGAGATCATTGAGAACTTTTAAGGACTCATGAGAAGTTACGCTTTGAAAAGCTCAACCTTGAGCAAGAACATGAGTTTTTAAAAGCAATCAATAATGATATTCGCAAGAAAAGTTCTTCTTACATTGCCAAGCGTTTACTCTTATCTACTTACATGCCTCAAGTCAAGTCTAGTAACAAGAAAAAGAAAGATTCTTCCTCTAGTAGTAACAATAATCATGCTAAATCAAATGTTGTTGCTTCTAGTAGTTCTCTTGATTCCACTAACGATTCTCTTAGCCAAGTTACACTTGAGCAAGAAAATAGCTTATTGAAGGGAATTATAGAGAAAGGTGTTTACAAGAGCCTTGCCGGGAGTAAGCAATTTGAGGAAATTGTACGCAAGCAAGGAAGGCATCGGAAGAACCAAGGTGTTGGTTTTGAACGGAAGTTCAATGCCAATGGAGTTGAGTGGGAAGAAGATCAATACCCCAAGACGAAGTTTGTTCCTCAACAAGAGAAGTATGATCCTACTTCTTTCAAAGGGACACAAGCTCAAGATGATCTTCCACCACAAGACCACAAGCAAAAAAGGCAAGGATAAGCTTCAAGAGGAGATTGATGCATTTGAAGAAGCTCCTAAGTCCTTGGTCTAGTGGGTTCCCAAGACTACATCAAGTTCTACTTCATCAAGTACAACTAAAATTCCATGGATTCCCATCAAGATGATGTGGATCCCGAAGAAGAAGAACTAGAGAGTTCTTGAGGGTGACTCCGCCAACATATTTCACTCATATCATTTTGGCAAACACAAGTGCAATCAACTCCCACATCTTGCACAAGTTCAAGGAGTCACAAACCCTCTTGTTGGTAAGACAAGGGACAAGGTAACCTAATGCTTTCATGGACATCATCTTGTGTGTGCATCACTCTATGTCTATGGATATCCTTGTTTGTTCCTTGTGGGACTAACCCGTGTAGGTATTGAAAGTGCAACTCACTCCAAAAGGATTGCTCCAAATGACCTACATCAACATTGAGCATCCACATCTTCAACACCTATATGAAGTCATCATCGACAAAACCCAAGGTTAGTTAATCCCTCTTAGGGGGGATGTCACATCTAGGGGGAGATTTACTCTAAGAATTGAGTCAAAGCAACTCTAATGGTGTGAACACAACAATGCTTTATGTAAAAGTGGTAACCCCACTTGTGCTTAAACGATGAGTATGACCTATGATCAAATGTTCTCATTTGACTCCTAAGTCAATATACTCATATATAGATGACCTAGTCATCGCCAATTGCTTGATAGATGCTAGAATGGTTGTGCATGCTTTGACACATATTTCATTTGCCATTTTATTGTGTGAGCATGTTGGTTGCATATTTTACTCATTCGAGGGAATCCACTCGTAGTTTTGATTGTTTGGTTTCTTTTCTTTTTGCCAAGTGGATGGACAAGAATGCCTAAGAACCTTCTCTAGCTATCTATGCTTTTCTTGTCTCAAACTCTATTCATGCTACATCACAAAGTTTGATCAAGTCAAATTCGAATCACTCTGTGTGAGGAGCACTCGGAGTCCCCGATTCGTCATAGACTTAAAACTTCCAAAACCTCTTTGTGTGTTTCGGTCTGACCGATCCATCCATTTCGGTCATACTGAGATCACTAAGTTGATCTAGGTTTTGAATCTTCGTGCAACCGATTTGAACTTTTCGGTCACACCGAGTTGAAGTAACTGCTTGCAGTTATGCATCTCGGTGCCACCGAGTTGTTCCACTCGGTCACACCGACAGGGTCAGGCTATATATACCCTCGGGCCAAAACTTGGAAACTTTTCCGAACCTCTTTGCCCGCGCACTACCTGCTCTGCCTCCTCGGATCTCTGGATCGTCCTCCTCGTCGCCAGCGACCTCCAGCCGCTGGTCTCCGCTGCCGTCAACAGGATTCTACTCCGCCGTTGCCGCCGTAGCAAGTCCATCACCGCATTAGGGTATGAATTTGAATCTTTGTGCTATTCCCAACTTCGATTCCTAGAACATCGTGTTGCCATGTATCTTGCCACGATTGAGATCTTCCTATCCAGCGAAATCACTTCGTAGATTAGTTTTTAATTGAAAATTTAGGGTTAGGTTTCCGCCGAACTCATCTCGGACCGACCGAGTTGTAGAAATTGGTCCTACCGATTTGGCTCAGGACAGTGCACATGTGATTCTCGGTCTGACCGAGAATTGTAAATCAGTGTGACCGAGTTCAGGACTTTGTGAAACCCTAGCAGTCTCGGTGCCACCAAACTGTGACTCGGTCTGGCCAAGTTCACTAGTTTAGGTTCCAAAAGCTGCTTCGGTATCACCGAGTTCACAAATTGCTAGCTCCGAAATGCTTTCTGTGGAAAACTAAAACTAAATTTTTGACTCAATCTTTTTGCAAAAATCTCTGTGCTTTGTGATGCTCATCCATTCTACCTCATCTATATCTATTTTCACAGGGTCTGCTGTCCTAGTTTGCACCATGTCAGATCAAAGTGACAGTCAGAACAAGTCTAAGGAGCAAGCTCAGATGAGTGAGGGCACTAGTCCCTCTAGCAGCTATGATGATGGCAGCAGGAGCACACCCAACAACTTGCCAAAGGTGATAATCCCCAAGTGCAGGGAATCATCGTAGCAATTCCCAAAGGTGGAAGTGATAAGTATGGAGTGTCGAACCCACAAGGAGCTAAAGGTAAGATCAATATTCTCTCAAGCCCTATCTCGCCATCGACACGACTCTCGTGCACCGAACGTTTGCTTCCAACTAGAAACAAGAAATAAAACTATGTTGTGGGTATAAAGAGGATAACTTTGTATGATATCGAAGAGCTAAAATATAAAAGTAGGTGATGCTATCATAAAGTTAGAATATATTACTCAATAATATAAATAGCGAGTGTGGAATAATGATGGATCGGTGTGCGGAATTGTCCTAGGCAATTGTTAATAAGACCGATAGTCGTCATTGCAATTTCATATGAGGGAGAGGCATAAGCTAACATACTTTCTCTACTTGGATCATATGCACTTATGATTGGAACTCTAGCAAGCGTCCGCAACTACTAAAGATCATTAAGGTAAAACCCAACCATAGCATTAAAGCATCAAGTCCTCTTTATTCCCATACGCAACAACCCCCTTACTCGGGTTTGTGTTTCAGTCACTCACCAACCCACTATAAGCGAATCATGAACGTATTGCAACACCCTACAGCGGGAATCCCTCACGCTTGCGCGACATGGAGGGCACCATAGGACAACACCAATATAAAACATACAACTCGTACCAATCTAGACCATCAATCAACCCAAGGACAAAAGATATCTACTCAAAACATCATAGGATGGCAACATATCATTGGATCATAATATGTGGCATAAAGCACCATGTTCAAGTAGGGATTACATCGGGGTGCGGGAGAGTGGACCGCATAAAAGAGATGAGGATGGTGATGATGATGGTGACGTTGATGAAGACGATCACCGCGGCGACGATTCCCCTCCCGATGGCACTCCGGTGCCACCAAGAGAGAGGAGGAGAGGTTCTCCCCCTTGTGCTTCCTCCTCCATGGCTTTCCCCCCTCTGGTCCTTGGCCTTCATGGCGATGATGGCCCCTCCGAGATCCTCCTCCATGGCCTCCAGTGATGATAGCCCCCTCCGGCAGGGTGCCGGAGAGGGCCTAGATTGATTTCTCGTGGCTACAGAGGCTTGCGGCAGTGGAACTTCCGATCTAGGTTATTTCCCGAAGGTTTCTGTATTTATAGGAATTTTTGGCGTAGGTTTCACGTCAGGGGGGTCTCCGGGCTGTCCACGAGATAGGGGGGGCGCCCCCACCCTCGTGCGCAGCGCGGGACTCTTCTGGCCTAACTCCGATGCTCCGTGGTCTTCTTTTGGTCCATAAAAAATCATCAAAAATTGGCACGTCAATTGGACTCCGTTTGGTATTCCTTTTCTGTAAAACTCAAAAACAAGGAGAAAACAGAAACTGGCACTTGGCTCTAGGTTAATAGGCTAGTCCCAAAAATCATATAAAATGGCATATAAATGCATATAAAACATCATAGATGGATAATATAATAGCATGAATACTTCATAAATTATAGATACGTTGGAGACATATCAGCATCCCCAAGCTTAATTCCTGCTCGTCCTCGAGTAGGTAAATAATAAAAGAAACAATTTATGAAGTGTGAATGCTAGCAGGTGCACAAGTTTGATCAATGATAATTTCAGTCACCTTTTCTAGCATCAATAAGTGTCATAATAGTGGCTTATCTCATAAAACTTTTCATGATCAAGTAACAATCACAATGTCAAGTATGGTTCAGAAACTTCATTTAGAACTAACAAACTATAATCTCAGTCATTGAAGCAATTGCAATTTATCATAACATCAGAAAGAGTCAAGAATAGAGCTTTTTAGCAAGTCCACATACTCAACTATCATATAGTCTTCTACAATTACTAACACTCACGCAATACTTGTGGTTATGGAGTTTTAATTGGACACTGATAAAGATAGGGGCTTATAATTTCGCCTCCCAACGTATTCACCTTTAGGTGATGTCAACAATAATAGCTCATGCTAACTTACATCCAATTGGATATATATATCAGGATCTTTCCAACACGAGGTGCTTGCCAAAGGATAAAATGAAAAAGGGAAAGGTGAGGATCACCTTGACTCTTGCATAATATAAAAGACATAAAGTAAAAGATAGGCCCTTCGCAGAGGGAAGCAGAGGTTTTCATGCGCTTTTATATATGGTTGGATGCACAAAATCTTAATGCAAAAGAACGTCACTTTATATTGCCACTTGTATATGGACCTTTATTATGCAGTCCATCGCTTTTATTGCTTCCATAACAAGATCGTATAAAGCTTATTTTCTTCACACTAATAGATCATACATATTTAGAGAGCAATTTTTATTGCTTGCACCGATGACAACTTACTTGAAGGATCTTACTCAATCCATAGGTAGGTATGGTGGACTCTTATGGCAAAACTTGGTTCAAAGATATTTGGAAGCACAAGTAGTATCTCTACTTGGTGCAAGGAATTTGGCTAGCATGAGGGGGAAAGGCAAGCTCAACATGTTAGGAAGATCCATGACAATATACTTTAACTGAGATGTGAGAAAACAAAAACCATTACGTTGTCTTCCTTGTCCAACATCAACTCTTTAGCATCTCATACTTAATGAGTGCTCACAATCATAAAAGATGTCCAAGATAGTATATTGATATGTGAAGCTTCTCTTTCTTTATTACTTCCTATTGATTGCAACGATGACCAAAACTATGTTTGTCAACTCTCTACAACTTCTATGCCTCATACTCTTTATATGTGAAGTCATTACTATCCATGTTATAAGCATATGAATCATATATAAATTCAGATTTGTGACATTCAATTCATTCCCCCATTTACTCATAGGATATACATGAAGCACATGAGTAAATGACAAACTACTCCAAAAGATATGAGTGAGGGACACTGAGTAGCCAAATAATTAACTAGCCATGGGAGGGTTCCTTTTTTATTCAATATTTAAGATCCAATAACTTTATTCAAACAGAAAGTAAAATTGAAATACGCTCCAAGCAAAACACATATCATGTGACGGATAAAAATATAGCTCCGAGTAAGGTATACCGATAGTTTTGAAGACGAAAGAGGGGATGCCTTCCGGGGCATCCCCAAGCTTAGGCGCTTGAGTCTTCCTTGAATATTACCTTGGGGTGCCTTGGGCATCCCCAAGCTTAGGGTCTTCCCACTCCTTATTCTCCTCCTATCGATATCTCACCCAAATCTTGAAAACTTCAACCACACAAAACTTAATGGAACTTCGTGAGATAGGTTAGTATGATAATGAGTAAACCATTCACCTTAGTGCTGTAAAATACAAGGTTCATAATTGTTTTCACACAATGCCTACTGTACCATATCATTTCTACAATTTATATTGCGAAATATAAGCCATAGAAACTAGAGAACAAGCAAACTATGCGATGAAAACAGAATCTGTCAGAAACAGAACAGTCTGTAATGATCTGAACAATAACCATACTTATACTACTCCAAAAATTATTAAATAAATTGATATACGTGAGGGATTTGTCTATTAATCTTCTGAAAAAATAATCAACTCAAAATCACTCTTCTGTAAAACTTGACAGCTAATCTCGTGAGCGCAAAGTTTCTGTTTTTTACAGCAAGATCACATTAACTCTCACCCAAGTCTTCCCAAAGGTCTTACTTGGCACTTTATTAAAACAAAAGCTATAAAACATGATTACTACAGTAGCTTAATCATGTAGACACACAAATACAGTAAGGGTAAATATTGGGTTGTCTCCCAACAAGCGCTTTTCTTTAATGCCTTTTGGCTAGGCATGATGATTTCAATGATGCTCACATAAAAGATAAGAGTTGAACCATAAAAAGAGCATCATGAAGAATATGACTAGCACATTTAAATCTAACCCACTTCCTATGCCTAGGGATTTTGTGAGCACACAAATTATAGGAACAAGAATCAACTAGCATAGGAAGGCAAAACAAGTTTAACTTCAAAACTTTACGCACATAGAGAGGAAACTTGATATTATGGCAACTCCTTAAATTGGATAACAACTTTGTTCTCATACTCAATTGGAACCTCTTCTGAAATAGTGGAATACTAACTAAAGTTGACACTCTTCCAAACCCACTTTAATTTATAGTATGATTCATAGTCCAAAAGATATAAGTGAAGTTCATGGAGCATTCTACAATTAAAGAAAAATAAAAACACAAAGGACACAAATCGTGTGAACAAAACAAAAACCGAGGTATACCGATATCTGTTGAAGAAGAAAGATGGGATGCCAACCGGGGCATCCCCAAGCTTAGTTGCTTGAGTATCCTTTAAAATATTTAGTTAGGGTGCCTTGGGCATCCCCAAGCTTGAACTTGTCTCTCTTTATTCTTCTCACATCGGTAACTCCTCGTTCTTCAAACACTTCATTCACAAAAAATTAAACAAAAACTTTGTGAGATCCGTTAGTGTAATAAAGCAAACTACCACTTTAAGGTACTGTAATTAACTTATTATTTATCTATATTGGTGTTAATCCTACTGTATTCCAACTTCTCTATGGTTCATACCCTTACATACTAGCCATAGATGCATCAAAATAAGCAAACAACACGCGAAAGACAGAATCTGTCAAGAACAGGACAGTCTGTAGTAATCTGGAAGTTTAGTAAACTTCTGTAACTCCAAAAATTATGAAATAGATTTGAAAATTTGTACAGAAGTAATGTGAAAAAATTTCAGACACATTTGACTTTCCAGTAAAAAATGTAAATTCATGCACTACAGGCAAAGTTTCTGTTTTTGTTCTGCACATAGTAAGCAAGCAATCTTATCATACTAAAACCAAAGCTTGGCGCATTATTTTTATAATACAATGGATATATACAAGGGGATAATTATTTACAGAGAAACTTCCATGAAAAATTCTACATTGTTTCCGTGAGCATGAACACAAGTGCTCAAGGTCGACCCTCACTTCTTCAATGCATAACTTTCCAATCACTTCTCTTTTTGAAAAACTTTTTTAGGCATGAGAGGCAAGTAAATATTTTTTTGGTATTTTCATTCTTTTTTTAAAAAAATGTATGTTTCTCCCACAACTAAACAGAAACAAAAAGGAAAAAAATCTACTTAGTGAAGAAAGCAAACAAGCACACACGAGAATATCAACCCCACGCTATTGCTCCCCGGCAACGGCGCCAGAAAAGAGCTTGATAATCCCCAAGTGCAGGGAATCATCGTAGCAATTCCCAAAGGTGGAAGTGATAAGTATGGAGTGTCGAACCCACAAGGAGCTAAAGGTAAGATCAATATTCTCTCAAGCCCTATCTGCCACTGATACGACTCTACGTGCACCGAACGTTTGCTTCCAACTAGAAACAAGAAATAAAACTGTGTTGTGGGTATAAAGAGGATAACTTTGTATGATATTTGAGAGCTAAAATATAAAAGTAGGTGCTGTTATCATAAAGTTAGAATATATTACTAAATAATATAAATAGCGAGTGTGGAATAATGATGGATCGGTGTGCGGAATTGTCCTAGGCAATTGTTAACAAGACCGATAGTCGTCATTGCAATTTCATATGAGGGAGAGGCATAAGCTAACATACTTTCTCTACTTGGATCATATGCACATATGATTGGAACTCTAGCAAGCGTCCGCAACTACTAAAGATCATTAAGGTAAAACCCAACCATAGCATTAAAGCATCAAGTCCTCTTTATTCCCATACGCAACAACCCCCTTACTCGGGTTTGTGTTTCAGTCACTCACCAACCCACTATAAGCGAATCATGAACGTATTGCAACACCCTACAACAGGAATCCCTCACGCTTGCGCGACACGGAGGGCACCATAGGACAGCACCAAGATAAAACATACAACTCGTACCAATCTAGACCATCAATCAACCCAAGGGCAAAAGATATCTACTCAAAACATCATAGGATGGCAAAATATCATTGGATCATAATATGTGGCATAAAGCACCATGTTTAAGTAGGGCTTCTTACAGCGGGGTGCAGGAGAGTGGACCGCGTAAAAGAGATGAGGATGGTGATGATGATGGTGATGTTGATGAAGACGATCACCGCAGCGATGATTCCCCTCCCGATGGCACTCCGGTGCCACCAAGAGAGAGGAGGAGAGGTTCTCCCCCTTGTGCTTCCTCCTCCATGGCTTTCCCCCTCTGGTCCTTGGCCTTCATGGTGATGATGGCCCCTCCGAGATCCTCCTCCATGGCCTCCGGTTATGATGGCCCCCTCCGGCAGGGTGCCGGAGAGGGCCTAGATTGATTTCTTGTGGCTACAGAGGCTTGCGGCGGCAGAACTTCCGATCTAGGTTCTTTCCCGAACGTTTCTGTATTTATAGGAATTTTTGGCGTAGGTTTCATGTAAGGGGGGTCTCCGGGCTGTTCACGAGATAGGGGGCGCGCCCTAGGGTGTTGGGCGCGCCCCCCACCCTCGTGGGCAGCCCGGGACTCTTCTGGCCCAACTCCGATGCTCCGTGGTCTTCTTTTGGTCCATAGAAAATCATCAAAAATTGGCACGTCAATTGGACTCCGTTTGGTATTCCTTTTTTGTAAAACTCAAAAACAAGGAGAAAACAGAAACTGGCACTAGGCTCTAGGTTAATAGGTTAGTCCCAAAAATCATATAAAATGGCATATAAATGCATATAAAACATCATAGATGGATAATATAATAGCATGAATACTTCCTAAATTATAGATACATTGGAGACGTATCACAACCACCAGGGCCAGAAAGAAGAAGACCTCAGATTCTGAGGATGATGACTACGTGGCTATTGAGGATGAGGCCACCTCAAAGAAGATGGTGCTGAAGAAGGAATATGGCTCAGCTGCATCCACTAAGCCAGGAATGCAGAAGAAGGCACCTGCAAGAAGGATTCCCGCTTCCAAACCTAGGAAGGTTGCCACTGGTGAAACCATTAAGTTCACCAATGAGTCTGAAGATGAAGCTGCTGGCCAAGGCAAGAAAAAGAAGAGAGTCAGAACCACTACTGCCAAAGTACTTGGCGAGCCCTCTACGAGGAGAGACTCCGAAGAAGAAGAGGAAGAGGTTGCTGCACTAGCACCTAAAGCTCAAAAGCTGATGGGAGATGCTATAAGGTCAGGGGCTGCTCCATCTAAGCCCAAAGATGCTCCCAAGGCTGCTGCTCCAAAACCCAAGTTTGCACCCAAGAGGAACGCCAGGAGTATTCCAGCTTCAGAGAAAAACAAGGCCCAGTGCCTGAAGCTGCTGAAGAAGAAGATGAAGACTCATTTGTCCTGAGAAAGTTGAAGCCCAAGATCCCAGATCATAATGATGCTCACCCAGTTGCAGAAGACATGAAGCTCAGGAAGGATGCAGGTCTTAGACAGTGGAGATTGACTGACCCATATGCTGTCAGGAGAAGAACTACTTTGGACTACAGGTTCCATACTAAGGAACAACAGGATTTCTATGAGACAGTGCTGCTTGACAAGAAGCCCATAGTCTGTGATATGAGATGGGTTGATTGGGACTATATCAAGAAGAATGAAGAACACTATCCTGGAGTTTATGACAGTTTCAAGTCTTGTGGAGTAGTAGACTTTGTTGGGCAGAAGCTCGCAAAGTGGAATGATGAGCTCATTATGCAGTTCTACTCCACAGCTCATTTCTACCCAGATGGGAGGATAGTCTGGATGTCTGAGGGTACAAGGTACCAATCAACAGTTGAAGAATGGTCTGAATTGATCAATGCTCGAAGGGAAATGAGGATGACTTGGATGTCTATGCCAAGAAGAAGAAATATCACAACTCCATGGCTCACATGTACAGAGATATCCCAGATGCTGCACTTGAGACACACAAGTTTGGATCAATACATTATCTATTGTCAGGACTGCCCACTATCAACTGGATTTTAAGGCACACTTTGCTGCCCAAGTCAAGTGACCACAACATGACCAGAGGCCATGCAATTAACTTGCTTCATATATTTGATGTGCCTCAGAAGTTCAAAGTCATGAGCCTGATTGTTGAAACAATCAAAAGGACTGCCGCTGATCAAAAGAGGAGTTGTGGGTATGCCCCACAGATTCAGGAGCTTATAAACTCCAAGATGGGCACTGGCACATATCTCTTGGACAAGGAACACATGCCCATCTACCCTGACTTTGAGGACAACACCATTGTGATGGATGAAAATGAACCATCATCTGTGCAAGCACAAGAGAAGAAGGAGAAGGCAAGGGCTGAGAAGGCTGCAAAGATGCCAAGCTCTTTGAAGAAGCATCTCGATTTTCTCAAGAGCAAGCAAGATCAACTTGGCTACTTGATTGCCTCCACTCGAGGATTGAGAAGGGCTTGGCCATCCTGACTCAAAACCAGGAGAGCTTGGAGATAATCATAGAGCATAAGTTCTATGCTCTTGATGTCAAAGTGACAGAGATCCAAACTGCAGTTGAGCAACTTGGGAGGATGTGGAGGAGAAGAAGGGCAAGTCAACTCGATGCTTTTTCTAGAGTGCCCGGAGGATGAGATCTGCTGCGAGTGCTGTTCGCAGACACGAGCTACATCATCCGCACCAGCTATGCCTTCAGTGCATCCAGCTCAAAGCACCCTCTCCACCAGCTCCAGCTACATCAACAGAAGTCTTCGTCCAAGGAGCCATCTCTACACTATCACATGAAGATCAAGCCTAAGAGTCGTTTCGCACTATGCATTTTTATGAACTTTTTGGTAACTTGTTACCAAAGGGGGAGAAAATGTATAGATCATAGGCTTCGAGAGAGAGTGTTGTTTTTGGTCTCTCTTGTCTTTTTGGTGGTTGAACTTTGTTATTTGCTTGTTTTCCTGATACTCTATGCCTTGTGTGAGATATTTGGATGATCATGTGTTTGATCATATGCTACCTTAATGCTTGTTGGATGACATTATCTTCTTATATCCCTATATGATCATTCACTTTGCTTGGTGATGAGTGCTTGTGTTTAATTATTATCATTTTGAGCGCTCCACCAAGATGTATGTGACATGGAAGAGTGACCCATGATCCTAACTCATTGTGCATTTGCAGTCCAAAGAAAATTGTAAATAATGCACAAATTTAGGGGGAGCTCTTACTTTTCACATACTTCTCAAAGCGACAATGTTTTTAAATCTTATTATCATTTGTCGAAGCTTTGATCTATACGTTGTCATTAATTACCAAAAAGGGGGAGATTGAAAGTGCAACTATTCCTGGGTGGTTTTGGTAATTCCTAACAACATATATCTCATTGAACTAATGCTATTTCAAGATAAATATTTCAGGAGAGCTCAATGATTGGCATGGCATGGATGAGAAAAGTGGATCCCTCAAAATGCTAAGGACAAAAGGATTGGCTCAAGCTCAAAGCACAAGACTCTACATTTTCTATTTAGTGATCCAAGATCACATTGAGTCTATAGGAAAAGCCAATACTATCAAGAGGGGACGAGGTGTTGCTTAATGGCTTGCTTGCTCAAAGTGCTTAGTGATATGCTCCAAAGCCCTCAACTACTTTCTCATATCCACATATGACCTAAACCAAAAGTCAAACTCGGCCCCACCGATTCTTCCTATCCGGCGCCACCGAGTTCAGATGCCATAGCCACAGCCACAAACCCTAGGCAAATCAGTCTCACCGATAAGGATCTCGGTCTCACCGAGATGGGGTTGTAAGCTCTCTGTTTCCCTTCGTAACGCTTCAGTCAAACCGAGATGGGCGATTGGTCCCACCGAGATTACAATGCAAACTCTCTGTTTCCTTTTCATAACGTTTCGGTCTTACCGAGATGAGCGAATCAGTCCCATCGAGTTTGCCTGACCAACCCTCTGTGTGTCCATTACCAAAATTGGTCTCACCGAGTTTGTGTAATCGGTCTCACCGAGATTATGTTATGCCCTAACCCTAATCATATCGGTCCTACCGAGTTGCATGTCGGTCCCACCGAAAATCCTAACGGTCACATCATTTGCTGAATCGGTCCAACCGAGTTTAACGATTCGGTCCCACCGAGATTGGTAAGTTGTGTGTAACGGTGAGATTTTGTGTGGAGGCTATATATACCCCTCCACCCACTCTTCATTCGTGGAGAGAGCCATCAGAACGTGCCTACACTTCCAACCTACATTTTCTGAGAGAGAACCACCTACACTTGTGTTGAGGAGAAGATATTCCATTCCTACCATATTAATCTTGATCTCTAGCCTTCCCCAAGTTGCTTTCCACTCAAATCTTCTTTCCACCAAATCCAAATCCTGTGAGAGAGAGTTGAGTGTTGGGGAGACTATCATTTGAAGCACAAGAGCAAGGAGTTCATCATCAACACACCATTTGTTACTTCTTGGAGAGTGGTGTCTCCTAGATTGGCTAGGTGTCACTTGGGAGCCTCCGACAAGATTGTGGAGTTGAACCAAGGAGTTTGTAAGGGCAAGGAGATCACCTACTTCGTGAAGATCTACCCTAGTGAGGCAAGTCCTTCGTGGGCGACGGCCATGGTGGGATAGACAAGGTTGCTTCTTCGTGGACCCTTCGTGGGTGGAGCCCTCCGTGGACTCGCGCAGCCGTTACCCTTCGTGGGTTGAAGTCTCCATCAACGTGGATGTACGATAGCACCACCTATCGGAACCACGACAAAAACATTCGTGTCTCCTATTGCGTTTGCAACATTCTTGCAAGTTGCATGCTTTACTTTCCGCTGCTCATATACTCTTTGCAGGCTTGCTTGAATTGTGTTAAGATTGCTTGACTTGTGCAAAATTGCTAAAATCTGCCAAGAACTAAAATTGGGAAAATGATAGATTTTTATTTGGTCAAGTAGTCTAATCACCCCCCCCCTCTAGACATACTTTCGAGCCTACACTTGTGTAGTGCTTCCTCCCCCTGTATGTTGTAGACTGTGACGTAGGAACTCTGGCAGTGACATGAGTACCATCTATTGCCCCAATGCAGTCCTGAAATGGCATCACAAGCCCGTGTTAGTGCTCAACTTGAACAATACAAGCATATCAAGCCATAAAAAGTGTATATTGTCAATGCTCACCTTGAAGTATGGATACCGTCTTGGGCTTCCGTGAATCTTGGGTGGAGTCTAACCAGATGGTCTCCTGATCATCTCTCCTCTAAGCTCCCCAATAGCAAAAAGCACTTGTTTGAAGTACCTAGAGATGGTCTTCATTGATCTCCTGAACGTGTTGTGAATGACCCTGAACCTCTGGTTATGGCCAACAACATGGAGGAACATGGCCACTTGCTCTTCGACACTGGTGTTGATGTTATCCTGTAACAGCCCCCTGCTCCTAAAGGTCTCAACAAGCCTGGCAAATGGTACTCGTTTCATTCTAAGCATCCACAGAGCCTTGACGTCATTGCAGTTGTAGATGTAGTTCAGATTTTGGATCCTCTCCTGTTCCCGGGGAAATAATGGACCATAGCGAATCAAAGGTCTTCCACCACCACGAACAGCTCTCTGGTGCATGAACATGACCCATGCCTGAATCACACTAATCAGTGCTGCTGCCTAGATTATCAGCCTCATCCGCGCGTCCATAACCTAGTCGACATCGATGGTTCGTTCAGTGGGAAATCGATCCTACACCTAGCTTAACGGCCTAACCACTGAGCTAACAAGGGGGGGAGGGGTGCTTCTTACCGGCATCGGAGACGAGGACGGCATAGGGGGAGCCATGGCACATACTAGGTCAACCAAACGGTGGCCGCAGCAAGGGGAGCACCAGATCCGCCGCAAACGCCGCCGCCTCTTCCGCCGCCACCGCTGCCGTCCCCTCTAACACAGATCTGGAATCGCAACCGTCGCCGGTGGTGAGGCAGTAGCAAAGAAAGGGGGGCAGTGGCTCCGGGTGAGCGAGTGAAAGGGGGGTGAGGCAAATTTGGCGCCGGGACGGCGCGCCAGATTTCCATCTCCCGCCATCGCCCCGCCGCGCCGCCTCCCCCGCCGTGCTGACCTCGCGCCACACTCGGCTGGCTCGCGGCCGCCGATCCTGTGGTTTCCAATGAGCCAGGCTCTGGGCTGCTTTGAGAATCATGCGGTGCAGGCCCAACAGGAAAACCAGGCTACCAAACAGGCCTCTCCCTTCCCCCGTGGGTCTGGTTGGTCTCGGTGCGGGCAACCAAACACACCCTAGCCGCTTTAGTAGCAGCGCGGGGCTACCCAGGCTCGCGGACTGGAAAAAAGTTCACAAAATTGAGAAATTTTTGTGAGTATGAAAAAAGTTCAATAGATTGAACAAGTTCGCGGATTTGAAAAAATTGTTGCTGATTTGAGGAAAGTTCACGAGTTTGAAAAGGTTCACGGATTTAAAGAGTGTTCATGAATTTGGAAAAGTTCACGACTATAGAAAAAGTTCGCGGATGTGAAAATGTTGTGGATTTGAAAAAAGTTCACTGATTTGAGGAAACTTCGCGGAATTGAAAAACGTTCTTCAATATTAAAACAATCATGAATTTGAAAAAAGTTCGCGAGTTTACCAAAAAAACATGGATTTTTAAAAAGTTCACGCGTTTGAAAATGGTTCATGATTTTTTTAAAAATTCGTGAATTCATTTCTTTCAAGAATTTGTAAAATTTTCAAATAAATAGAAACAAAATAAGAATGAAAATAATGAAAATTCAATCAAAAATTGGTAGAAAACCCGAGCAGAGAAACCGCCGGAAAAACCCAAACCAAAGCTAGCTATAGCGTACATGGGCCGGCCTAATGAGATGGCACGTGAATACCGCGTACCAGAAACGCTGTAACCGACGTTTAAGGCGCCAAATAAGAAAACAGTATCATGTTATCCCTTGCTGTTGGGTCGAGAACCTTGTCCATTCCGTCTACCAAACCAAAACCTGCCCATGGATAGCACTAACACACAGTCGGTGGTGTAGGGCAACCTCCAAGGGAGCGACACATCGCCTGTACTGATTCTTATTACATCTCACCCACCGGAAGGCGGGTCCATGCCGGCCAACTCTCTAACGCACTCGAGTTTTTTTCCGTGTGGTTTTTTAATCAATTTTTACTGTTTTTGCATCGGTTTTCTTCCTGTGTCCTTTGGGTTTTCATTAGTTTTCTTTGGTATTCCCCTTTTTTTCCTTTGATCTCTTCTGTTCTCACCTTTTTTCCTTGTTTTTTTCATTTTCTTTTTTGTAAACACATTTCTAACTTTATGATACACATTGTAAATTTAAAGTTGTAAAAATACATAATGATTATTTTATTCAAATATATGTTTTATAAGCATTTTATTTGTTTGCACCTAAAGTATTTTTTGTATGCTTTTAATATTTTTAAATACATGGTTACCACGTTTCCAAATACTTATTTTGAACATCTTTTCACATATGTGTTAACTATTTTTCAATTACATGTTGAAACATTTTTGTCACTATGCAAACTTTTTTATACACTGGAAATTTCTTTCAACAGAAAATGTTACAAAATTTTGTTGCGATGGGTGAACTTTTTGCGAAAACTAGCATGCACATTTTTGAATGGTATGAAACATTTCCTTGAATTACACAATCATTTCTTTACATTGTATAACATTTAAAAAAAATGTCACGAACATCTTTCTACTTTGCATAATATTTATAAAAAATTGTCACGCACAATGTTTTGAAATGCACACATTTTTGTAATGTCGTATAAAATACTTTTTATTGGTACAATGATTTTTTAAAAGATAAGTGAATATTTTTTCTTACACTGCATTTCTAAATTTTTTATGTGCGATGAACAATTTTTATAAAATTTATTAATTTATCTTTTCAATATATATGTATAAATATTTGGTGTTTTGCAAATATATAAATATTTGTAAAAAAACAAATCCATGTGTGATGCCAGCGTGATGAGATCTAGTTGTTACTAGGCCGGGCACTTCCCACTCGATGCTCACCTAGGAATCGCCACGAACGATACATAGTCGCTCCTACAAACCCAGGTCAGCGCGTAGTTCTCCTACAAACATAGTCGCCCGTACCCTTTATTCAATAGTAATGTTCCAGGGTATAGTTACAATATCATGGGGCTGTAATAGCCAAACATGCATACCGAAAGGAAAACTTAAAGCAAACTTAGCTAGCTTGTCCGCTTCTACATTCAAACTCCTATTTTCATGCATAAAATTACAAGCTTCAAATTCGGTTGCAGTGCGCGCGTAGTGCGATGCGAGTCACCCAAACGTGCACACTCCATAGAAGGATAAGTTGAAGGCCCAATATCCACTAGGTTTGCCGGGGGTTTTCAATTGTTTTCCCAATAAGTTTTTTATTTGAATAGCTTTATGTTAGTACTTTCCAAATTTTAGAGAAAACAGGTATTACCAAAAAAGACTGTGAATTAAAGAAATGTTTGTAAATTTAAAAAAAATGCTTGCATATTTAAAAGAATATTCATGTATTCAAAATACAGGTCAAACATTCAAAAAAATTCATGTTCCTGAAAATCTTAACAAATTTGAAAGAATACTCTTGATTTTAAAAAAGAATCGCTAATTCCATTTTTTGGCAGATTCAAGAATATTTGGAGATAAAAAAGAATTCATCAATTTGAAAAAATGGTCTTCAATTCTAGAAAATCTTCGTGAATTCAATATAGTTCAGGCATTCGAAAAAAATGTCGCATTTAAACAATATGTTTGTGAATCTAAAAAATATGTTTGTGAATATTAAAATTGCTCGTGATTAAAACTGTTCACGAAGTCAAACAAAATCTGTGTTTTCTAAAAAAATCATGAATTGGAAAATTTCATGAATTAGAAAGATGTCCATCAATTTAAAAAATATCCTTGAATGCAAAAAATGTTCAAGAATATGAAAATTGCTACTAATGTCGTTGTATTGAAGAAATATTCATCAATTTTAAAAAAGTAATGATTATAAAAAATGAGTAGAAAAACGTTAGTGAACTTCAAATTAATCACGAATTCAAAAAATACACGGATAAAAATATATGCATGAATTCAAAAAATACTCACGACCTTTAAAAAAATCTTATCAATGAAAACGCCTCCTCCAAAATCAATGGAAACACGCTGGAAGAGAGAGCCAAACTCGACCAACCCATACAATGTGTGTGTTTGGAGTAGGTGTTGGGGAACGTAGTAATTTCAAAAAAAATCTACGCACACGCAAGATCATGGTGATGCATAGCAACGAGAGGGGAGAGTGTTGTCCACGTACCCTCGTAGACCGAAAGCGGAAGCGTTATGACAACGGTTGATGTAGTCGTACGTCTTCACGATCGACCGATCCTAGTACCAAACGTACGGCACCTCCGCGATCTGCACATCGTTCACCGGTGGCGCCCCACGAACTCGATCCAGAAAGTGTCGAGGAGAGTTTCACATCGACGACGGCGTGATGACAGTGATGATGATGCTACCGACGCAGGGCTTCGCCTAATCACCGCAACGATATGACCGAGGTGGATTATGGTGGAGGGGGGCACCGCACACGGCTAAGAGATCAATGATCAACTTGTGTGTCTATGGGGTGCCCCCTCCCCCGTATACAAAGGAGTGGAGGAGGGGGAGAGGGTCGGCCTCCTAGGCGAGCCCAAGGGGGGAGTCCTACTCCCGATGGGAGTAGGATTCCCCCTTCCCTAGTTGGAGTAGGAGAGGGAAGGAAGGGGGAGAAGGAGGGAAGGAAAGGGCGGCCGACCCCCTTCCCAATTCAGATTGGGCTTGGCGGGGGGGCGCCCCCGTCTTGGCCGCCTCCTCCTTTCCACTAAGGCCCAATAAGGCCCATTGACTCCCCAGGGGCTTCCGGTAACCTCCCGGTACTCCGGTGTTTGCCCGAACTCACCCGGAACCATTCCGACATCCAAACATAGCCATCCAATATATCGATCTTTATGTCTCGACCATTTCGAGACTCCTCATCATGTCTGTGATCACATCTGGGACTCCGAACTACCTTCGGTACATCAAAACACATAAACTCATAATACCGATCGTCACCGAACGTTAAGCGTGCGGACCCTACGGGTTCGAGAACTATGTAGACATGACCGAGACATGTCTCCGGCCAATAACCAATAACGGAAACTGGATGCTCATATTGGCTCCCACATATTCTACGAAGATCTTTATCGGTCAAATCGCATAACAACATACGTTGTTCCCTTTGTCATCCGTATGTTACTTGCCCGAGATTCGATCGTCGGTATCTCAATACCTAGCTCAATCGCGTTACCGGCAAGTCTCTTTACTCGTTCCGTAATGCATCATCCCATAACTAACTCATTAATCACATTGCTTTCAAGGCTTATGGTGATGTGCATTACCGAGAGGGCCCAGAGATACCTCTCCAACAATCGGAGTGACAAATCCTAATCTCGATCTATGCCAACTCAACAAACACCATCGGAGACACCTGTAGAGCACCTTTATAATCACCCAGTTACGTTGTGACGTTTGTTAGCACACAAAGTGTTCCTCCGGTATTTGGGAGTTGCATAATCTCATAGTCATAAGAACATATATAAGTCATGAAGAAAGCGATAGCAACATACTAAACGATCAAGTGCTAAGCTACCGGAATGGGTCAAGTCAATCACATCATTCTCTAATGATGTGACCCCGTTAATCAAATGACAACTAATGTCTATGGCTAGGAAACTTAACCATCTTTGATTCAACGAGCTAGTCAAGTAGAGGCATACTAGTGACACTCTGTTTGTTTATGTATTCACACATGTACTAAGTTTCCGGTTAATACAATTCTAGCATGAATAATAAACATTTATCACGATATAAGGAAATATAAATAACAACTTTACTATTGCCTCTAGGGCATATTTCCTTCAGTCTCCCACTTGCACTAGAGTCAATAATCTAGTTCACATCACCATGTGATTTAACACCAATATTCACATCTACATGTGATTAACACCCATAGTTCACATCGTCATGTGATCAACACCCAAAGGGTTTATTAGAGTCAATAATCTAGTTCACATCGCTATGTGATTATCACCCAAAGAGTACAAAGGTGTGATCATGTTTTGCTTGTGAGAGAAGTTTAGTCAACGGGTCTGTCACATTTAGAGCCATATGTATTTTGCAAATATTTTATGTCTACAATGCTCTGCACGGAGCTCTCTAGCTAATTGCTCCCACTTTTAATATGTATCCAGATTGAGACTTAGAGTCATCTGGATCAGTGTCAAAACTTGCATCGACGTAACCCTTTACGACGAACCTTTTGTCACCTCCATAATCAAGAAATGTATCCTTATTCCACTAAGGATAATTTTGACCGTTGTCCAGTGATCTACTCCTAGATCACTATTGTACTCCCTTGCCAAACTCAGTGTAGGGTATACAAAAGATCTGGTACACAGCATGACATACTTTATAGAACCTATGGCTGAGGCAGGGAATGACTTTCATTCTCTTTATATCTTATGCCATGGTCGGTCTTTGAGTCTTACTCAATTTCACACCTTGTAACACAGGCAAGAACTCTTCCTTTGACTGTTCAATTTTGAACGACTTCAAAATCTTGTCAAGGTATGTACTCATTGAAAAAACTTATCAAGCGTCTTGATCTATCTCTATAGATCTTGATGCTCAATATATAAGCAGCTTCACCGAGGTCTTTCTTTGAAAAACTCCTTTCAAATACTCCCTTATGCTTTCCAGAAAATTCTACATTATTTCTGATCAACAATATGTCATCCACATATACTTATCAGAAATGTTGTAGTGCTCCCACTCACTTTCTTGTAAATACAGGCTTCACCGTAAGTCTGTATAAAACTATATGCTTTGGTCAACTCATCAAAGCGTATATTCCAACTCCGAGATGCTTGCACCAGTCCATAGATGGATCGCTAGAGCTTGCACATTTTGTTAGCACCTTTAGGATCGACAAAACCTTCTGGTTGCATCAAATACAATTCTTCTTTAAGAAATCCATTAAGGAATGTAGTTTTGACATCCATTTTCCAGATTTCATAAAATGTGGCAATTTGCTAACATGATTTGGACAGACTTAAGCATTGCTATGAGTGAGAAAATCTCATCGTAGTCAACACCTTGAACTTTGTCAAAAACCTTTTTCGACAAGTCTAGCTTTGTAGATAGTAACACTACTATCAGTGTCTGTCTTCCTCTTTGAAGATCCATTTATTTCTATGGCTTGCCGATCATCGGGCAAGTCTACCAAAGTCCACACTTTGTTCTCATACATGGATCCCATCTCAGATTTCATGGCCTCAAGCCATTTCACGGAATCTGGGCTCATCATTGCTTCCTCATAGTTTGTAGGTTCATCATGGTCTAGTAACATGACTTCTAGAATAGGATCGCCATACCACTCTGGTGCGGACCGTACTCTGGAAGACCTACAAGGTTCGGTAGTAACTTGATCTGAAGCTTCATGATCATCATCATTAGCTTCCTCACTAATTGGTGTAGGAATCACAGGAACTGATTTCTGTGATGAACTACTTTCCAAAAAGGGAGCAAGAACAGTTACCTCATCAAGTTCTACTTTCCTCTCACTCACTTCTTTCAAGAGAAACTCCTTCTCTACAAAGGATCCATTCTTAGCAACACAGATTTTGCCTTCGGATCTGTGATAGAAGGTGTACCCAACAGTCTCTTTGGGGTATCCTATAAAGACACACTTCTCCGATTTGGGTTCGAGCATATCAGGTTGAAGCTTTTTCACATAAGCATCGCAGCCCCAAACTTTAAGAAACGACAACTTTGGTTTCTTGCCAAACCACAGTTCATACGGCGTCGTCTCAACGGATTTTGATGGTGCCCTATTTAAAGTGAATGCAGTTGTCTCTAATGCATAACCCCAAAATGATAGTGGTAAATCGGTAAGAGATCATAGATCGCACCATATCTAATAAAGTGCGGTTACGACGCTTGGACACACCATTATGCTGGGTGTTCCATGTGGCTCGAGTTGTGAAACTATTCTACATTGTTTTAAATGAAGGCCAAACTCATAACTCAAATATTCTCCTCTATAATCAGATCGTAGAAACTTTATTTTCTTGTTACGATGATTCTCCACTTCACTCTGAAATTCCTTGAACTTTTCAAATGTTTCAGATTTGTGTTTCATTAAGTAGATATACCCATATCTTCTCAAATCATCTGTGAAGGTCAGAAAATAACGATACCCGCCACGAGCATCAAAATTCATTGGACCTCATACATCGGTATGTATTATTTCCAATAAGTCACTAGCTCGTTCCATTGTTCCGGAGAACGGAGTTTTAGTCATCTTGCCCATAAGGCACGGTTCGCAAGCATCAAATGATTCATAATCAAGTGATTCCAAAAGTCCATCTTTATGGAGTTTTTTCATGCGCTTTACACCGATATGACCCAAACGGCAGTGCCACCAATAAGTTGCACTATCGTTATCAACTTTGCATCTTTTGGTATCAATATTATGAATATGTATATCACTACGATCAAGATTCAATAAACCATCAACATTGGGTGTATGACCATAATAGGTTTTATTCATGTAAACAGAATAGATAATTTAGTCTCTGTCTTAGATGAATAATCGTATTACAATAAACATGATCTAATCATATTTATGCTCAACGCAAACACCAAATAACATTTATCTAGGTTCAACACTAATCTTGAAAGTATAGGGAGTGTGCGATGATGATCATATCAATCTTGGAACCACTTCCAACACACATCGTCACTTCTCCCTCAACTAGTCTCTGTTTATTCTGTAACTCCTGTTTCGAGTTACTAATCTTAGCAACCGAACAAGTATCAAATACCCAGGGGCTACTATAAACACTAGTAAAGGTACCCATCAAAACCCTGTATATCAAATATACCCTTGTTCACTTTGCCATCCTTCTTATCCACCAAATATTTAGGGCATTTCCGCTTCCAGTGACCATTTCCTTTGCAGTAGAAGCACTCAGTTTCAGGCTTTGGTCCAGCTTTGGGCTTCTTCGCGGGAGTGACAACTTGCTTGCCATTCTACTTGAAGTTCCCTTTCTTTCCTTTTGCCCTTTTCTTGAAACTAGTGGTCTTGTCAATCATAAATACTTGATTCTCTTTCTTGATTTCTAACTTCGTCGATCTCAGCATCACGAAGAGCTCGAGAATCGTTTTTGTCATCCCTTGCATACTATAGTTCATCACGAAGTTCTAGTAACTTGGTGATGGTGACTAGAGAACTCTGTCAATCACTATTTTATCTGGAAGATTAACTCCCACTTGATTCAAGTAATTGTAGTACCCAGACAATCGGAGTACATGCTCACTGCTTGAGCTATTCTCCTCCATCTTTTAGCTATAGAACTTGTTAGAGACTTCATATCTCTGAACTCGGGTATTTGCTTGAAATATTAACTTCAACTCCTGGAACATCTCATATGGTCCATGACGTTCAAAACATCTTTGAAGTCCCGATTCTAAGCCGTTAAGCATGGTGCACCAAACTATCAAGTAGTCATCATATTTGAGCTAGCCAAACGTTCATAACGTCTGCATCTGCTCCTACAATAGGTCTGTCACCTAGCGGTACATCAAGGACATAATTCTTCTGTGCAGCAATGAGGATAAACCTTAGATCACGGACCCAGTCCGCATCCGTGCCACTATCATCTTTCAACATATTTTTCTCTAGGAACATATAAAAAACATAGGGAAGCTATAACGCGGGCTATTGATCTATAACATAATTTGCAAAATACTATCAAGAATAAGTTCATGATAAATTAAAGTTCAATTAATCAATATTACTTAAGAACTCCCACTTAGATAGACATCCCTCCAGTCAACTAAATGATCACGTGATCCAAATCAACTAAACCATGTCCGGCCATCACGTGAGATGGAGTAGTTTTCAATGGTGAACATCACTATGTTGATCATATCTACTATATGATTCACGCTCGACCTTCCGGTCTCCAGTGTTCCGAGGCCATATCTGCATATGCTAGGCTCGTCAAGTTTAACCCGAGTATTCTGCGTGTGCAAATCTGGCTTGCACCCGTTGTATGTGAACGTAGAGACTATCACACCCGATCATCACGTGGTGTCTCAGCACGAAGAATTGTCGCAGCGGTGCATACTCGGGGAGAACACTTATACCTTGAAATTTAGTGAGAGATCATCTTATAATTCTATCGTCGAACTAAGCAAAATAAGATGCATAAAAGATAAACATCACATGCAATCAATATAAGTGATATGATATGGCCATCATCATCTTGTGCCTTTGATCTCCATCTCCAAAGCACCGTTGTCGGTGTACTAAAGTAGGGGTACCTTAGTACCCCGAACTTGTGCACGGGCAGTTGCAGCACCCCGCGGCAAGGCTTGCCGGGCGCCCGCCAAGACCCTCCACCATTTCCTGTTACTGCCATTCAAGAACAAAGTACTAACCAAGAAAACGAAGGCCCCGGCAAGAGGAGCTTGCCGGGAAGGCCAACCAAGGCATCACCAGAAGACTTGCCGCGGCGCCCCGCGCGTCCCGGCAAGGCCCGACGGCCGGCAAGCTTGCCGGCACAACAAGAGAAGGGCCGCGGCAAGGCACTTGCCGCGGCAAGGCTGCCACCCGAACTCCAGCGCATCCGGCGACGTGTCATCACAAGGCCATCCCAAGGGCACGTGGCGAGGCACTACGCAGCCATGCGGGGCGAGGTGGCAAACGGAGCTGACAGAGACGCCATCGTGGCAACCGGTGGCTCACTTAACGGTCACTCCTCTGCACTGTTGGAGCGACCGGACGGGCATTAAATGCCCTTGTCCCCTGCCGTCAGAGTTAGGTAGGGGACACTGTTGGTCACTGTTGTACCAACCTGCGTTTTTACCTTTCTACCCCCTCTTCCTACGCTGCCACCTGTTGGTGCCCCCTTCAGACTATAAAAGGGAGGCCCATACGCACGTAGAAGGGGTTCGGTCCATTCGCCACCCACAACACCACCATACGCTCGCATGCTCGAGCAAGATCAAATACAATCACCAAAGCAGCAAAGAGGGTTTTATCTCTCCGGAGAGCCCCGGTGGGTAAAATGCCCGTCTCCCCTGCGCTCGACCTCGATCTGCTCTGCGACGCCCCGCCTCCTTGCCGGACTAGAAGGGCTCCGTGCCCCATAGGTGCTCGAGGCCACAGAGAGACACGCCCGACATCTTTGGCGCGCCCGGTAGGGGCGTCGAGGTCGTGAGCATCTGATCCGGTCTCCACGCGCGCTACATCAACGTCATCGTCAACATGCCACCGAAGAAGAAGCCTTCGGAGGTGGCCGCTCCGTCTACATCGATTCCGCCACCACCGCCGGAGCAAACGGGCGGTGGAGTGGACGCCGGCGGAGGAGCGGGCGCCAACGGCGGGACTCGCATCGTCACCAGATCCAAAAACAAGGCCCCGCAAGCGTCGGCGACCGTGCAGACACCGCACCCTTCCCAGGAGGTGCAAGGTCAACAACGCTCCGGTGCTCATAGCACCATGCTCGCGTTGGAACAAGGCCAAGCTGGTGGGTCGCGGGACGCTCGAGGTCAGCATGCACGCCCGCATGCTGGCGCGAGTGAGGTACGGTCGCCCGGACGGGGTGTTGCACCTCCCAATCCGGTTGGGAGTCCAAGCACATCCCGTTCCTCGCGCCGCTCGTCGCCACCACCACCCAAGACAGCAGAGGAAGCGCGGCCCGAGCCCAGCTAAGCGGACTACCCTCGGCGCCGCACAAGATCGACGACTGGAGGATGACCATATACAGCCTCATCGGCTTTGCCAACAGCGACAAGCCCCGGCAGCCGAGCGCATCAAGACCCCGGCAAGGCGCCCAGGCGCAAGCCAATGCCGACAAGACCGCTGGGGGTGCCACTTTCGTGCACTCCCAGCCCCGAGGGCCAAGATCGCTAGCTCGCCGGACCAACCCCGACGCCGACTCCACCGCGTCGTCGGACCCGCGAACTCGCCGCAATCAACGCCACGTCCTCCAAGAACGGCAACACGAAGACGCTCGCACTCGCATCGAGCGCCGGAGAGAAGCGCGACGTCAATCTGACCAGCGCGCTGGGCCCACCGTCGACGTGCACACACCCGGAGAACCAGGTGACTTGCCGTACGCGGCAGGTTGCCCTGCGTTCACCCGTGAGCTGCGGCAAGTCCAGTGGCCCAAAACCAAGAACTTCAAGCCAGACGTGCCCGAGAAGTATGATGGCAGGATACACCCGTCGGAGTTCCTCAGCATCTACACCATCACGGTGCAGGCTGCCGGAGGGCGCGACGAGAAGATCCTCGCCAACTACTTCCCGCTGGTACTCAAGCCCAACGTCAGATCTTGGCTCATGCACTTGCCGAACGGCTCCATCTCTTCATGGGCGGACCTATGTCACCAGTTTGTCGGTGCCTTTACGGGCGGCCACAAACCCCATGGCCAGGAGTTTCAAAAGGCAACAGAGGTGTTGTGCATCGACGGCGGCGCCTCCCTGCACACCTCGCACCGCCAACTCAAGCAGTGGGTGCGAGAGGTAAATGCCGCGGAGCCGTCCGTCGAGGCGCGCAAGCCTCTGAAGTGGTCCGGCACGCCCATCGTCTTCGACGTTGAGGACCATCCTGACCGCATCACTGCAGTCGGGTGCTTGCCGATGTTGGTCTCACGAACAATCCGCAACCTCAAGGTCACAAAGATGTTGGTTGACGGCGGGGCCGGCCTGAACCTGATCTCCTCCGCAGTGCTCAAGAAGCTCCAGATCCCCGACAGCGAGCTCGAAGAGACTGGTACCTTTCAAGGGATAAATCTGGGAAGGAGTAAGCCAAAGGGGAAGATCACGTTACCAGTGACGTTTGGCAGCGAGCTGAACTTCAGGACAGAAAGGGTCACATTCGATGTTGTTGATATCCCATTACCCTACAATGGGATACTCGGCCGACCAGCGCTTGCCAAGTTCATGGCAGCCTCTCACTATGCATACAATGTGCTCAAGATGCCTGGTCCGTTAAGTGTCATCTCTGTCCAAGGCGACAAGAAGGATGCACTTATCTGCACCGACAAGATCTACCGGGAAGCAGCAGCCGCAGCAGAGAGCAAGCCACTCGCCGTTGAAGCTCCCCGGGGGAAGAAGAAAGCCAAGTCCGGCAAAGGCAGCTCTGGTGTCCACTCCGGCAAGCGCGCCTCTCCGGTGCTGCGCTGCCGTCGAGGACGCACCATCGAGCTCCGCCGGCAAATGCAGGAAGACAAAGGCAGATCTACCAAAGACTAAGCCCGGCAAGAACAGCTCTGGTGCCTGCTCCGGCAAGCACGCCTCTTCGGAGTGCCGCGCTGCCGTCGAGGATGCACCATCGAGCTCCACCGGCCAGTAGGCCGAAGAAGGCGTCCAGTTTCGAGCTTTTGAATTGTATTCCCCGAGAATCCGTACCTTGTATGAAGAACCTCCGCGCAGAAGGGTTGAATCGTAGCTAAGTTGCACCTTTGATCTGTTTCGAGTCCGCTCGACGATGAAAGCGCGCTGCAATTAGCCCGACGAGTTCTTCCTGCCGGAAGCAACACCGCCAGCGGGCTGCTGATGTCCTGTACTCAGCAAGTGTGTTTGCACCGGGGGGGTTCCCTGAAAGCGTGGGGGTGAAAACATACAAGGGAGGAGGTCAAGGAGAAGTACGGCCTCGGCGGACCGCTGAAGACGGAAAAGCTAAGTCACCCAAGCTTTCGTACAAAGCACTCTTTAGTCCTAAGCTTTTATGTTATAGTCCTCGAACGTTCGTCCCTTGTACGAAAAACCTGTGCGCGGAGGAACCAGCTCGTGGTTAAGTTGCGTCCTTGTTTTGTTTCCGAGTCCGCTCAACAATACAAGTCTTGTGAATCGCCCGAGAAGGTTTCTTGCGGAAGCAACACCGCCGGTGGTTCTTGACGTTCCGCACTCAACAAGTGTGTTAGCGCCGGCAAGTTACCTAGAAGCGTAGGGTAACAATGTACAAGGGATGTAATGAAGTAGAGGACGCAACGTGGCAAGCCTTGCCATGGGACGTCCTTCGTATGAGAAACTTGTGCGCGGAGGAACTAACTCGCGGTTAAGTTGCGCCTTTGATCTGTTTCGAGTCCGCTCGACGATGAAAGCCCGCCGCAACTAGCCCGACGAGGTTTCTTGCCGGAGGCAACACCGCCAGCGGGCTGCTGATGTTCCGCACTCAGCAAGCGTGTTCGCACCGGCAAGTCCCCTAAAAAGCGTAGAGTACAAGCATACGAAGGGCGAAGCATGGCATTGCGTTGCCCAACCAAAAAAAAGAGAGTCATCCCACGAAAGAGTAACTTATTACGGCGCTGTCTCAGTTATTTTCGTGACTATGATAGCAGCGATAAGGAAAAACCAGAAGGGCGCGCTGGTGCGAGGGCTCCGGCAAGTCGGCTTCGCTGGGGGCTGCAAGTGTCGAAGTTCCTCCGCAGCAGGCCGGGATCCCCGGAGACCGCAGCGTCAGCGACAAGGACAAGGAAAGGCGCACCGGCACCTAGGTCTCGGCGGAGCCAGGGTTGCCGGGGGCTGCAAATGCCAAGATTTCTTCCCGGCAAGCTAGAGTCGCCAGGGGCCGCGGTGTCAGATAAGTTTTTCATCCCTCGTCGTGCATCCTCTCATGGACTGGGAAAGGCGAGGCCGCGTCCTCGAACGAGTGTGCCTTGTAAAAAGAAACCTGTGCGCGGAGGAGCCGAGTCGCGGCCAAGTTGCGCCCTTGATTTGTTTCCGAGTCCGCTCAACAATACAAGCGCTGCAGAATCGCCCGACAAGGTTTCTTGCGGAAGCAACACCGCCGGTGGGCTGCCGACGTTCACTTTTCAAGACGCGTGTTTGCGCGGCAAGTTCCCTAGAAGCGTAGGGTGGGAACATACAAGGCACAAAATCAAGTAAAGGACTTAATCCGGCAAGCGCTCCCCTCTTTTCATTAAAAAACATCCCAGTTTAGTACAAGTCCATAGAGGATGAAAAACATGATAGAGAGGATTACAGATTTTAATGCAACTAAGGCCCGAAGGCTTACAAATTAAAAGATAAGATGCCCGTAATCCCTCTCCTGTTTCTCTCTTCAGGAGGTAGGTCAAGGAGGCCCCGGCAAGAGAAGCTTGCCGGGGAGGGCAAAAGGGGCGCCTAGGTGAGCTACGGGTGCCAGAAGACACCAAGAGAACTTCCCGGGGGCCGGCCAGGAGCTTGGCGGAGACGGAGGCGCCGGAGGCAGAGCTTGAAGACGGGGCGGCGGGACGTCAGCACGCTGTCGAGGGCACCTCGCCCTCGTACTCCGACTTGACGGCCTTGCCGCCACCCCTCTTCCTCTTCCGCAGCCTCCCACGCCACCGCCCAAGGAGACGGCCCGGGGAGTTCGAAGGCCGGGCGACCGGATGATGGGGTCGCCGGTGGCCATGAGGCAGCATCCGACGCCTAGTCGGACCCGCCGTCCTCGTCGTCGTTGCGCTCCCCTCCTCATCACTCTCGCCGAGGAGGGCCTTCGCATCGGAGGAGCTGTCCACACAAACATCTCGCCCGGTGCCGGAGTCCTCGAAGACCTTGACGGCGAAAGCGTGTCGCCTCCATTAACTTGAAATGGAGGGTAAACCCCGCCGTCAAGCTGTGGATGCGGGCGAACGTCTTCCACCCTCGATCGAAGAACATCACGCCGGGGGCTGGGGATATGACACTAACTCGAGTGCCGCTGATCCCACAGCCCCTCATGCGCAACTCCAACATCTCGGGCGGGTCCGGCTCCATCGCGCTCGCGAATGGGGCTGGAAGCCGGAGGCGACGACGGGGGGCCCGGCGCAGCTTGATGAAGAACTCCCAGGGGTCATCCCCAGTGTGGACCGCCTCGAGGAGAGGAGCTGTCGGCGAAGACGGAGGTGGCGCACCACCCCGGCCGCCTCTCCCCCGAGCACTCCGACCACGTCCACGACCCCGTCCGTGGCCTCGCCCCCTCCCTTTTCCCCGCGCGGCTGGCTCCGCCGCCACAGGCGCGGGATAGGGAGAGGTGCGCTGCCTGGTGGCGACCCTCGCCGCCATAGATGAAGGACCGGGGTTCCCTCCCTCTGTGGCAGATGGGAGGAAGAGTAACGAAAGTTGAAGACGAAGGAAGAAGAGGAAGTGCGGGATTATTGTGCTCCCCTTCTGCCCTTTTTAAAGGGCGAGGTGGGGGCTCGGCCGCCCCGCTCAGCCAATCAGGGCACGAGGAGAGCAGAGGAGCGGGGCCGACTTGCCATCTCCACCCGTGACGGCCCGGTCTCCCACCTTCGCCGCCCACGACCCCCCACGCATGGGAGCCGCGTGGCGAAAAAGCGGAGCCGAGGCGACGGATGAAATGACCTCGCCCTGCCCCGTGATCACGGGGGTGGACGCCTTAAAGATCGCACGCACCATCCACGTCTCCCACGATGCCGCAATCGACGCGTGCCGTTGCAGGAGAGCGCGATGGGCACGGAGTCCAATTTTGAGTGGGTCCAGGCCGCGGACGCCTGTGCACTGTTTTGGGCCTGGCCCAACAACGCTCGTCACCGTGTATGGCCCAGGCCCGGGGGCTCCTATCGGTGTACTAAAGTAGGGGTACTTTAGTACCCCGAACTTGTGCACGGGCAGTCGCAGCACCCCGCGGCAAGGCTTGCCGGGCGCCCGCCAAGACCCTCCACCATTTCTCATTCGCCATTCAAGAACAAAGTACTAACCAAGAAAGCGAAGGCCCGGCAAGAGGAGCTTGCCGAAGGCCAACCAAGGCATCACAGAAGACTTGCGCGGCGCCTCAAGGCGTCCGGCAAGAGCCCGACGGCCGCAAGCTTGCGGCACAACAAGAGAAGGGTCGCGGCGGGGCTGCCACCGAACTCCAGCGCACCCGCGACGTGTCATCACAAGGCCATCCCAAGGGCACGTGGCGAGGCACTACGCAGCCATGCGGGCGAGGTGGCAAACGGAGCCGACAGAGACGCCATCGTGGCAACCGTGGCTCACTTAACGGTCACTCCTCTGCCTTTGTTGGGCGACCGGACGGGCATTAAATGCCCTTGTCCCTGCCGTCGAGTTAGGTAGGGGACTTTGTTGGTCCTGTTGTACCAACCTGCGTTTTACCTTTCTACCCCTCTTCCCTCGCTGCCACTGTTGGTGCCCCTTCAGACTATAAAAGGGAGGCCCATACGCACGTAGAAGGGGTTCGGTCCATTCGACACCCACAACACCACCATACGCTCGCATTCTCGAGCAAGATCAAATACAATCACCAAAGCAGCAGTGGGGGTTTTATCTCTCCGGAGAGCCCCAAAGCTGGGTAAAAATTGCCCGTCTCCCCCGCGCGCTCGACCTCGATCTGCTCTGCGCATGCCCTCCGCTCCCTTGCCGGACTAGAAGGGGCTCCCGTGCTCCATAGGTGCTCGAGGCCACAGAGAGACACGCCCCGACAACCGTCATGATCACCATCATCACTGGTGCGACACCTTGATCTCCATCATAGCATCGTTGCCGTCTCGCCAACTATTGTTTCTACGACTATCGCTACCGCTAAGTGATAAAGTAAAAACAATTACAGGGTGATTGCATTGCATACAATAAAGCGACAACCATATGGCTCCTGCCAGTTGTCGATAACTCTGTTACGAAACATGATCATCTCATACAATAAAATTTAGCATCATGTCTTGACCATATCACATCACAACATGCCCTGCAAAAACAAGTTAGACGTCCTCTACTTTGTTGTTGCAAATTTTACGTGGCTGCTATGGGCTGAGCAAGAACCGTTCTTACCTACGCATCACAACCACAATGATAGTTCGTCAAGTTAATGTTGTTTTAACCTTCGCAAGGATCGGGCGTAGCCACACTCGGTTCAACTAAACTTGAAGAAACTGACAACGCCAGCCACCTGTGTGCGAAGCACGTCGGTAGCCAGTCTCGCGTAAGCATACGCGTAATGTTGGTCTGGGCCGCTTCATCCAACAATACCGCCGAACCAAAGTATGACATACTGGTAAGCAGTATGACTTGTATCGCCGATAACTCACTTGTGTTCTACTCGTGCATATAACATCTACACATAAAACCAGGCTCGGATGCCACTGTTGGGTAACGTAGTAATTTCAAAAAAAATCCTACGCACACGCAAGATCATGGTGATGCATAGCAACGAGAGGGGAGAGTGTGTCCATGTACCCTCGTAGACCGAAAGCGGAAGCGTTAGAACAACGCGGTTGATGTAGTCGTACATCTTCATGATCGACCGATCCTAGTACCGAACGTACGACACCTCCGCGATCTGCACACGTTCAGCTCGGTGATGTCCCACGAACTCCGATCTAGCAAAGTGTCGAGGGAGAGTTTCGTCAGCATGATGGCGTGATGATGGTGATGATGATGCTACAGACGTAGTGTCAGTGTCAAAACCGGCGGATCTCAGGTAGGGGGTCCCAACTGTGCGTCTAGGCGGATGGTAACAGGAGACAAGGGACACGATGTTTTTACCCAGGTTCGGGCCCTCTCGATGGAGGTAAAACCCTACTCCTGCTTGATTAATATTGATGATATGGGTAGTACAAGAGTGGATCTACCACGAGATCAAGGAGGCTAAACCCTAGAAGCTAGCCTATGGTATGATTGTTGTAATGGTTGTTCGTCCTACGGACTAAAACCCTCTGGTTTATATAGGCACCAGAGAGGGCTAGGGTTACACAGAGTCGGTTACAATGGTAGGAGATCTACATATCCGTATTGCCAAGCTTGCCTTCCATGCCAAGGAAAGTCCCATCCGGACACGGGACGAAGTCCTCAATCTTGTACCTTCATAGTCTTGGAGTCCGGCCGATGATGATAGTTCGGCTATCCGGACACCCCCTAGTCCAGACTCCTCGGTAGCCCTCTGAACCAGGCTTCAATGACGACGAGTCCAGTAGCATATTGTCTTCAAACATTGCAAGGCGGGTTCCTCTTCGAATAGTTCATAGAAGATTGCGAACACCGGGATAGTGTCCGCTCGCAAAATAAATTCCACATACCACCGTAGAGAATAACATGTACACAAGTTCAATCTCGGCGTATTTTGTGGCGTGACGTCACACCACTACCAAGCCTTTACTTGAATCATTTTTATTATACCACCTCGGTAGCGTTTAGCGAAGTGGTTTCCTTGGCACGTCTTGTCGAAGCAGAGATCGTGTTCCCCTTATTTCGGGATTCCCATCAATACGGACGTGGGTAACCCAACCGCGCCATTGATTGTGGCGCTTGGGAGATAAGCGAGTTTTACCAGGCCGGTGGGGACGCATAGTCTTCCCCCGCCCATATATAAGGGGATAAGGATCCACCTTTTTCACCTACGCCTTCTTCCTCCTTTGCTTATCCATCTCCGCGCACTCGAGCTCCAGCGCCCAAGTCCGCACATCTCGCCTCAACCTTATCCAGCCATGTCCGGAGCGGGAGGCAAGTGGATGGCCTCCTCCGTTACGGAGGGGCACATCGAGAAGCTGCGCGGCGCCGGATACCTGTCCGGTGACATCGCGCACCGGCAGCCCGACGAGGGGCAGCTCATCCCCACCCCCAGGCCCCATGAGAGGGTCGTATTTCTTCCCCACTTCCTCCGTGGACTGGGCTTCCCACTTGACCCCTTCGTCTGGGGGCTCATGTACTACTACGGCCTGGACTTCCACGATCTGGCGCCAAACTTCTTCCTCAACATCTCGGCGTTTATCGTCGTGTGCGAGGCCTTCCTCTGCATCCAGCCCCACTTCGGCTTGTGCTAAAGACCTTCAATGTCAAGCCGAAGGTGGTGAAGGGCGTCCAAGCGGATTGCGGAGGCGCCATGGTGGGAAAAATGCCCAATGTCACTTGGATTGAGGGTGCCTTCGTGGAATCCATCAAAGGGTGGCAATCGGGGTGGTTCTACATCACCGAGCCGCGTGACCCTAAATGGGCAGCGGCCCCCGAGTTCAGATCTGGTACCCCCATGCAGCTCACCTCCTGGAAAGAGAAGGGCTTGCTATGGGGTAGTTCGGAGGAGCTGACCGGACTCGATCTGTCTCAGACCACTCGTGAACAAGAAGCTTAAGCTTGTCAACGTGATCCAGGTCATGCTCGTCCGCCGGATTCTCCCCTGCCAACAACGGGCCTTCAATTTGTGGGAGTTTGATCCGGCACAGCACCGGACCTTGAGCGGGCTCTTCGACACGACGTACGAAGCTGCCTAGAGGGTGTTGTTCAAGGGCGGAGAAGCCCCCGCATCCGCAACTGAAGATCGCGGATTCAGCACGCAGCGCCTGGTCAGCGAGGTAAGCTATGTTATCCTTTATGGGACACTCATTTCTTTCATAGTTTGACTCTTTGTGGGACCTAAACTCCCAATGCCTTTAACAGGACTTGCAGAAGACGCCCGAGACAGTAAGCTAATCGGCTGCCCTTCCAGAAGACCCAGCGGACACCCGTTTGACGGGGCTGCTGGTCCCGGCACTTTACGTGGTGCTGGAGAAGAAGGCCAAGAATAAGGCCACGGGAACCCGAAGGAGTTCCCGGCACCAGGTGGTATCGGACTCATCGTCCGATGACTCTGAGGCGGACTCCTACCCCTAGGAGGAGGAGAAAGAGGCCTCTCCCCCGGCGGGGGGAGAGAAGAAGAGGAAGGCCTCCCCAACGAGGGCGGCCGAAGGGTCCAAGAAAGGACGGACCCTTCCTCCGGACTGGTCCGCCAACGCCGACGACTGCGACGAGGAGTGGCCCTCAAGGGCCAAGCCCCTGGCAAGATCGTAAGTGTCCGAATTCCTGGATGATTTATAACTTCTCCTTTTGCCACATGGTGTCCTTCTAATGCCGCATACAACCTGTAGTCCGGCCAAGGACGATCTTCTTGCTTCGTCGAGCGGGTCCTTGGCTATGTCGAATATGGATTCCCTTCCGACCGCCTCCACCCCTCGTGACACTGATGACGCTGAGGTGGGATCCCAGGAGGGGACCCGCCAGGAGGGGGAGGCTCCGGAGGTGCCACAGGGAAACCTCCCGGACTTCGCACCGAACTCCGCACTAGAACTTGTATTGGTTCTGGAGTCCGGCAGGCGCCCCCTTCGTAAGAAGGGCAAGACTATGACACCGGCGGCCTCCGTCCAACCAGAGGTGCCGGATAACTTGTTGGAGGCGCTCAACGGCGCTTCCATCAAGGAAGAACACCGCACTATCATGAGTGCGGTGATTCAGAAAGTTCAGCTCGCCAAGAGCAAGCTGACCGAAGCCTACAGCAGCCTTCTAACAGGCTTTGAGGTAAGAAATTTAAAATATGTAATATAATACCGCATAGACAGTAGCCCCTGATGCTCGGTTCGGTGTTCAGAAAGAAAAGCCGGACTAAGGATCTAAAAAGATATACGCAGGAGGTATAAAAAATATGTCAATATGGGATGGCAGGCTGCGCTGCTGACCTCTACCGCACTGACTGCGGAGGTCGACGCTTTGAAGCAGAACCTTGAGCGGTCCGAGAGCGAGCTCAGCCGTGCCAAGAAGCAACTCGAGGACAAGGAAGGTGAGTAACACCGTATTAAATTTGTACCTTACAGAAAAGGATTTTGGTTGCAAGAGAAATAACAAGGATAACGTGGGTACCCAGGTCCACGAGCGAGGTGGCGGCCCTGAGGAGGAGGGCGTGTCTTGTGCCGAACATAATGCGGCCGCGGAACGAGCCGAGCGAGAGAAGCAGGAGGCACGGGTGGCGGAGGTGCAGCAAGAGCTTCAGGCTCTCGTGGAGAAGCATGAGAGTTTGGAGCGCGACTCGAAGACTCGAGAGTCCGAGCTTGCATCGGCTCTTGAGAGTGCCAAAGCCGCTAAGGCCGAAGCCCACAAGGCCCTCCAGGAAATCGAGGCGGTGAAGAAAATAGCAGAGGGTAAGGCATTTTTCATGCAAAGCAAGCATGTGAATGTGAATTACCTGTTACTTACCCGAATTGAGCTCTCCAGGGCGTTTGCAGATATGCCTTATGATGTGTCCAATGCTGCCGCTTTCTACCGGGCTAAGGAGGGAGCTCGGCGGAGAAGGTCTTGGTCTCAAGATATCTTTGAGGCCGGACATCCAGTGCTTTTAGCGACCAGTGAAGCAGCTGGTCGAGCTCCTAAGTTAGCCAAACAGGCCATGAAGGGCCTCATAGTTGGTTGTGGCCCAAGGAGGCCATGCTGCGAGCTACCGGCCTGGTGCGGCGGCTGGAGGATCGTCTCCACAGGTGGAAGTCGTCAAGCACTACTTTGATTGAAGGTGCCGTCGGGCCTTGCCGTGCAAAAGTGCATTGGGGCAGGATGGATGCTGAGAAGCTTCTGACGGACGCGCCGCCGGCGGGCAAGGAGTATCGCACGCCCGAAATGTATTATAAGAGTGTCCTGAAGGGTGCCCGCATGATTGCGGATGAGTGCTCCAAAGATGTAATGTTTGAGTAGAATCGCATTATGTTATCCTGTGAGCTGGAAACTGTGTTCATA
Source organism: Aegilops speltoides (assembly GCA_021437245.1). Lineage (NCBI taxonomy): Eukaryota > Viridiplantae > Streptophyta > Magnoliopsida > Poales > Poaceae > Aegilops > Aegilops speltoides. Next base: position 486,735,104 of record CM038142.1, read on the forward strand.
TGCGCTAAGCAACGTTTATTAGTTTAAAATATTACCTTCTGTGCGGCCGTTTATCAAATTTGAGAGATGGCAAGTCGTTGGCTTCATCCCCCATGCCACGAGTGCTGGGGTGTTCGGGATAAACTTGAGCGCTCTTGTTCCCATTATTGGGTCCATCTAGGGAGGCGCTCAACACAACGAACGAGGCAACCGGACTTATAATGCTTGAACACTCTCACTTAGCCATAGAATTCTATAATTTTAAATTTCGGCGAAGCCCCTAGTGTTGGAAGACCGAGTTGAGGCGCTATCACGCTGGGCGGACAAAGCCGGCTCCTCGCTCTAAGCGGCATAAGTCTTTAGGGACTCGAAAAGACCTCTCGAACAGCGACCAGCTCTCGCCTTATCATGACGGTCAGTTTTAGCTTTCTCCACTAAGGCGCTCGCCCAGCTCAACCGGAGTGCAATCGCAGTGGTTCTCCCAGTGCTACCTTAGCCGATAAAATGGAATGTAAGGTACCAAAACATGGGAGCCGGGCAAACCCAACTATTGACCCAAGACATGATTCGAAGCTGATGCATATAATGCTATAAGTTCGGGGTGCCACACTTGTGAAAGTGTTCGGACTTATCACACCATAATGCGGGGAACTTAAGCCCCTGGTGTATTTGGCCGTACCAAAGTGTATGGATGCAGCATGTCATAAATGAACATATATATAAGAAAGAAATGCAATTATAAGCGAAAAGCGATGCATTGTTTATTCAAGGAGTTATGCGATGAATGCAGAATGATACAAATAGTGCGGTAAGCAAGGGGTAAGACTATTAAACATGTCCCCCTCCAGGGGTAGGCTTGCGGAATGGTGTATGAAAACGGATTTAATGCTCGTAATGGAGACCACCTGGATACTCGTCGTAGCCCTTCTTCTCCCCTGGCTGTTGCATCGTGTGTTCGGCAGGTCTACTGCTGGACAGGGCCTCTGGTGAACGGAGTCCTGTAGGTAAGAAAAGAAAAAAAGTGACACACTTGGGAGCCCCTGGTGTGGTTGAGCCGCACTCTGGGCCTGTCGTGGTCGTGCCCCTCCCCCTATGCCCATGGTATCTTCGGAGCGTAATGATGTACGCGAAGGACTAGTCTTGCAATTGTGCAAGGGCTGGGGTTGGGGCCGCATTGCTACGCATGCTCGGAACGTGCCAGGTGGTCTTGCTGTAGGTTACTCCGGCGCGGCAGCGGTGTCCGCCGCTTAATGCCGGACTCAAGAATTGCCTTAAGAGGCTGCTCAGATTTATACGCGCGAGCCGCTATGTGTTCCTCCGTTCGGAGGAGCGTTGATGTTTCGCTGACCGTGATGACTCCTCGAGGGCCTGGCATCTTGAGCTTGAGGTATGCGTAGTGCGGCACCGCGTTGAACTTTGCAAATGCGGTTCTTCCGAGCAGAGCATGATAGCCGCTGCGGAATGGGACTATGTCGAAGATTAACTCCTCGCTTCGGAAGTTATCCGGGGATCCGAAGACCACTTCCAGTGTAACCGAGCCTGTACAATTGGCCTCTACACCTGGTATGACGCCTTTGAAGGTCGTCTTTGCGGGTTTAATCCTTGAGGGGCCTATGCCCATCTTGCGCACTGTATCTTGATAAAGCAAGTTCAGGCTGCTGCCGCCGTCCATCAAGACTCTAGTGAGGTGAAATCCATCGATGATTGGGTCTAAAACCAATACGGCGAATCCGCCATGGCGGATACTGGTGGGGTGGTCCCTTCGATCAAAAGTGATCGGGCAGGAGGACCATGGGTTGAACTTTGGGGCGACTGGCTCCATCGCGTATACGTCCCTGAGTGCACGCTTCCGCTCCCTCTTGGGTATGTGAGTTGCGTATATCATGTTCACCGTCCGCACTTGTTGGGGGAAACCATTCTGTCCTCTGTTGTTCGGGGGCCGGGTCTCTTCCTCGTCATCGCTATGCAGCCCCTTGTCATTGTTTTCGGCAATTAACTTGCCTGCCTGCTTAAATACCCAAAATCCCTGTTGGTGTGATTAGCTGGCTTTTCGGGGGTGCCATGTATCTGGCAAGAGCGGTCGAGTATTCGGTCCAAATTGGACGGACCCGGAGTAGTTCTTTTGAATGGCTTTTTCCGCTGACCGAATTTGGAGCCTCTGAATCCGGCGTTAACTGTTGTATCCTCAGTGTTATCACCGTGAACGCGGCATTTGGTTTTGTTGCGACGCACCTGCCATTGCGGTCCTTGTTATCCGGACTGCGTAATTTTCTTTGAGGTTATTATTGCGGGCTAGCTAGCTGTCCTCTCCATGTGAAGCGGGTCATGAGTGATGTGAGGGCTGCCATGGATTTTGGCTTTTCCTGTCCTAAGTGCGGGCCAGCCACTTGTCGCGGATGTTATGTTTGAAGGCTGCGAGGGCCTCCGCATCCGGACGGTCGGCGATTTGATTTTTCTTTGTTAAGAACCGTGTCGAATCTATCCGCCGATTCGTCTGGCTGCTGAATTATGTGGCTTAGGTCATCGGCGTCGGTGGTCGCACATATGTGCCCCGAAGTTGTCAAGGAATGTGGCTTCGTGTCCTCCCAACACCCAATTGACTCTGGCGGCAAGCTGTTAAGCCAATGCCGAGCTGGTCCTTTAAGCTTGAGTGGGAGATATTTGATGGCGTGAAGATCGTCACCGCGGGCCATGTGGATATGAAGGAGATAGTCTTGATCCAAACCGCGGGTCTGTTGTGCCATCGAGGATTCAATGTTCACGGGTTTAAACCCTTGAGGATTTGATGATCCATTACTTCATCCGTGAAGCATAGTGGGTGTGCGGCGCGTCTATATTGGGCAATATCGTGACGTAGCTCGAGCGAGCTTTGTCTACTGTGTTCGGCCCGGCCGGAGTTGCTGTATCCGGTGCGACGGTAGTCGTCACGCATCATGGGGCGCCCACGTTATCCGTAGATCGATCTTGATTGTCTTGCCTTGTCCTCCAATATGTCTCGCAAGTCCAGCGCATTCCCCCGTGGCTTCGTGCTTCTCGAGCGGTGCCGGGGTACGGTTCTGGCAGAGGGTCTAGAGGCCTCTCTGTCGCGGCCACGAGGTGGTCGGTCTGCCGTATTGTGCGCTGGTCATGAAGGTTTATATGCCTCCTCTAATCGGGGGAGCAACTTGCGTTTTGGGTAGCTTTTGGAGGGGCGTTCGAGTTCATGCTCTTCGGCCGCAAGGACTTCAGTCCATCTGTCGGCCAACAGGTCTTGATCAGCTCAAAGCTATTGCTGCTTTTTCTTTAGGCTGTTCGCCGTGGCCATTAGCCTGCGTTTAAAATGCTCTTGCTCGACGGGATCCTCGGGCACGACGAATTCGTCGTCGTTGAGGCTTGCCTCGTCTCCGGAGGGAGGCATGTAATTATCATCCTCTACCTCTTAAATCCGCCGCTCCCGTGAGGGCTGGCTTCTCCGTCCTCTGTGCGAGAATCTTCTTTGGAGGGGGTTGTCTTCGGCACTCTCTGGGGTGTTATTATCTCCGGTGCCGGAATCTCCATTCTTGTTGTGGCGGGAGTTAGAGCGACGCCGCTAACGCCGGCGCTTGGGCTGTTTCTTGGAGGAGCCTTCCTCCGCTGCATCCTCGCCGTTTCCATCCTTTGGGATGTCCACCATGTATATGTCGTATCACAAGGTGGTCTTCCAGTGCCCCGTAGGCGCTGGTTCTTAGTCGTCTCCGGCATCGTCGTCCATACTGTCGATGTCTTGAGTCGTAATCTAACATGTCGGTTAGATAAATCGATAGTGGCTACAAAGTGGGTGGTGGGTGGGCTTTGAATTTCTTCGTCGTCCGAATCCCAACCGTCGACCTTGATCCGGCGAGGGCTCTCTGATAAGTAGAGATACTTTAGCGAATTCAGGATGTCGCCAAAGGGTGAGTCTTGAAAGATGTCATGGCGGTGAACTCCATGATCGGCGCCAATCGGATTCAATTGGTAGGGCGCAGGAGGTTGAGTCCGGCGAGGAGTCCGCACCTCGAGTCACGAGCTTTACAAGGGACAAGGTCATGATTCGGCTCCATCGCCGAGAGGTTGCAGCCCCGAGGCGGTGTCTAGCCACCCGTCCTTGATCTGCTGCGGATCGGCTCGAACTAAGGGTCGGAGCGGACTCATGTCTTGACCTCGTGGCCTTTGTCCGCAACAGAGCTAAATCATGCCCATCGTGATGATGTGGCGCTCGGTGTGGCTCGAATCCGTTGAAGATCAAGTCTCCGCGGATGTCGGCCGTGAAGTTTAGACTTCAAATCTGACCGACGGCGGGGCGTAGCTTCGATCTGCTCCGGATGGCCAGCGAATTGGCCCATGATGCAAAGCCGCCGAATCTGAAGATCTGTCCGGGGAGAAAAGTCTCACCCTGGACTGCGTCGTTGTTGATGATCGAAGGAGCCATCAAGCCAATTAGTGACGACACAGAGGAACTCTCAATGAAAGCACCAATGTCGGTGTCAAAACCGGCAGATCTCGGGTAGGGGGTCCCGAACTGTGCGTCTAGGCGGATGGTAACATGAGACAAGGGACACGATGTTTTACCTGTGTTCGGGCCCTCTCGATGGAGGTAAAACCCTACTCTGCTTGATTAATATTGATGATATGGGTAGTACAAGAGTGGATCTACCACGAGATCAAGGAGGCTAAACCCTAGAAGCTAGCCTATGGTATGATTGTTGTAATGGTTGTTCGTCCTAACGGACTAAAACCCTCTGGTTTATATAGGCACCGGAGAGGGCTAGGGTTACCAGAGTCGGTTACAATGGTAGGAGATCTACATATCCATATTGCCAAGCTTGCCTTCCACGCCAAGGAAAGTCCCATCCGGACACGAGACGAAGTCTTCAATCTTGTACCTTCATAGTCTTGGAGTCCGGCCGATGATGATAGTTCGGCTATCCGGACACCCCCTAGTCCAGGACTACCTCACGTAGGGCTTCGCCTAAGCACCACAACGATATGACCGAGGTGGATTATGGTGGAGGGGGGCACCGAACACGGCTAAGAGATCAATGTTCAACTTGTGTGTCTATGGGGTGCCCCCTCCCCCATATATAAATGAGTGGAGGAGGGGGAGAGGGCCGGCCTCCTAGGCAAGCCCAAGGGGGGATTCCTACTCCCGGTGGGAGTAGGATTCCCCCTTCCCTAGTTGGAGTAGGAGAGGAAAGGAAGGGGGAGAAGGAGAGAAGGAAAGGTGGGCCGGCCCCCTTCCCAATTCGGATTGGGCTTGGGGGGGCACCTTGGCCGCCTCCTCCTCCTTTCCACTAAGGCCCAATAAGGCCCACTGACTCCGCGGGGGGTTCCAGTAACCTCCCGTTACTCCGATAAATGGCCGAACTCACCCGGAACCATTTCGACGTCCAAACATAGCCATCTGATACGTCTCCAACGTATCTACTTTTCCAAACACTTTTGCCCTTGTTTTGGACTCTAACTTGCATGATTTGAATGAAACTCACCCGAACTGAAACTCACCCTTGTTTTGGACTCGAACTTGCCATGGTATTATTTTTGTGCAGAAACAAAAGTTCTCGGAATGACCTGAAAACCCACGAAGATTACTTTTGGAAAATATAAAAAATACTGGCGAAAGAATCAAGGTCAGGGGGCCCACACCCTGTCCACGAGGGTGGGGGCGCACCCCCTTCCCCTGGGCGTGGCCCCTGCCTCATGGGCCCCCTGAATGGCCACTGACCTCAACTCCAACTCTATATATTTGCTTTCGTGGAGAGAAAAATCAGAGAGAAAGTTTCATTGCGTTTTACGATACAGAGCTGCCGCCAAGCCCTAATCTCTCTCGGGAGGGCTGATCTGGAGTCCGTTCGGGGCTTTGGAGAGGGGGATCCGTCACCGTCGTCATCATCAACCATCCTCCACACCAATTTCATGATGCTCACCGCCGTGCATGAGTAATTCCATCATAGGCTTGCTGGACGGTGATGGGTTGGATGAGATTTACCATGTAAGCAAGTTAGTTTTGTTAGGGTTTGATCCCTAGTATCCACTATGTTCTGAGATTGATGTTGCTATGACTTTGCTATGCTTAATGCTTGTCACTAGGGCCCGAGTGACATGATTTCAGATCTGAACCTATTATGCTTTCATGAATATATGTGAGTTCTTGATCCTATCTTGCAAGTCTATAGTCACCTATTATGTGTTATGATCCGACAAACCCGAAGTGACAATAATCGGGATACTTCTCGGTGATGACCGTAGTTTGAGGAGTTCATGTATTCACTATGTTTTAATGCTTTGGTCCGGTACTCTATTAAAAGGAGGCCTTAATATCCCTTAGTTTCCACTAGGACCCCGCTGCCATGGGAGGGTAGGACAAAAGATGTCATGCAAGTTCTTTTCCATAAGCACGTATGACTATATTCAGAATACATGCCTACATTACATTGATGAACTAGAGCTAGTTCTGTGTCACCCTATGTTATAACTATTGCATGAGGAATCACATCCGACATAATTATACATCACTGATCCAATGCCTACGAGCTTTTCACATATTGTGCTTTGCTTATTTACTTTACAGTTGCCACTGTTACAATTACTACAAAACTGCTATCATTACCTTTGCTACTATTATCGTTACTTTCATACTACTTTGCTACTAAATACTTTGCTGTAGATACTAAGTTATCTAGGTGTGGTTGAATTGACAACTCAACTGCTAATACTTGAGAATATTCTTTGGCTCCCCTTGTGTCGAATCAATAAATTTGGGTTGAATACTCTACCCTCGAAAACCGTTGCGATCCCCTATACTTGTGGGTTATCCAGACTATTTTCTGGCGCTGTTGCCGGGGAGCATAGCTCTATTCTTTGAGTCACTTGGGATTTATATCTGCTGATCACTATGAGGAACTTGAAAGACTAAAGAACTAAGATTTTTCCCTCAACTACGAGGGGAGGTAAGGAACTGCCATCTAGCTCTGCACTAGATTCTCCTTCCGTTTTGAGTAAGCTTGCGACACCTAAACCTGCTACTGCTATGAATTCTGATATGTCGCATGTTATTGACGATGCCACTTCTGCTATGCATATTACTTATGATGAAACTACTTCTGTGCTTGACACTACTTTGCCATTAGGTGAATTTCTAGATGAACAACTTGCTAGGGTTAGAGAGAATGAAATTATTGAAGATGATATTATTGAAGATAGTGATGATGAAGGTTCTCCCCCTAAATATGAATTGCCTGTTGTTCCTGAGGGCTATGTTATGGATGAAGAAACTGCTAGAGATCTTCTTGCTTGCAATGATAGATCTGATCTTAAGAAGTTATTAGCTAAACTTAAACAGAAATCTCTAAATGCTAGAATGAAATATGACCCTGCTTTTGCTACTTCACCTATCTTTGTTACTCATAAGGATTATGAATTCTCTGTCGATCCTGAGATAATTACTTTGGTTGAATCTGATCCTTTTTATGGCAACAAATCTGAAATTGTTATGGCACATCTTACTAAGTTAAATGATATAGCCACCCCGTTCACTAATGATGAGAAATCTTGCTATTATTATATCCTTAAGATATTTCCGTTCTCATCAAAGGGTGATGCTAAAACTTGGTTTAATTCTCTTGATCCTGGTTGTGTGTCTAGTCCCCAGGATATGATTTATTACTTCTCTGCTAAAGATTTCCCTACTCATAAGAAACAAGCTGCCTTGAGGGAAATATATAATTTTGTGCAAATTGAAGAAGAGAGTCACGCACAAGCTTGGGGAGGCTTCTCCGATTACTTATTGCTTTGCCTGATCATCCTCTTAAGAAAAATGAAACACTTGATATCTTTTATAATGGACTAACCGATGCTTCCAAGGACCACTTGGATAGTTGTGATGGTTGTGTTTTCAGGGAAAGAACTGTCGACCAAGCTGAATTGTTATTGAATAATATGTTGACTATGTTGGGGAACGTAGTAATTTCAAAAAAATTCCTACGCACACGCAAGATCATGGTGATGCATAGCAACGAGCGGGGAGAGTGAGTCCACGTACCCTCGTAGACCGAAAGCGGAAGCGTTAGCACAAAGCGGTTGATGTAGTCATACGTCTTCAAGATCCAACCAATCCAAGTACCGAACGTACGGTGCTACGTCTTGAGCTTGCGTTGGTTTTCCTTGAAGAGGAAAGGGTGATGCAGCAATAGTAGCGTAAGTATTTCCCTCAGTTTTTGAGAACCAAGGTATCAATCCAGTAGGAGGGTCCTCAAAAGTCCCACGCACCTACACAAACAAACAAAGAACTTGCAACCAACGCAATAAAGGGGTTGTCAATACCTTCACGGCCACTTGCAAAAGTGAGATCTAATAGAGATAGTATGGTAAGATACATATATTTTTGGTATTTATAATATAGATGCAAAAAGTAAAGATGCAAATAAAAGTAGATTGGAAGCAAATATGATAAAGGACAGACCCAGGGGCCATAGGTTTCACTAGAGGCTTCTCTCAAGATAGCGTAAGTATTACGGTGGGTGAACAAATTATTGTCGAGCAATTGATAGAAAAGCGAATAATTATGAGATTATCTAGGCATGATCATGTATATAGGCATCACATCCGCAACAAGTGGACCGACTCCTGCCTGCATCTACTACTATTACTCCACACATCGACCGACTCCTGCCTGCATCTAGACTATTAAGTTCATAAGAACAGAGTAACGCATTAAGCAAGATGACATGATGTAGAGGGATAAACTCATGCAATATGATATAAACCCCATCTTTTTATCCTCGATGGCAACAATACAATACGTGCCTTGCAACCCCTAACATCCTTTGGGTAAGGACACCACAAGATTGAACCCAAAGCTAAGCACTTCTCCCATGGCAAGAAAGATCAATCTAGTAGGCCAAACCAAATTGATAATTCGAAGAGACTTGCAAAGATAACTCAATCATACATAAAAGAATTCAGAGGAGATTCAAATATTTCTCATAGATAAACTTGATCATAAACCCACAATCCATCTGATCTCGACAAACACACCGCAAAAAGAGTTTACATCGAATAGATCTCCACAAGAGAGGGGGAGAACATTGTATTGAGATCCAAAAAGAGAGAACAAGCCATCTAGCTAATAACTATGGACCCAAAGGTCTGTGGTAAACTACTCACAACTCATCGGAGGGGCTATGGTGTTGATGTAGAAGCCCTCCGTGGTCGATTCCCCCCTCGTGAGCCTGGCGAAGGCTCCAAGATGGGATCTCACGGATCTGAAGGTTACGGCAGTGGAAATTGTGTTTTGTTGGCTCCCTGGATGTTTTCGGGGTACGTAGGCTTATATAGGAGGAAGAAGTACGTCGGTGGCCGCCCGAGGGGCCCACAAGACAGGGGGCGCGCCCTACAGGGGGGCGCCCTACCCTCTCGTGGCCGCCTCGACTGCTTCTTGACTTGCACTCCAAGACCTCTAGATCACGTTTGTTCCAAAAATCACGCTCCCGAAGGTTTCATTCCGTTTGGACTCCGTTTGATATTCCTTTTCTTCGAAATACTGAAATAGGCAAAAAAACAGCAATACGGGCTGGGCCTCCGGTTAGTAGGTTAGTCCCAAAAATGATATAAATGTGTAAAATAAAGCCCATAGCCATCCAAAAGGGGTAATATAATAGCATGGAACAATCAAAAATTATAGATACGTTGGAGACGTATCAAGCATCCCCAAGCTTAATTCCTGCTCGTCCTCGAGTAGAAATGATAAAAAAGAAATTTTTGATGTGGAATGCTACCTAGCATAATTCTCAATGTAATTTTCTTTATTGTGGCATGAATGTTCAGATCCAAATGATTCAAAATAAAAGTTCATATTGATAAAGGAAATAGTAACACTTCAAGCATACTAATCAAAGTAATCATGTCTTCTCAAAATAACATGGCAAAAGAAAGTTCATCCCTACAAAATCATATAGTTAGGCTATGCTTCATTTTCGTCACACAAAGATGTTCCCAACTTCTATACCCCCGATGACAAGCCAAGCAATTGTTTCATACTTAAATAATCTCAAACTTTTTCAACCTTCATGCAATACATGAGCGTGAGCCATGGATATAGAACTATGGGTGGAATAGAATATGATGATTGGGATTGTGTGGAGAAGACAAAAAAGGAGAAAGTCTCACATTGACGAGGATAATCAACGGGCTATGGAGATGCCCATCAATTGATGTCAACATGAGGAGTAGGGATTGCCATGCAACAGATGCACTAGAGCTATAAATGAATGCTCAACAAAAGAAAACTAGTGGGTGTACATCCAACTTGCTTGCTCAGGAAGACCTAGGGCATTTGAGGAAGCCCATCGTAGGAATATACAAGCCAAGTTCCATAATGAAAAATTCCCACTAGTATAAAAAAGACAACTTATGAGACTCACTATATGAAAAACATGGTGCTACTTTGAAGCACAATATATGAGACTCACTACATGAAGAACAAGGTGCTACTTTGAAGCACAAGTGTGGAAAAATAGATAGTAACATTGCCCCTTTTATTTTTCTTATTTTTTTTCTTTTCATTTTTTTCCTTTTCTTTTTTTTTCTTTGGCCTTTCCTTTTTTTTGGACAATGTTCTAATAATGATGATCATCACACTCCTATTGATTACAACATATGAATTACAACTCGCAACTAGAACAAGATATGACTCTATATGAATGCCTCCGGCGGTGTACCGGGATGGTGCAATGAATCAAGAGTGACATGTATGAAAAATTATGCATGGTGGCTTTGCCACAAATATGATGTCAACTACATGATCATGCAATGGCAATATGACAAAAGTAAAGTATGTCATGATGATGATGAACAGAATGGTGGAAAGTTGCATGGCAATATATCTCGGAATGGCTATGGAAATGCCATAATAGGTAGGTATGGTAGCTGTTTTGAGGAAGATATAAGGAGGTTTATGTGTGATAGAGCGTATCGTATCACGGGGTTTGGATGCACCGGCGAAGTTTGCACCAACTCTCAAGGTGAGAAAGGGCAATGCACGGTATCGAAGAGGCTAGCAATGGCGGAAAGGTAAAAGTGCGTATAATCCATGGACTCAACATTAGTCAAAAGAACTCATATACTTATTGCAAAAATTTAGAAGTCATCAAAAATCAAGCACTACGCGCATGCTCCTAGGGGATTGATTGGTAGGAAAAGACCATCGCTCGTCCCCGACCGCCACTCATAAGGATGCACAAGCCAGGTACACTTCATGTTTCAAATTTGTTACACAACTTTAACCATATGTGCATGCTACGGGACTTGCTAACTTCAACACAAGCATTCTTTAAATTCATAATCACCCAACTAGCACGACTTTAATATCACTACCTCCATATCTCAAAACAATTATCAAGTATCAAATTGATCATAGCATCCAATTCACTTCCTATGATAGTTTTTATTATACCCAACTTGGATGCCTACCATTCTAGGACCAATTTATAACCAAAGCAAATACCATGATGTTCTAAAAGACTCTCAAAAAGATATAAGCGAAGCACTAGAGCAAAAACTATCGCTCAAAAGATATAAGTGAAGTACATAGAGTATTCTAGCAAATTCAATCAAGTAGGCTTCTCCCAAAAGGTGTGTACAGCACGTATGATTGTGGTAAACTAAAAAGCAAAGACTAATATAATACACGACGCTCCAAGAAAAACACATATCATGTGGCGAATAAAAATATAGCTCCAAGTAAAGTTACCAATGAACAAAGACGAAAGAGGGGATGCCTTCCCGAGGCATCCCCAAGCATAGGATTTTGGCTATTCTTGAATATCTTGGGGTGCCATGGGCATCCCAAAGCTTAGCCTCTTGCCACTCCTTATTCCACAGTCCATAAAAAGCTTTACCCAAAACTTGAAAACTTCACAACACAAAACTCAACAGGAAATCTTATAAGCTCCGTTAGTGAAAAAAACAACAACCACATAAGGTACTGTAATGAACTCATTATTTATTTATTTTGGTGTTAAACCTACTGTATTCCAACTTCTCTATGGTTTATAAACTATTTTACTAGCCATAGATGCATCAAAATAAGCAAACAACACACGAAAAACAGAATCTGTCAAAAACAGAACAGTCTGTAGCAATCTATAACTAATGCAAACTTCTGGAACTTTAAAAATCCTACCAAAATAGGAAGTAGTTGATAATTTTTCTATTGATCATAATCAAAAAGAATCAACGCAAAATCACATTTATGTGGTTTAACAAAACTAAATTCGTGCGAGCAAAGTTTCTGTTTTTCAGCAGAATCAAATCAACTATCATCATAGGTTATCCTATAGGTTCTACTTGGCACAAACACTAATTTAAAGATAAAAACACATCTAAACAGAAGGTAGATGCAAGATTTATTACTAAACAGGAACAAAAACAAAAAACATAAATAAAATTGGGTTGCCTCCCAACTAGCGCTATCGTTTAACGCCCCTAGCTAGGCATAAAAGCGAAGATAGATCTAAGTAGTGCCATCTTTGGCACTAAATTCATAAGTAGCCCGCATGATAGATTCATAAGGTAATTTGACTTTATTTATTGGAAAGTGCTCCATGCCTTTCTTTAATGGAAATTGGAATCTAATATTCCCTTCCTTCATATCCATAATCGCACCAATCGTTCTAAGGAAAGGTCTACCAAGAATAATAGGGCAAGAAAGATTGCAATCTATATCAAGAACGATAAAATCTACGGGCACCAAATTTTTATTTGCAACAATGAGAACATCATTGACACTTCCCATTGGATTTTTAATGGTGGAATCCGCAAGGTGCAAATTTAAAGAGCAATCATCAAGATCATGGAAACCTAGAATATCACATAAAGTTTTCGGAATCGTGGAAACACTAGCACCCAAATCACACAAAGCAAAACGCTCATGATCTTTAATTCTAATCTTATAGTAGGTTCCCACTCATCATTAAGTTTTCTAGGTATAGAAACTTCCAAATTAAGTTTTTCATCATAAGATTGCATCAAGGCATCAACGATATGTTTGGTAAAAGCTTTATTTTGACTATAAGCATGAGGAGAATTAACAACGGATTGCAACAAGGAAATACAACCTTATAAAGAACAATTATCATAATCAAATTCCTTGAAATCCGAGATAGTGGGTCAATGCTATTTAAAGTCATGATTCTCCAATCCCACTTTTACCAAATTTAGCATCAAGATCTAAAAACACCGAATTCTTGGGACGCCTTCTAGGTAAAGTTGACTCATCATTAGTCCCATAATTATCAAGATTCATATTGCAAAACAAAGATCTAATAGGAAACGCATCAATAACTTTAAGATCTTCATCACTATTTTCATGGAAACTAGAAGAACGTGCCTTTACAAAGCAATCTTTCTTAGCACACAATCTAGCGGTTCTTTCCTTGCACTCATCAATGGAAATTTCATGGCTTTGAGAGACTCATTGATATCATGCTTAGGAGGAGAAGATCTAAGTTTAAGAGAATCAACATCAAGCGAAAGTCTATCAACATTCCTAGCCAAATCATCAACTTTGAGCATTTTTTCTTCAAGCAAAGCATTAAAATTCTTTGGAGAAATCATAAATTCTTTCACACTATTCTCAAAATCAGAGGGCATCTTATTAAAATTACCATAAGAATTATTGTAGGAATTTCCATAATTATTAGAGGAATTACTAGGGAATGGTCTAGGATTAAAGTTTCCTCTATAAGCATTGTTTCCAAAACTATTCCTACCAACAAAATTCACATCCATAGATTCATTATTATTCTCAATCAAAGTAGACAAAGGCATATCATTGGGATCAAAAGGAGCACTCTTAGTAGCAAATAATTTCATAAGTTCATCCATCTTTCCACTCAAAACATTAATTTCTTCTATAGCATGCACTTTTTTACTAGTAGATCTTTCGGTGTGCCATTGAGAATAATTAGCCATAATATTATCAAGAAGTTTTGTAGCATCTCCTCACGTGATTTCCATAAACATGCATCCCGTGGCCGAATCTAAAAGATTTCTAGAAGCAAAGTTCAAACCGGCATAAATTTTTTGTATGATCATCCATAAATTCAAACCATGAGTAGGGCAATTGTGAATCATCAATTTCATTCTTTCCCAAGATTGGGAAATATGCTCATGATCAAGTTGTTTAAAATTCATAATATCGTTCCTAAGAGTGATGATCTTAGCGGGAGGAAAATACTTAGAAATAAAAGCATCTTTGCACTTGTTCCAAGAATCAATACTATTTTTAGGCAAAGACGAAAACCAAACTTTAGCACTATCTCTAAGTGAAAACGGAAATAACTTCAATTTAACAATATTGTTATCCGTATCTTTCTTATTTTGCATATCACACAAATCAACATTAGATGATTAGCGGCATCTTCACTAGGAAGGCCGGCGAATTGATCTTTCATAACAAGATTCAGCAAAGCAATATTGATTTCACAAGACTCAACATCATTAAGAGGAGCAATCGGAGTACTAAGGAAATCATTATTATTGGTATTCGAGAAATCACACAATTTGGTATTATCTTGTGCCATGGCAACAAGTAATCCAACACACAAGCAAACAGAAAAGGCAAGCGAAAGAGAGAGGAGGAGATTGGGAATGAGAGGGTGAATAAAACGGCAAGGGTGAAGTGGGGGAGAGGAAAACGAGAGGCAAATGGCAAATAATGTAAATCCGAGGGAGATTAGTTTGTGATGGGTACTTGGTATGTCTTGACTTGAGTGAAGACCTCCACGGCAACGGCGCCAGAAATCCTTCTTGCTACGTCTTGAGCTTGAGTTGGTTTTTCTTGAAGAGGAAAGGGTGATGCAGCAATAGTAGCGTAAGTATTTCCCTCAGTTTTTGAGAACCAAGGTATCAATCCAGTAGGAGGCTCCTCAAAAGTCCCACGCACCTACACAAACAAACAAAGAACTCATAACCAACGCAATAAAGGGGTTGTCAATCCCTTCCGGTGGTCCCGGTACAATACCGGTGACCCCCGAAACTTTCCCGATGGCCGAAACTTGACTTCCTATATATGAATCTTTACCTCCGGACCATTCTGGAACTCCTCGTGATGTTCGGGATCTCATCCAGGACTTCAAACAACTTTCGGGTTACTGCATACTAATATCTCTTCAACCCTAGCATCACCGAACCTTAAGTGTGTAGACCCTATGGGTTCGGGAGACATGCAGACATGACCGAGACGCCTCTCTGGTCAATAACCAACAACGGGATCTGGATACCCATGTTGGCTCCCACATGCTCCTCGATGATCTCATCGGATGAACCACGATGTCGAGGATTCAATCAACCACGTATACAATTCCCTTTGTCAATTGGTACGTTACTTGCCCGAGACTCGATCGTCGGTATCCCAATACCTCGTTCAATCTCGTTACCGGCAAATCACTTTACTCGTACCGTAATGCATGATCCCGTGACCAGACACTTGGTCACATTGAGCTCATTATGATGATGCATTACCGAGTGGGCCCAGAGATACCTCTCCGTCATACGGAGTGACAAATCGATCTCGATTCGTGCCAACCCAACAGACACTTTCGGAGATACCCGTAGTGCACCTTTATAGTCACCCAGTTACGTTGTGATGTTTGGCACACCCAAAGCACTCCTACGGTATCCGGGAGTTGCACAATCTCATGGCCGAAGGAAATGATACTTGACATTTGGAAAAGCTCTAGCGAAACGAACTACACGATCTTTGTGCTATGCTTAGGATTGGGTTTTGTCCATCACATCATTCTCCTAATGATGTGATCCCGTTATCAATGACATCCAATGTCCATAGTCAGGAAACCATGACTATTTGTTGATCAACGAGCTAGTCAACTGGAGGCTCACTAGGGACTTGTTGTGGTCTATGTATTCACACATGTATTATGATTTCCAGATAATACAATTATAGCATGAACAATAGACAATTATCATGAACAAAGAAATATAATAATAACCATTTTATTATTGCCTCTAGGGCATATTTCCAATAGTCTCCCACTTGCACTAGAGTCAATAATCTAGTTACATTGTGATGTATCGAACACCCATTGCGTTCTGGTGTTGATCATGTTTTGCTCTAGGGAGAGGTTTAGTCAATGGATCTGCTACATTCAGATCCGTATGTACTTTACAAATATCTGCTCCATCTTGAACATTTTCACGGATGGAGTTGAAGCGACGCTTGATGTGTCTGGTCTTCTTGTGAAACCTGGGCTCCTTGGCAAGTGCAATAGCTCCAGTGTTGTCACAGAAGAGTGTGATCGGCCCTGACGCATTGGCTATGACTCCTAGGTCGGTGATGAACTCCTTCACCCAGATAGCTTCATGTGCTGCCTCCGAGGCTGCCATGTACTCCCCTTCACATGTAGATCCCGCCACGACGCTCGCTTGTAAACTGTATCACCATCGCCCATAGATTGAGTATTTGGAGCTTGCATACCTTATTAGCATTCTTAGGGTCGACAAAACCTTCCGCTGCATCATATCGATTCTTCCTTAAGATGACCGTTAAGGAATGCCGTTTTGACGTCCATTTGCCATATCTCATAATCATAGTATGCGGCAATTGCTAACATGATTCGGACGGACTTCAGCTTCGCTACGGGAGAGAATGCCTCATCGTAGTCAATCCCTTGAACTTGTCGATAACCCTTAGCGACAAGTCGAGCTTTATAGATGGTAACATTACCATCTGCGTCCGTCTTCTTCTTAAAGATCCATTTGTTTTCTATCGCTCGCCGATCATCGGGCAAGTCTGTCAAAGTCCATACTTTGTTTTCATACATGGATCCTATCTCAGATTGCATGGCTTCAAGCCATTTGTTGGAATCTGGGCCCGCCATTGCTTCTTCATAGTTTGAAGGTTCACCGTTCTCTAACAACATGATTTCCAGGACAGGGTTGCCATACCACTCTGGTGTGGAACGTGTCCTCATGGACCTACGAAGTTCAGTAGTAACTTGATCCGAAGTACCTTGATCATCATCATTAGTTTCCTCTCTTGTAGGTGCAGGCACCACAGGAACATCTTCCTGAGCTGCGCTACTTATCGGTTCAAGAGGTAGTACTTCATCAAGTTCCACTTTCCTCCCACTTACTTCTCTCGAGAGAAACTCTTTCTCCAGAAAGGACCCGTTCTTGGCAACAAAGATCTTTCCCTCAGATCTTAAGTAGAAGGTATACCCAATGGTTTCCTTAGGGTGTCCTATGAAGACACATTTGTCCAACTTCGGTTCGAGCTTTTCAGGTTGAAGTTTCTTGACATAAGCATCATATCCCCAAACTTTTAGAAATGACAGCTTAGGTTTCTTCCCAAACCATAATTCATACGGTGTCGTCTCAACGGATTTAGACGGTGCCCTATTTAAAGTGAATGTAGCTGTCTCTAGAGCGTATCCCCAAAATGATAGCGGTAAATCGGTAAGTGACATCATAGATCGCACCGTATCCAATAGAGTGCGATTACGACATTCGGACACGCCGTTACGCTGAGGTGTTCCGGGCGGCGTGAGTTGTGAAACGATTCCACATTTCCTTAAGTGCGTACCAAATTCGTGACTTAAATATTCTCCCCCATGATCTGATCGTAAGAACTTTATCTTTCAGTCACATTGATTCTCTACCTCATTCTGAAATTCCTTGAACTTTTCAAAGGTCTCAGACTTGTGTTTCATCAAGTAGACATACCCATATCTGCTCAAGTCATCAGTGAGAGTGAGAACATAACGATATCCTCCGCGAGCCTCAACGCTCATTGGACCGCACACATCAGTATGTATGATTTCCAATAAGTTGGTTGCCCGCTCCATTGTTCCGGAGAACGGAGTGTCGGTGTCAAAACCGGCGGATCTCGGGTAGGGGGTCCCGAACTGTGCATCTAGGCGGATGGTAACAGGAGACGAGGGACACGATGTTTTACCTGTGTTGGGCCCTCTCGATGGAGGTAAAACCCTACGCCCTGCTTGATTAATATTGATGATATGGGTAGTACAAGAGTGGATCTACCACGAGATCAAGGAGGCTAAACCCTAGAAGCTAGCCTATGGTATGATTGTTGTAATGTATGTTGTGTCCTACGGACTAATGCCCTCCGGTTTATATAGACATCGGAGGAGGCTAGGGTTACACAGAGTCGGTTACAATGGTAGGAGATGTACATATCCGTATCGCCAAGCTTGCCTTCCACGCCAAGGAAAGTCCCATCCGGACATGGGATGGAGTCTTCAATCTTCTATCTTCGTAGTCTTGGAGTCCGTGGACGATGATAGTCCGGCTGTCCGGACACCCCTAGTCCAGACTCCTCGGTAGCCCTCGAACCGGGCTTCAATGACGATAAGTCCGGTAGCGCATAATGTTCGGCATTGCAAGGCGGGTTCCTCCTTGAATAATCCAGAGAAGATCATGAACACGAGGATAGTGTCCGACTCGCAAAATAAATTCCACATTCCATTGTAGAGAATAAAATATACACCAGTCAATCTGCGGCGTATTATGCGGCGTGACATCACATCGCTACCAAGCCTTTGTTTGAATCGTTTTTACTATACCACCTCAAAGACGTTTAGCGAAGCGGTTTCTTGGCACGCCTTGTTGTCGGCGAGATCGTGTTCCCCTTATTCCGGATTCTCATCAATATGTGTGGGTAACCCAACCGTGCCTGTCGCCACGCCTCCTCCATCGAAGGTGAATCCCAAACGGTCACGGAGACGACCCTTGGTATTTTTTTCCCCTTTATAAGAGGACCAAGGACCGTTCCTTTTCTTCAATCTCGCATCGAATTTCCTCCTCGCTCCTAGTTCCAGCACCCAGAGCCCCAGATTCGAGCGCTTCGGATTCTCAATCATGTCCGGCTCCGACCTTCAGGGCCGGTGGATGCCTTCCTCCGTCACGGAGAAGGACATATTGAAGTTACGTGAGGCCAAGTACCTGACCTACGAGATTTCGCACAGGTTGCCTGTCCAAGGGCAGGCCGTGCCCGCCCCCGAGCCCGGTGAATACGTCGTCTTCGTATCCCACCTCCGTCGGGGTTTAGGCTTCCCGACGGACCCCTTCGTGAGAGGGCTCATGTTCTACTACGGGCTGGATTTTCACGATTTGGCTCCGGAGTCCATCCTCCATATCTCCGCATTCATTATCGTCTGTGAAGCCTTCCTCCGCGTCACTCCCCACTTCGGCCTGTGGCTGAAGACCTTCAATGTGGAGCTGAAGATGATCGGGGGGCGTCAAGCGGAGTGCGGCGGGGCGGCCATAAGCA
The DNA here is from genome assembly GCA_021437245.1 of Aegilops speltoides. NCBI lineage: Eukaryota > Viridiplantae > Streptophyta > Magnoliopsida > Poales > Poaceae > Aegilops > Aegilops speltoides. The sequence continues at coordinate 486,754,386 of CM038142.1, forward strand.
AAAAGGCTGATGCCCCGTGGCCCGAGGGTTCCTTCCAAGAGGAGCTCGGACTGTGGCAGGACTGGCGATGCCCCGTGGCCCGAGGTAAATAGCTCAGAGTCCGGACATTCTGTTTATCTGCCTTTCTAGAGTTCGCCTCCTGACCCATTACTCTTCACAGGACTGGGTGGCGCGATCAAGGCTGATAAGGTGTCCGGCCCCCCTCCCAGAGACCGCACTGGAGCCCGTGCTAGTTAGAATGTTGGAGGTCGCGCCCTCAGAAGGGAGCAAAGGGGAAAATGGAGGAGCTAATATTTCGCCCAAAGGGGCGTCTGAAGAGGGGGGAATCAAGAACCCCTCCTTCCAGGGGGAGAAGAGGAGCGCCTCCGAAGATCCAGAGGCCAAAGCCCTAAGCGGGGAAGAGATCTTCCCGGGGTCTGGCGTCCGGGAGAATCTGGGCCACAATCATCGCCAAAGAATCAGCCCTCCAATGAGCCGTGAGTATGAAAAGGAATTTCATCGATGAAAATACCTCCATTTATGCTACGTGGGTGACCAAAATTTTTATTTTGCAGTTCGGATTTGCAGCCTTCGCAGATGAGTTCGTCTTGGGGACCTTCTTAGGAGATGATGGAGAGCAACGCCCGTCTCATTGTGCCATCAGATAAGGCGACGAGCCTCAAGTATAAATCACGGAGGTATCCCCAAGTCCGGAGGGGCGGAGAGTTCGGCGCCCGCTAGTATCCGGCCGGGAGGACTGAAGAATCTGCTTGAGAGGGCGTCCATCTCAGAAGATCATCGTGCGCTAATGCACATGGTGATTGGAAGGATTTTGTCCGCCGAGAGCGGATTGCGTAACGCCGCTATGAGTTTGCTGGCGGGATTTGAGGTACGCGAAAACGACGCACCTTCTATTTTTGACAGTTTTGCACATAAAAGTGTGCTTTGTATAGATAGCAGCCCCTGAGACTCGGTAGGTTGTCGAAGACGACAGCGTGCCAAGGATTGAAATCGCAAGTAATGAATGTCGTCGTTCCTATGTAGGTGGCAGATAGTCCGAGGGCTAGCCGGACTAGTGGGGTTGCCGAGTTAATGCGGCAACTTGATGCGGCGGATGCGGACATCGCACTTGTCAACCGGCGACTTGACGAGTCGCAAGGTAAATGAGTTCTCCACGGTCGCTTTATTAATGGGGTCAAAGCCCTCCTCGATAAATTATATCTGTTATCTGAGGCGATCTCGCTGCTGTGGAGAGTTTTGGGCGAACTTGCTCAAGCTAAGGAGCAAGCCCGAAGGAGTGACGCTGCTGCCTCGAGGGCGGCCGAGGAGTTGAAAGCGAAAAGGCTGCTCACCGCCTAAGCGAGGGAAGAGGTGGCGAATTGGCCGTAAAGTGAAAGATCTTGCCGACCGCAATGAGGCTCTTGAAAAGGCGCTTATCGGAGCGGGAAGACTGAAGAAGGCCACCGCCGAGGCCAAGGATGCCCGCCTGCAATGCGGGCCATGAGGGAGGAGCTGCGCCGGGCGGAGATATCGTGGGTGGCAAGCCTTATCTGCTGCGTCGCCGTTTACGGATCAAAAGTATGCTCAATTTGATCGGCTGTGGAGTCCGGAGGATCCGTATATGGACTTAGCGGCAAGTGCGGCTGATGCCGTTGAGCACTTCCGGAGCTAGAAGGATCACAAGACGGAAGAGCTATTTTGGTCTCAATTCCATAGTCCGGATCGTTCACTTCCGTTGACCGACCGGTTGGCTGAATGGGCCGAGCTAAATAGATTATCCGGACTTGCCATGACTGACATCGTGGCTCATGTCTGGCCAGAGAGGCCCAAGGCGACGAGCTACTTCGGCTTACTGCAGCAATTCCTTGGAGCGGTGCCGCATATCAAGGAGATGAAGTGGTCGGCCTGCATCGAAGGCGCGCGGATGGCACTTGCCCGCGTAAAGGCGCATTGGACAGAGATGGATGCCAGCGCTGTTGCCTCCCAGGGTTCGAATGAAAGCCGGCTCCCCGCCGAGCACAATTTCGGGGAAGTTATGCGTGGTGCTCGTGTAATAGAGTCGCAGTGCTCAAAAAATGTCACGTTCAAATGAACATTTTAGCTTGTAAAACAATAATTATGCAATAACTGCTTTTTATACTTGTGCGTCCCAAGTGGTAAAACTGCTCCCTAGCGGCCGTTTTCGTATACATTTGTATAACATGAAAGACTGCAGTCTTCGGCTTCAGCCCCCACGCACAAGGTGCGGGGGTGTTCGCAAAAATAGCGCGTGTTCACACTTAATCCGACGTCTCGGTCCTGTTTAGGAGGTGTTGGCGTAGCGAACGAGGCAATCCAGACTATAATGCTTTATCACTTTCACTTAGCCAGTGGAGCTCGAGGGTGGGGCTACGATATAGCCCCTGGGGCACCGCGCTTCTCCGATTGCAGGGCGCGTGTGTGCCCGACTGGGAAACGGTCCTTCGTCAAAGCGAAATTCTAAACATTCGGTAGTCGATCGAGTGGTTGACCGGTCTCTCGCTATATCATGATGATCGGTTTTGGCTTTCTCTCTTGAGGTGCTCGCCCGGCCGGCGGGGCACAATCGCATAGTTCTCCGGTACGCGTTAGCCGATGATCTGAGCGAAGGCAGCAAAACACGGAGCCGGGCAAACCCAACATTTGACCAAAGACATGGTTCGGAGCTGATGCATATAATGCCTAACTCGAGACGCCGAACACTCCCTAAGGTGTTCGGTCCTTATGATAATGGGCAGAATAATGCCCTAAGCCCCTAGTGTCCAAGTACGGGCATGGTCTTCTGACGCGACCAATGCCAAAATGTCAGGCTCCGCTTTGGTTATAGGAAGAAACCAAGGGAGAATAACAACAAGAGACATTAAAAAAGGTTTACGCAGGGTCTTAATCTGAAAAGAATCCTCGCGACGGGTCCCTCGCACGCGTCTGCGCTGTGTCTCCGCAGCCGTTATCACGGGACGGGTATGCACGTTGTTCATCTGTAAAAAGAGAGGAACGCTTAGTTTGGAAACAATTTGTGCGAAAAAAATATGTGTAAAAGAAGAAATATAAATAAGTAAAGCGGGGTTTGTATGAACCCGCGGTTGTTTATCTTGCAGCCCACAGGAAGAGGTGTGCGGCTAGGGAGCCCTAACTCTTTGTAGCGGACTCGTCTATCCGAGTCCGGGGTCTTTGAGTGACCCTCACACTGAAATGATGCCATGCGGACCGGGCATCTTGAGTGTAAGAGACGCGTAATGCGGTATGGCGTTAAAACGGACGAAAGCCTTTCGTCCCAAGAGTGCTTGATATTCACTTTTAAATGGTACGATATGAAAAATTAGTTTTTCGCGCCGAAAATTGTTCGGTGATCCGAACACGACTTCTAGTAATAGGGAGCCTGTGCACTTGGCATAAGGGCCTGGCGTCACTCCTTTGAAGGAAGTGCGGCTGTGTCGAATTTTGGTAGGGTCTATCCCCATCTTGCGGATTGTGTTTGAATACAGCAGGTTTAAGTCGCTGCCTCCGTCCATTAGGACTTTAGTAAATTGTAATCCGTCGATTATGGGATTCAATATCAGGGCAGTCCGTCCTGCGCTTCGAACGCTTCTGGAATAGTCCAGGTGGTTGAAAGTGATTGGTTTTGATATCCAATTTCTATGGTCTGCTGGGTTGGACCGTGCGATGCTCTTTTTAGGAAGTGCCGCACTATTTTTCCGTATTATCACATGAAGTGAGTTTACTGCTTTGACCTCTTGTGGGAAAGTCTTTTGTTTTCCGGTGTTCTGCTGGTGGGGTTTATCTTCTTAAGCTGACGTCGAGCCCCTTGTGTTCGGCGTTTAGTCGATCGGACTGTTTAAAACCCAACAATCCTGTGGGTGTGATTTGCGAGCGTTCGAAGTCTTGTGGATTTGACATATCCGACCCAAAATCTTGTTTAAGTTGGACAATTCATCGTTGTCATCCTTAAGAGGCTGTGTTTTGTTGTTTGGCCGCGAGCTTTTGAATCCGGCGTTGACTGCCGTGCTCTTTGGGCTTTTCTCTTTATTCCGGCGCTGCTCTTTTCTGCGCCGTGATTTTCCGTTTCCATCTCTTATCTCGGATGTACTTGGGTCGCTGGTGCTGCATCTTGCTAGCCAGCTATCCTCTCCCGCACAGAATCGGGTCATGAGGCTTGTTAGTGCGGACATTGTCCTCGGTTTTTCTTGGAGTAAAGTGCCTGGCAAGCCATTTGTCTTGGACATTGTGTTTGAAAGCTGCTAAGGCTTCGGCGTCCGGACAGTCGACTATTTGGTTCTTTTTGGTGAGAAACCTGTTCGAATTTCATGCTGACTCTCGGGCTGTTTAGTTATATGACTTAGATCATCTGCATCCGGAGGGCGGACATAAGTCCCTTGAAAATTTGCTCTAAACGCGTCCTCGAGCTCTTCCCAACTTCCAACAGTGTTTTCTGGGAGGCTTTTAAGCCAATGACAGGCTGGCCCTTTGAGCTTGAGGGGTAGGTATTTTATGGCGTGGAGATCGTCTCCTCTGGCCATGTGTATATGCATATATAATCTTCTATCCAGACTCCAGGGTCTGTTGTTCCATCGTAGGCCTCTATGTTTATGGGTTTAAATCCTGCTGGGAATTCATGGTCCAGCACCTCATCGGTGAAACATAGTGGGTGTGCGGCGCCCCTATATTTGTGTGTGCCGCTATCTTCGGACACTTGACGTGTTGCCTTGCTTCTTGGGGCCTTCTTCTTTGGCCCATAGATGGACCTGGCTGGGCCATCTGTCCTTCCAGGTTCGTTGGTTGGTTTGTGTGTGGCGCCGCTTTCCGAATTTGGCCTGTCATCTGGCCGTCTATCCAACCGGGCTGCCTCTTTATTTTTTGACTGTGGGGGCTCTGCCTCGTCGTCGAATTCTGGTAGCAGCTTGCGCTTCGGGTAGCTCTTTGATTGATGGCCATTGCCGTATTTATCCGCGGTTTTGAGTACTTTGCTCCACCTCATTCTGAGTGTGTCTTCCGCTGTTTTGAGCTTCCGTTTTTCTTTCTTCAAGCTTCTTGCAGTGTTGACGAGTCTTTTCTGAAGGTTTTTACCTTCCGGTGGCGTGTCCGGCGTGAGATCGTCCAAACCGTCATTTTCGCCGGGCCTGGACTGATTATCTGACTCGTCCTGTTCGGACGGTTGCTAATCCACATGCTCGTCGTCCACTTCTGTGCCCTGCTGTAATGCGGGGTCCTTAGGAGCGTTGTTGTTGTTGAGGCGGGGCTTAGGGCGGCGTCTGCGCCGCCGTTTTGGTTGTTTATCCTCTGCCGCGGCCCGTTGGTCCTCGTTATCGCTCTCTTTTGGGGTATCCACCATGTATATGTCGTACGACGAGGTGGTCCTCGCATGCCCTATAGGCGCTGTTTCTTGTTCGTCTCCGTCGTCGTCGTCTATAGCGTCGATGTCTTCGGAGTTGTAGTCTAGCATGTCGGTTAAGTCGTCGACAGTGGCTATAAAGTGGGTGGCGGGTGGGCTCTGGATTTCTTCGTCGCCCGAATCCCAACCATTCTGGCCATAGTCCGGCCAGGGCTCTCCTGATAACGAGAGATGCTCTAGTGAATTCAGGATGTCGCCGAAAGGCGAGTATTGGAAGATGTCCGTGGCAGTGAATTCCATAACCGGCGCCCGATCCGATTTGATAGGTAGGGGCGCGGGAGGTTCGGAGTCCGACAAGGAGTCCGGCACCTCAGAATCACGAGTTTTGCGAGGGACAAGATTAGTGTTCGGCTCCATCGTCGTAGCAGATGAAGCCCCCGAGGCGGCGTCCATCCACCGATCCCCTATCTAGGCAGTCCGCTCCGGACCAGTGGCCGGAGCAGATTCGTGTGCGGCCACCAAGGCACTGTTCGGCGGCAGAGCTAGATCATGCCCCTCGCAACAGTGCGGCGCGCTCGGCTGTGGCTCGGGTCCGTCGAAGATCAAGTCTCCGTGGACATCGGCCATGAAGTTTAGGCTTCCGAATCTGACCTGACGGCCAGGGCGTAGCTTTCAATCTGCTCCAGATGGCCAAGTGAATTAGCCCGCAGTGTGAAGCCGCCGAATACGAAGATCTGTCCGGAGAGAAAAACCTCACCATGGACAGCGTCGTTAGTTGTAGATGCCATCACGCCTATCGGTGACGACACAGAGGAACTCTCAATGAAAGCACCAATGTCGGTGTCAAAACCGGCGGATCTCGGGTAGGGGGTCCCGAACTGTGCGTCTAGGCGGATGGTAACAGGAGATGAGGGACATGATGTTTTACCCAGGTTCGGGCCCTCTCGATGGAGGTAAAACCCTATGTCCTGCTTGATTAATATTGATGATATGGGTAGTACAAGAGTGGATCCACCACGAGATCAAGGAGGCTAAACCCTAGAAGCTAGCCTATGGTATGATTGTTGTAATGTATGTTGTGTCCTATGGACTAATGCCCTCCGGTTTATATAGACACCGGAGGAGGCTAGGGTTACACAGAGTCGGTTACAATGGTAGGAGATATACATATCCGTATCGCCAAGCTTGCCTTCCACGCCAAGGAAAGTCCCATCCGGACACGGGACGGAGTCTTCAATCTTGTATCTTCGTAGTCTTGGAGTCCGGCGGACGATGATAGTCCGGCTGTCCGGACACCCCCTAGTCCAGCATTCCCTCACGGAGTCTTGGTCATTTTACCCATGAGGCATGGTTCGCATGTGTCAAACGATTCATAATCTAGAGACTCTAAAAGTCCATCAGCATGGAGCTTCTTCATGCGCTTGACACCAATGTGACCAAGGTGGCAGTGCCACAAGTATGTGGGACTATCGTTATCAACTTTACATATTTTGGTATTCACGCTATGAATATGTGTAACATCACGTTCGAGATTCATTAAGAATAAACCATTGACCAGCGGGGCATGACCATAAAACATATCTTTCATATAAATAGAACAACCATTATTCTCGGATTTAAATGAGTATCCATCTCGCATTAAACGAGATCCAAATACAATGTTCATGCTCAAAGCTGGCACTAAATAACAATTATTGAGGTTTAAAACTAATCCCGTAGGTAAATGTAGAGGTAGCGTGCTGACGGCGATCACATCGACCTTGGAACCATTCCCGACGCGCATCGTCACCTCGTCCTTCGCCAGTCTCCGCTTATTCCGCAGCTCCTGCTTTGAGTTACAAATATGAGAAACCGCACCGGTATCAAATACCCAGGAGCTACTACGAGCACTGGTAAGGTACACATCAATTACATGTATATCACATATACCTTTGGTTTTGCCGGCCTTCTTGTCCGCTAAGTACTTGGTGTTGGGGAACGTAGCAGAAATTCAAAAATTTTCCTACGTGTCACCAAGATCTATCTATGGAGAGACCAGCAACGAGTAGAAGGAGAGTGCATCTACATACCCTTGTAGATCGCTAAGCGGAAGCGTTCAAGTGAACGGGGTTGATGGAGTCGTACTCGTCGTGATTCAAATCACCGATGATCAAGTGCGAGCGGACGGCACCTCGCGTTCAACACACGTACAGCCGGTGGCGTCTCCCCGCCTTGATCCAGCAAGGAGAGAGGAGAGGTTGAGGAAGACTCCCTCCAGCAGCAGCACAACGGCGTGGTGGTGATGGAGGAGTGTGGCAATCCAGCAGGCTTCGCTAAGCACCGCGGGAGAGGAGGAGTACTTGGAGAGAGGAGAGGGCTGCAACCAAAGGCGGAGACCGAATCACGTGTATTCTGTGTGTTCTCTGGGCAGCCCTATGCCTCACTATTTATAGGGAGAGGGGGCTGCGCCCCTGAGGGTTTCCCACCCCAGGGGCGGCCAGCCCCAGATCCCATCTGGTGGCGGCGAGGGGAGAGGGGAGGCGCCCACTAGGTGGGCCTTAAGGCCCATCTGGACCTAGGTTTTGCCCTCCCTTCACTTCCCACGCCTTGGGCCTTGGTGGGGCGCCCCAGCCCACCTAGGGGCTGGTCCCTCCCACACTTGGCCCACGCAGCCTCTCAGGGCAGGTGGCCCCACTTGGTGGACCCGGGACCCTCCGGTGGTCCCAGCGATCATCGATAAACCCCAAACTTTTCCGGTGACCAAAACAGGACTTCCCATATATAAATCTTTACCTCCGGACCATTCCGAACTCCTCGTGACGTCCGGGATCTCATCAGGGACTCGAACAACATTCGGTAACCACATACAAGCTTCCTTTATAACCCTAGCGTCATCGAACCTTAAGTGTGTAGACCCTACGGGTTCGGGAGACATGTAGACATGACCGAGGCGTTCTCCATCAATAACCAACAGCGGGATCTGGATACCCATGTTGGCTCCTACATGTTCCACGATGATCTCATCGGATGAACCACGATGTCAAGGACTCAAACGATCCGTATACAATTCCCTTTGTCTAGCGGTATTTTACTTGCCCGAGATTCGATCGTCGGTATACCGATACCTTGTTCAATCTCGTTACGGCAAGTCTCTTTACTCGTTCGCAACACATCATCCCATGATCAACCCCTTGGTCACATTGTGCACATTATGATGATGTACTACCGAGTGGGCCCAGAGATACCTCTCCGTTTACGGAGTGACAAATCGATCTCGATCCATGTCAACCCGCAGACACTTTCGGAGATACCGTAATGCACCTTTATAGTCACCCGATTCGTTGTGACGTTTGATACACCCAAAGCACTCCTACGGTATCCGGAGTTACGATCTCATGGTCTAAGGAAGAGATACTTGACATTTGGAAAAGCTCTAGCAAGCGAACTACGATCTTTGTGCTATGCTTAGGATTGGGTCTTGTCCATCACATCATTCTCCTAATGATGTTATCCGTTATCAACGACATCCAATGTCCATAGTCAGAAACCATGACTATCTGTTGATCACAACGAGCTAGTCAACTAGAGGCTCACTAGGGACATATTGTGGTCTATGTATTCACACGTGTATTACGATTTCCGGATAATACTGCTTATAGCATGAATAAAAGACAATTATCATGAACAAGGAAATATAATAATACTTTTATTATTGCCTCTAGGGCATATTTCCAACAGTCTCCCACTTGCACTAGAGTCAATAATCTAGTCCACATCGCCATGTGATTTAACATTGACAGTCACATCGCCATGTGACCAACATCATCAAATGAGTTACGGGGTTTGATCAAGTTTTGCTTGTGAGAGAGGTTTTAGTCAACAGTGCGAACCTTTCAGTCCGTGTGTGCTTTGCAAATTTTAGGTCATATTGTAAATATCTGCTTCCACGCTCCACTTGGAGCTATTCCAAATGGTTTGCTCCACTATCGTATCCGGTTTGCTACTCGAGTCACTCGGATAGGTGTTAAAGCTTGCATCGGCGTAACCCTTTACGCGAACTCTTTATCACCTCCATAATTGAGAAACATGTCCTTATTTACTCCAAGGACAATTTTGATCGCTGTCCAATGATCCATTCATGGATCATTCTTGTACCCCTTGTGACTCATGGAAAGGCACACTTCGGTGCGGTACACAAGACTGACATCTTTGTAGAGCCTATGTATAAAGCATAGGGGACGACCTTCGTCCTTTCTCCTTCTTCTGCCGTGGTCGAGCTTTAAGTCTTAACTTCATACCTTACATCTCAGGCAAGAACTCCTTCTTTGACTGATCTTGAACACCTTCAAGATCATGTCAAGGTATATGCTCATTCGAAAGTACCATTAAGCGGTTTTTGATCTATCCTCATAGATCTTGATGCTTAATGCTCAAGTAACTTAAACGGGTTTTCACTTGAAAACACTTTTCAAGTAACCCTATATGCTTCTGAGAAAATTCTACATCATTTTCGATCAACAATATGTCAACAACATATACTCATCGAGAAATTCTATAGTGCTCCCACTCACTTCTTTGGAAATACAAGTTTCTCATAAATTTGTATAAACCCAAAATCTTTGATCATCTTATCAAAGTACATATTCCAACTCGAGATGCTTACTCCGGTCCTTATAAGGATCGCTGGAGCTAGCATACCTTTTAGCATCCTTAGGATCGACAAAACTTTTACGATTGTATCACATACAACCTTTCCTTACTGGCGGTAAGGAAACTCATTTTGACATCCATCGCAGATTTCATAAATGCAGCTATTTCTAACATGATTCCGACGGACTTAAGCATCGCTACGGATGAGAAAATCTCATCGTAGTCAACTCTTTGAACTTGTGAAAAACTCTTCGCCACAAGTCGAGCTTCATAGGCGGTGACATTACCGTCCACATCCGTCTTCTTCTTAAAGATCCATTTATCTTAATGGCTTGCCGATCATCGGGCAAGTCCACCAAAGTCCATGCTTTGTTACGATACATGGATCCTATCTCGGATTTCATGGCTTCTAACCATTTGTTGGAATTTGGGCCCACCATTGCTTCTCCATAGCTCGAGGTTCATTGTTGTCTAGCAACATGACCTTCAAGACAGGATTCTTGTACCACTCTAAAGTAGTATGCATCCTTGTCACCCCACGAGGTGCGGTAGTGACTTGATCCAAGTTTCATGATCACTATCATAAGCTTCTACTTCAATTGGTGTAGGTGCCACAGAACAACTTCACGTGCCTGCTACACACTAGTTGTAGTGATGGTTCAATAACCATATCAAGTCTCCACCATCCTCCCACTCAACTTTTCGAGACAAACTTTTCCTCGAGAAAGGACCCGATTCAAGAAACAATCCCTATTGCTTTCGGATCTGAATTAGGAGGTATACCCAACTGTTTTGGGTGTTCTATGAAGATGCATTTTATCCGCTTTGGGTTCGAGCTTATCAACCTGAAACTTTTTCACATAAGCGTCGCAGCCCCAAACCTTTTAAGAAACGACAGCTTAGGTTTCTCTAAACCATAGTTCATACTGTGTCATCTCAACGGAATTACGTGGTGCCCCATTTAAGTGAATGTGGTTGTCTCTAATGCCTAACCCATAAATGATAGTGGTAATTCGATAAGAGACATCATGGTACGCACCATATCCAATAGGGTGCAACTATGATGTTCGGACACACCATCAAACTATGGTGTTCCAGGCGGTATTAATTGTGAAACAATTTCCACAATGTCTTAATAGCGTGCCAAAGCTCGTAACTCAGATACTCATCTCTATGATCATATCATAGACATTTCATCCTCTTGTCACGATGATCTTCAACTTCACTCTGAAATTACTTGAACCATTCAATAATTCAGACTTGTGTTTCATCAAGTAAATATACTCTACATCTACTCGAATCATCTGTGAAGTAAGAACATAACGATATTCACTGCATGCCTCTGCACTCATTGGACTATACACATCAAAATGTGTTACTTCCAATAAGTTGCTATCTTGTTCCATATTACTGAAAAATGAGGCTTTTTAGTCATCTTGCCCATGTGGTATGATTTGCATGTCTCAAGTGATTCAAAATCAAGTGAGTCCAAACGATCCATCTGCATGGAGTTTCTTCATGCGTATACACCAATAGACATGGTTCGCATGTCTCAAACTTTTCAAAAACAAGTGAGTCCAAAGATCCATCAATATGGAGCTTCTTCATGCGTTTTATACCAATATGACTTACATGGCAGTGCCACAAGTAAGTGGTACTATCATTACTATCTTATATCTTTTTGGCATGAAAATGTGCATCACTACGATCGAGATTCAGTAAACCATTCCTCTAGGTGCAAGACCATTGAAGGTATTATTCAAATAAATAGAGTAACCATTATTCTCCTTAAATGAATAACCGTATTGCTATAGACATAATCCAATTATGTCTATGCTCAATATAAACACCAAATCTTGATGGTAGAGGGCGTGCGATGCTTGATCACATCAACCTTGGAAACACTTCCAACACATATCGTCACTCACCTTTAGCTAGTCTCCGTTTATTTCGTAGCTTTTATTTGAGTTACTAACACTTAGCAACCGAACCGGTATCTAATACCCGGTGCTACTAGGAGTACTAGTAAAGTACACATTAACATAATGTATATCAATATACTTCTATCGACCTTTCCAGCCTTCTCATCTACCAAGTATCTAGGGTAATTCCGCTCCGATGGTTGTTCCCTTATTACGAAGCACTTAGTCTCGGGTTTGGGTTCAACCTTGGGTTTCTTCACTTTGGAGCAGCAGCTGATTTGCCGTTTCATGAAGTATCCCTTCTTGCCCTTGCCCTTCTTGAAACTAGTGGTTTCACCAACCATCAACAATTGATGCTTCTTCTTGATTTCTACTTTCACGGTGTCAAACATCGTGAATACCTCAAGGATCATCATATCTATCCCTGATATGTTATAGTTCATCACGAAGCTCCAGCAGCTTGGTGGCAATGACTTTGGAGAAACATCACTATCTCATCCGGAAGATCAACTCCCTCGATTCAAGTGATTGTTGCACTCGGACAATCGAGCACAAGCTCAACGATTGAGCTTTTCTCCCTTAGTTTGCGAGGCTAAGAAAATCGTCGGAGGTCTCATACCTCTTGGCGTGAGCACGAGCCTGAAATCTCAATTTCAGCCCTCGAAACATCTCATATGTTCATGACGTTTGAAAAACATCTTTGGTGCCTTAATTATAAACCGTTTATCCGAACTATCACGTAGTTATCAAAAGCGTGTATGTCCGATGTTCGCAACATCCACAAACGACGTTTGGGGTTCAAAGACTGTGGCGGTGCATTAAGGACATGAGCTTTCTCTTGTCCGCATAATCGCCATTGTCAACTTTCAACTATATTTTCTCTAGGAACATATCTAAGCAGTGGAACTAAAGCGCGAGCCACGACATAATTTGCAAAGATCTTTTGACTATGTTCAAGATAATTAAGTTCATCTTATGAACTCCCACTCGAGATAGACATCCCTCCGGTCATCTAAGTGATTACATGATCCAAGTCAACTAGGCCGTGTCCGATCATCACGTGAGACGGACTAGTCATCGTCGGTGAACATCTTCATGTTGATCGTATCCTCCATACGACTCATGCTCGACCTTTCGGTCTCCGTGTTCGAGGCCATGTGCGCACATGCTAGGCTCGTCAAGTTAACCCCAAGTGTTTTATTTGTGTAAAACTGTCTTACACCGTTGTATGTGAGCGTAAGAATCCATCACACCCGATCATCACGTGGTGCTTAGAAGCGATTTAACCTGTAGCAACGGTGCGCGATCGGGGAGAACACTTCTTGAAATTTTGTAAGGATCATCTTATTTACTACCGTCGTCCTAAGTAAACAAGATGCATAAACATGATAAACATCACATGCAATCAAATAGTGACATGATATGGCCAATATCATTTTGCTCCTTTGATCTCCATCTTCGGGCTCCATGATCATCATCGTCACCGCATGACACCATGATCTCCATCATCATGATCTCCATCATCGTGTCTCCATGAAGTCGTCTCGCCAACTTATTACTTCTACTACTATGGCTACCGGTTAGCAATAAAGTAAAGTAATTACATGGCGTTGTTCAATGACACGCAGGTCATACAATAAATAAAGACAACTCCTATGGCTCCTGCGGTTGTCATACTCATCGACATGCAAGTCGTGAATCCTATTACAAGAACATGATCAATCTCATACATCACATATCATTCATCACATTCATCTTGGCCATATCACATCACATAGCATACCTGCAAAAACAAGTTAGGCGTCCTCTAATTGTTGTTTGCATGTTTTACGTGGCTGCTATGGGTTTCTAGCAAAACGTTTCTTACCTCGCAAAACCACAACGTGATTTGCCAATCGCTATTTACCCTTCATAAGGACCCTTTTCATCGAATCCGTTCCGACTAAAGTGGGAGAGGCGGCACCGCTAGCCACCTTATGCACGAAGTGCATGTCAATCGGTGAAACCTGTCTCACGAAGAATGCGTGTAAGGTCGGTCCGGCCGCTTCATCCCACAATACCGTCGAAACAAGATTGGACTAGTAACGGTAAGCATATTGAACAAAATCAACGCCCACAACTACTTTGTGTTCTACTCGTGCAAAGAATCTACGCAATAGACCTAGCTCGATACCTTTGTTGGGGAGCGTGGCGAAATTCAAAAATTTCCTCGTGTCACCAAGATCTATCTATGGAGAGACCAGCAACGAGTAGAAGGAGAGTGCATCTACATACCCTTGTAGATCGCTAAGCGGAAGCGTTCAAGTGAACGGGGTTGATGGAGTCGTACTCGTCGTGATTCAAATCACCGATGATCAAGTGCGAACGGACGGCACCTCGCGTTCAACACACGTACAGCCGGTGGCGTCTCCCCGCCTTGATCCAGCAAGGAGAGAGGGAGAGGTTGAGGAAGACTCCCTCCAGCAGCAGCACAACGGCGTGGTGGTGATGGAGGAGTGTGGCAATCCAGCAGGGCTTCGCTAAGCACCGCGGGAGAGGAGGAGTACTTGGGAGAGAGGAGAGGGCTGCAACCAAAGGCAGAGACCGAATCACGTGTATTCTGTGTGTTCTCTGGGCAGCCCTATGCCTCACTATTTATAGGGGAGAGGAGGGCTGCGCCCCCTGTAGGGTTTCCCACCCCAAGGGGCGGCGGCCAGCCCCCCAGATCCCATCTGGTGGCGGCCAGAGGGGGAGAGAGGGGGAGGCGCCCACTAGGTGGGCCTTAAGGCCCATCTGGACCTAGGTTTTGCCCCTCCCTTCACTTCCCACGCCTTGGGCCTTGGTGGGGGGCGCCCCAGCCCACCTAGGGGCTGGTCCCCTCCCACACTTGGCCCACGCAGCCTTCTGGGGCAGGTGGCCCCACTTGGTGGACCCCCGGGACCCTCCCGGTGGTCCGTGACGTACCGATAAACCCGAAACTTTTCCGGTGACCAAAACAGGACTTCCCATATATAAATCTTTACCTCCGGACCATTCCGGAACTCCTCGTGACGTCCGGGATCTCATCCGGGACTCCGAACAACATTCGGTAACCACATACAAGCTTCCTTTATAACCCTAGCGTCATCGAACCTTAAGTGTGTAGACCCTACGGGTTCGGGAGACATGTAGACATGACCGAGACGTTCTCCGGTCAATAACCAACAGCGGGATCTGGATACCCATGTTGGCTCCCACATGTTCCACGATGATCTCATCGGATGAACCACGATGTCAAGGACTCAAGCGATCCGTATACAATTCCCTTTGTCTAGCGGTATTTTACTTGCCCGAGATTCGATCGTCGGTATACCGATACCTTGTTCAATCTCGTTATCGGCAAGTCTCTTTACTCGTTCCGCAACACATCATCCCGTGATCAACCCCTTGGTCACATTGTGCACATTATGATGATGTACTACCGAGTGGGCCCAGAGATACCTCTCCGTTTACGGAGTGACAAATCCGATCTCGATCCATGTCAACCCGCAGACACTTTCGGAGATACCGTAATGCACCTTTATAGTCACCCGATTACGTTGTGACGTTTGATACACCAAAGCACTCCTACGGTATCCGGAGTTACGATCTCATGGTCTAAGGAAGAGATACTTGACATTTGGAAAAGCTCTAGCAAACGAACTACACGATCTTTGTGCTATGCTTAGGATTGGGTCTTGTCCATCACATCATTCTCCTAATGATGTTATCCCGTTATCAACGACATCCAATGTCCATAGCCAGGAAACCATGACTATCTGTTGATCACAACGAGCTAGTCAACTAGAGGCTCACTAGGGACATATTGTGGTCTATGTATTCACACGTGTATTACGATTTCCGGATAATACAGTTATAGCATGAATAAAAGACAATTATCATGAACAAGGAAATATAATAATACTTTTATTATTGCCTCTAGGGCATATTTCCAACACTTGGGGCAGTTCCGCTTCCAGTGACCACTTCCCGTGCAATAAAAGCACTCAGTCTCAGGCTTGGGTCCATTGTTTGACTTCTTCCCGGCAACTGGCTTACCGGGCGCGGCAACTCCCTTGCCGTCCTTCTTGAAGTTCTTCTTAGTCTTTTCCATCCCCTGCATGTTGAAGTTCATCACAAAGCTCTTGTAGCTCGATGGGAGCGACTGAAGGATTCTGTCAATGACCGCGTCATCCGGGAGATTAACTCCCAGCTGAGTCAAGCGGTTGTGCAACCCAGACATCTTGAGTATGTGCTCACTGACAGAACTATTTTCCTCCATCTTACAGCTGAAGAACTTGTCGGAGATTTCATATCTCTCGACCCGGGCATGATCTTGGAAAACCATGTTCAGCTCTTCGAACATCTCATATGCTCCGTGTTGCTCAAAACGCTTTTGGAGCCCGGTTCTAAGTGTAAAGCATGCCGCGACCGAACGAGGGAGTAATCATCAAGACGAGACCGCCAAGCGTTCATAACGTCTTGGTTCTGCAGGATGGGTGCTTCACCTAGCGGTGATTCTAGGACATAATCTTTCTTGGCAGCTATGAGGATGATCCTCGGGTTAGGACCCATCCAGTATAGTTGTTGCCATCATCTTTCACTTGGTTTCTCTAGGAGCAGCGTTGAAGTTGAGGTGGACATGAGCGTTGGCCATTTGATCTACAAGACATTTTGCAAAGGTTTTTAGACTAAGTTCATGATAATTAAGTTCATCTAATCAAATTATTCAATGACTCCCACTTAGACAGACACCCCTCTCGTCATCTAAGTGAAACATGACCCGAGTCAACTAGGCCGTGTCCGATCATCACGTGAGACGGACTAGTTATCATCGGTGAACATCTTCATGTTGATCGTATCTTCTATACGACTCATGCTCGACCTTTCGGTCCTCCGTGTTCAGAGGCCATGTCTGTACATGCTAGGCTTGTCAAGTTAACCTAAGTGTATTGCGTGTGTAAATCTGGCTTACACCCGTTGTATTCGAATGTTAGGATCTATCACACCCGATCATCACGTGGTGCTTCGAAACAACGAACCTTGGCAACGGTGCACAGTTAGGGGGAACACTTTCTTGAAATTATTACGAGGGATCATCTTATTTAAGCTACCGTCGTTCTAAGAAAATAAGATGCAAAACATGATAAACATCAAATGCAATCAAATAGTGACATGATATGGCCAATATCATATTGCTCCTTTGATCTCCATCTTCGGGGCGCCATGATCATCTTCGTCACCGGCATGACACCATGATCTCCATCATCATGATCTCCATCATCGTGTCTTCATGAAGTTGTCACGCCAACGACTACTTCTACTTCTATGGCTAACGCGTTTAGCAATAAAGTAAAGTAATTTACATGGCGTTTCTCAATGACACGCAGGTCATACAAAAAATAAAGACAACTCCTATGGCTCCTGCCGGTTGTCATACTCATCGACATGCAAGTCGTGATTCCTATTACAAGAACATGATCATCTCATACATCACATATATCATTCATCACATCCTTTGGCCATATCACATCACACGGCACATGCTGCAAAAGCAAGTTAGACGTCCTCTAATTGTTGTTGCAAGTTTTTACGTGGCTTCTATAGGTTTCTAGCAAGAACGTTTCTTACCTACGTAACAACGTGATATGCCAATTTCTATTTACCCTTCATAAGGACCCTTTTCATCGAATCCGCTCCAACTAAAGTGGGAGAGACAGACACCCGCTAGCCACCTTATGCAACTAGTGCATGTCAGTCGGTGGAACCTGTCTCACGTAAGCATACGTGTAAGGTCGGTCCGGGCCTCTTCATCCCACGATGCCGCCGAAGCAAGATAAGACTAGTAGTGGCAAGAAAATTGACAACATCTACGCCCACAACTGCTTTGTGTTCTACTCGTGCATAGTAACTACGCATAGACCTGGCTCTGATACCATTGTTGGGGAACGTTGCATAAAATAAAAAATTTCCTATGTTCACCAAGATCAATCTATGGAGTCATCTAGCAACGAGAGAGAGCAGTGCATCTACATACCCTTGTAGATCGCGTGCGGAAGCGTTCAAGAGAACGGGGTTGAGGGAGTCGTACTCGTCGTGATCCAAATCATCGGAGATCCTAGCGCCGAACGGACGGCACCTCCGCGTTCAACACACGTACGGTTGGGAAGACGTCTCCTCCTTCTTGATCCAGCAAGGGGGAAGGAGAGGTTGATGAAGATCCAGCAGCACGACGGCGTGGTGGTGGATGCAGCAGCGATCACGACAGGGCTTCGCCAAGCTTCTGCGAGAGGGAGAGGTGGTGCGTGGGGAGAGGGAGGCGCCAGGGACTTGGGTGCGGCTGACCTCCCTCCTCCCTTCTTTATATAGGCCCCCTGGGGGGTGTCGGCCCTAGGAGATGGGATCTCCAAGGGGCGCGGCGGCCAAGGGGGTGGCTTGCCCCCCAAGCCAAGGGGGCGCCCCCCCACCCCTAGGGTTTCCTGCCCTAGGCGCAGGGGGAGGCCCTAGGGGGCGCACTAGCCCACCAGGGGCTGGTTCCCCTCCCCACTTCAGCCCATGGGGCCCTCCGGGATAGGTGGCCCCACCCGGTGGACCCCCAGGACCCTTCCGGTGGTCCCGATACAATACCGGTGACCCCCAAAACTTTCCCGATGGCCGAAACTTGACTTTCTATATATGAATCTTTACCTTCGGACCATTCCGGAACTCCTCGTGACGTCCGTGATCTCATCCAGGACTCCGAACAACTTTCGGGTTACTGCATACTAATATCTCTTCAAGCCTAGCATCACCGAACCTTAAGTGTGTAGACCCTATGGGTTCGGGAGACATGCAGACATGACCGAGATGCCTCTCCGGTCAATAACCAATAACGGGATCTGGATTCCCATGTTGGCTCCCACATGCTCCTCGATGAACTCATCGGATGAACCACGATGTCGAGGATTCAATCAATCCCGTATACAATTCCCTTTGTCAATCGGTAAGTTACTTGCCCGAGACTCGATCGTCGGTATCCCAATACCTCGTTCAATCTCGTTACCGGCAAGTCACTTTACTCCTACCGTAATGCATGATCCCGTGACCAGACACTTGGTCACATTGAGCTCATTATGATGATGCATTACCGAGTGGGCCCAGAGATACCTCTTCGTCATACGGAGTGACAAATCGATCTCGATTCGTGCCAACCCAAGACACTTTCGGAGATACCCATAGTGCACCTTTATAGTCACCCAGTTACGTTGTGACGTTTGGCACACCCAAAGCACTCCTACGGTATCCGGGAGTTGCACAATCTCATGGTCTAAGGAAATGATACTTGACATTTGGAAAAGCTCTAGCGAAACGAACTACACGATCTTTGTGCTATGCTTAGGATTGGGTCTTGTCCATCACATCATTCTCCTAATGATGTGATCCCGTTATCAATGACATCCAATGTCCATAGTCAGGAAACCATGACTATCTGTTGATCAACGAGCTAGTCAACTAGAGGCTCACTAGGGACTTGTTGTGGTCTATGTATTCACACATGTATTACGATTTCCGGATAATACAATTATAGCATGAACAATAGACAATTATCATGAACAAAGAAATATAATAATAACCATTTTATTATTGCCTCTAGGGCATATTTCCAACAAACAATACAATACGTGCCTTGCAACCCCTGCTGTCACTGGGTAAGGACGCCGCAAGATTGAACCCAAAGCTAAGCACTTCTCCCATGGCAAGAAAGATCAATCTAGTAGGCCAAACCAAACTGATAATTCGAAGAGACTTGCAAAGATAACTCAATCATACATAAAAGAATTCAGAGGAGATTTAAATATTTCTCACAGATAAACTTGATCATAAACCCACATTCATCGTATCTCGACAAACACACCGCAAAAAGAGTTTACATTGAATAGATCTCCACAAGAGAGGGGGAGAACATTCTATTGAGATCCAAAAAGAGAGAAGAAGCCATCTAGCTAATAATTATGGACCCGAAGGTCTGTGGTAAACTACTCACAACTCATCGAAGGGGCTATGGTGTTGATGTACAAGCCCTCCATGGTCGATTCCCCCTCCGGCAAAGCACCGGCGAAGGCTCCAAGATGGGATCTCGCGGATACAGAAGGTTACGGCGGTGGAAATTGTGTTTCGTTGGCTCCCTGGATGTTTTTGGGGTACGTAGGCTTATATAGGAGGAAGAAGTACGTCGGTGGTCACCCGAGGGGCCCATGAGACAGGGGGCGCGCCCTACAGGGGGGCGCCCTACCCTCTCGTGGTTGCCTCGGCTGCTTCTTGACTTGCACTCCAAGTCCTCTGGATCACGTTCGTCCCAAAAATCACGCTCCCGAAGGTTTCATTCCGTTTGGACTCCGTTTGATATTCCTTTTCTTCGAAATACTGAAATAGGCAAAAAAAACAGCAATACGGGCTGGGCCTCCGGTTAGTAGGTTAGCCCCAAAAATGATATAAATGTGTAAAATAAATCCCATAACCATCCAAAAGGGGTAATATAATAGCATGGAACAATCAAAAATTATAGATATGTTGGAGACGTATCATACGACACCTCCGAGTTCAGCACACGTTCAGCTCGATGACGTTCCGTGAACTCCGATCCAGCAGAGCCTCATGGGAGAGTTCCGTCAGCACGACGGCGTGATGACGGTGATGATGTTGCTACCAATGCAGGGCTTCGCCTAAGCACCACTATGATATTACCGAGGTGGAATATGGTGGAGGGGGCACCGCACACGGTTGGGAGAGATCAATAGATCAACTTGTGTGTCCATGGGGTGCCCCCTTCCCCGTATATAAAGGAGTGGAGGAGGGGGGAGGGGCGGCCCTCCTACGGCGCGCCCTGGAGGAGTCCTACTCCCACCGGGAGTAGGATTCCCCCCTTCCAAGTAGTAGGAGTAGGAGTCAAGGAAAGGGAAAAGGAGAAGAGAAGGAAGGAGAGGGCGCAGCCCCTTCCCCTAGTCCAATTTGGACAAGGCCTTGGGGGGCGCGCAACCTCCCCTCTCTCTTTCCCCTAAAGCCCAATAAGGCCCATATACTCCCCGGCGAATTCCCGTAACTCTCCGGTACTCCGATAAATACCCGAATCACTTGGAACCTTTTCGATGTCCGAATATAGTCGTCCAATATATCGATCTTTACGTCTCGACCATTTTGAGACTCCTCGTCATGTCCCCGATCTCATCCAGGACTCCGAACTACCTTCAGTACATCAAAACACATAACTCATAATATAAATTATCACCGAACATTAAGCGTGCGGACCCTACGGGTTCGAGAACTATGTAGACATGACCGAGACACGTCTTCGGCCAATAACCAATAGTGGAACCTGGATGCTCATATTGGCTCCTACATATTCTACGAAGATCTTTATCGGTCAAACCGCATAACAACATACGTTGTTCTCTTTGTCATCGGTATGTTACTTGCCCGAGATTCGATCGTCGGTATCTCAATATCTAGTTCAATCTCGTTACCGGACAGTCTCCTTACTCGTTCCGTAATGCATCATCCCGTAACTAACTCATTAGTCACATTGCTTGCAAGGCTTATAGTGATGTCCATTACCGAGAGGGCCTAGAGATACCTCTCCGACAATCGGAGTGCAAATCCTAATCTTGAAATACGCCAACTCAACAAGTACCTTCGGAGACACCTGTAGAGCACCTTTATAATCACCCAGTTATGTTGTGACGTTTGGTAGCACACAAAGTGTTCCTTCGGTAAAGGGGAGTTGCATAATCTCATAGTCATAGGAACATGTATAAGTCATGAAGAAAGCAATAGCAACATACTAAATGATCAAGTTCTAAGCTAACGGAATGGGTCAAGTCAATCACATCATTCTCTAATGATGTGATCCCATTAATCAAATGACAACTCATGTTTATGGCTAGGAAACTTAACCATTTTTGATTCAACGAGCTAATCAAGTAGAGGCATACTAGTGACACTATGTTTGTCTATGTATTCACACATGTATTATGTTTCCGGTTAATACAATTCTAGCATGAATAATAAAGATTTATCATGAAATAAGGAAATAAATAATAACTTTATTATTGCCTCTAGGGCATATTTCCTTCAGACTAATGAAAATAATTGGACTCTTCCTGAGCCAATTGAGCCAGCCCCTGAGCCTATTCCTAAACCAACTCCGAAGAAGAGAGGTGTTCTATTTCTCAGCCCCGAAGATATGCAAGAGGCAAAGAAATCTATGAAAGAAAAAGGTATTAAAGCTGAAGATGTTAAGAATGTACCACCTATTGAAGAAATACATGGTCTTAGTATACCGCCTGTTGAAGAAACACATTGTCTTGATAACCCGACACAGGTAGTAAAGGTAAATTCTCTCTATAGATATGATAAAGTTGAAATCCCGTCTACTAAATTTCTTAACCAATGTTTGGATGAATTTGATGACTTTATGGCTAGGCAAGAAAGTTTCAATGCTTATGTTGGTAGAGAATTAAAGAGTAATGCTTACATGATTGGATGCTGAGTGATTATATGGCTAGAGTTAAAGGTGAACTTAAACTCATTAGCAAATATGCTTCTATGGTTACCACTCAAGCAGAACAAGTACTTAAAGTTCAAAGTGATTTGCTCGATGAATTGAATAATAAACATGATTTTGCTGTTAGAGTGGCTACTAGAACTGGTAGAATGACTCAGGAACCTTTGCATCCTGAAGGCCACCCTAAGAGAATCTTGCAAGATTCTCAGAGAAATATTTTAGATGCACCTAGACCTTCTAAAAAGAAGAAAAACAAAAATGATAGGACTTTGCATGCTTCTAGTGAACATGTTATAGACACACCTGAGAATCCCAATGATATTTCTATTTCTGATGCTGAAACACAATCTGCTGATGAACATGAATCTAGTGATGATGTTAATGATAATGTTCATGTTGATGCTCAACCTAGCAATAATAATGATGTAGAGATTGAACCTGCTGTTGATCTTGATAACCCACAATCAAAGAATCAACGTTATGATAAAAGAGATTTTGTTGCTAGGAAGAACGGTAAAGAAAGAGAACCATGGGTTCAGAAACCCATGCCTTTTCCTCCAAAGCCATCCAAGAAAAATGATGATGAGAATTTTGAGCGCTTTGCTGAAATGATTAGACCTATCTTCTTACGTATGCGCTTAACTGATATGCTTAAAGTGAATCCTTATGCTAAATACATGAAGGCTATTATTATAAATAAAAGAAAGATACCGGAAGCTGAAAGTTCCACCATGCTTGCTAATTATACTTTTAAAGGTGGAATACCAAAGAAACTTGGAGATCCAGCAGTACCAACTATACCATGCTCCATTAAAAGAAACTATGTTAAAACTGCTTTATGTGATCTTGGAGCCGCTGTTAGTGTTATGCATCTCTCCTTATATCGTAGACTTGAATTGAATAAGTTGACACCTACTGAAATATCTTTGCAAATGGCTGACAAATCAACTACTATACCTGTCGGTATTTGTGAGGACGTGCCTATTGTGGTTGCAAATGTCACTATCTTAACGAACTTTGTTATTCTTGATATTCCCAAGGACGATAGTATGTTGATTATCCTTGGTAGACCCTTTTTGAATACTGTCATTATTGGAAGTTTTGAAATTCCTCTTCCTACTGTCAAGAAAAAATATGATATTCTTATTATAGGGGATGTTCATATCCCTGTTGAGGTAACCTAGTGTTATTCGAAATTTCTCCAGTTCCATGATATTCGGAATGAGTTTGTTAACAAGACTTGATCAACCTTGTTAGTGGATTCCTTTTGATGATCATAAGATGGATGAAACTAGAAGGCACAACCTTCTGTATCCTCTTTTTACTTTCTGTTATTTAGAATAAATAAAGCAAAAATAGTATTATCTGTCTGTTTTTTGAATTATCCTTGCAATAAAAAAATACCCGAAAATAAAATTTCTCCGAATGCCCTGCAAATTTAGTATGATTTTTTCTGGAATATTTGAGGATTTTAGGCACTGAGAACACAACAGGGGCAAGCACTGCCACGAGGTCCAGGCGCGCCCACCCTCTGGCGCCCCCGCCGCCATGAGCCCACAAGTGGCCCCCTCCACTTATTCCTGCACCCACACACTTCATCTTCCTCCCAAAAAAATCACCATCCAGCTCAAGCACGAGTTCTAGCTCACTTTGCTGTGATTTTTGATCTCCTTGTTCAAAGCTCCATTCACAAAACTGCTTTGGGAGATTGTTCCTTGGTATATGACTCCTCCAATGGTCCAATTAGTTTTTGTTCTAGTGCTTTATTCATTGCAAATTTTTGCTGCCTAGGTACCCTGTTCTTGAGCTTGCATGTCAAATTTATGAGGTCCCAAGTAATTCTAATGCATGATATAGGCTCTAGCCACTTGTGGGAGTAGTTGCTATCAGTTTTATTGAGTTTGATTCACTTTTATTTTGAGTTACTAAAAATTTCACGAATATTTCAGAGGAAGAAATATGCCTAGAAAAATGTACCAAGGTGGTTCTTCAAGAAAGCAAGCACCCAGGCGTGCAATGCGTGAGCAATACGATGAACCACCAAGGGAAGCTAATGTGCGGCCTTCTAAATGGCCGTCAGAAGAATTTATGGTCAATGCAGGCATCAAGGATGAATTTGATGCATATGTGCAAAATGCCGATCTCGAGGACTTCATGCAAGATAAGTGTCCTCAGTATTACTATTTAACTGATTCATTCATGAGAAGGTTTAAATTTTCATCTTCGCGTAATTCTCAGAGTGTCCTGTTTGATATTTATGATCAATCTTATACCATGGACCTAGAAGATTTTACTACTGCTTGCAAACTCCTGCAGTGGGGTAGTGTTAATGAACCCCGTAAATCTGAATATAAAGACTTTCTTGCTAGTATCACCATGGGAGAATCTAGAGATATAGCACAAGCTACCATAGGGAGCATTCATTTTCCTGCTATACATTATTTTGCTCTCTTCATTGGTAGATGCATTAATGGTGAAGATGAAGCATGTCACAGGTGTGTCCCTGATCTTTGTGTCCTCAAGAGTGTTGTATTAGGTAATAAAGATTACAACTTGGGGGCAATTGTTGCACGTAGATTGCATAATAATGGTTTATCTGGAGATTTGTTTGGAGGGATTTATGCGACCCGTGTTGCAAATTATCTTGGTATACCTCCACTTGAGGGTGATAGGGAGTTGCCTCCCGCTTCTTTAGATTATGACGCTATGGTCAGTCATCATTTTCTTGTGAGGAATGAATAATTCCTCCAGTATCGACTAATCTTTGACAGACGTCGCTCTGTCCATGTTACTCTCCCTACTCCTGTCCTTTTTCATTATCAGGCAAAAAGAAGATATGTTGTAACCAGGGAGGAGGCAAACGAATACGAGAGGAGAACGGAGGCAGCTCGCCACCATGCCGCAGCTCGGGAGGCAATGGCTGCTGCATCTCAGTATGACCCCAGTTACAACTTCGGATATCAGCCAGGCTATCCTTGGCAATAGACCAACTTAGGCCAAAAGCCTAAGCTTGGGGGAGTACATATTTCTCACCGACATTACATTCATGTTCACACACTTATTCTAGTTGTCGGTGCTCATACTTTTTCATTGTATTATCCATGCTAGTTTAATTTTCTTTTTCTAGCTTTCTTCCTGTGTGTTTGATAAACCTTAAGAAAAACAAAAAAAATTAGTTAGTTTAATTTCCATGCTTGTAGTAATAATTAAAAAAAACAAAAATATTTCTCGTTCTTCTTTTGCTTGTTGCGAGTGATACGTCTCCAACTTATCTATAATTTTTGATTGCTCCATGCTACTTTATCTACTGATTTGGACTATATTGGGCTTTATTTTCCACTTTTATATTACTTTTGGGATTAACCTATTAACCGGAGGCCCAGCCCAGAATTGATGTTTTTTGCCTCGAAGAAACAGAATATCAAACGGAGTCCAAACGGAATGAAACCTTCGGGATCGTGATTTTCCAACCGAACGTGACCCAGGAGACTTGGACCCTACTCCAAGAAGCTTCCGAGGAGGTCACGAGGGTGGAGGGCGCCCCCCTGGGCGCGCCCCCTACCTCGTGGGCCCCTCGGAGCTCCACCGACATTGTCGTGGAATTGTCACGTCAGATGTCCTTAGTGTCAGGACTTAGTCGCGAGGCCAACGCATCTATGTGGTAGCTTGAGAGGGGTTGAGCGGAATCGAGAGACGCAACACAAGACAAGGGTTTAGACAGCTTCGGGCCCCGGGAAACATCATCCGGTAAAAACCCTACATGCTGTTTGAGGCTAGGTCTCATTATCATCATGAGGGAGTCGCCGTAAACCGGCTCTCCTCTTTGTGTCTAGCCCTAGATTATTGCTTGTAACTTGTAGCTTCTAACTTGTCCCTCTTTGGGGAGCCCTGCCCCTCCTTATATATGTTGAAGGGGCGGTTTACATGTGGAGTCCTATTAGGATTAGGACTATTCTATCTCTAATACAAACCGGATACAAGTCCTAGTCTTAACTCCTTGTAAGGCAAATATTCCTTTCCTCTTAAACCGGCCCACCGTGAACCGCCTTCGGGCCATGGGCCTCAAATCATCCATCTTGACCCGCCCACGGGTTATGAATGAACCGCCAAGACCAGGCGGGTATCCCGTGAACCGCCAAGCTCCGGCGGGTTACCAAAGTGAGTCGTCAATCCGGCGGTTTAAACTTCCGCAG
Organism: Aegilops speltoides; assembly: GCA_021437245.1. Lineage (NCBI taxonomy): Eukaryota > Viridiplantae > Streptophyta > Magnoliopsida > Poales > Poaceae > Aegilops > Aegilops speltoides. The sequence continues at coordinate 486,780,993 of CM038142.1, forward strand.
GTTTACACCATGAGGTATATCCTCAACATTAGCCCCAGTTTAATTTGGATTTATCCATGTTAAACTCGATCTGTAAAATAAACACAAGAACAAACTTGATAGGTTGTGCTCCGGGTTAAGAATTCTTGTAAACCAAAGACCGATCATCCTTAAGTCCTTGTCATTTCCTCCTCCTAGAAAATCCGGGTCAATAACCAGCTTCATACTCAAATTGCTGATGTTGGCTTCTCATAGAAAAACATTGTGAAGAATAATCCACTTGAACCGCTTCCAAAGCACCGGTTTAAGAAATATTGGTCTTGACATACTCATCGATATTCAGCCGGTTTGAAGATGTAAAATTTGCGGATTAATATTAGCAAAATTGCGGATTGATATTACCAAAATTGCGGATTGTAAATATGGATGGCACCAAGTCATAATTGTCACCAACGCCAGACATAATTATTGCTCAAAACGAGAATTTGAAGATTTTCTTCCTTATATCCATATTACCGTAGCCCCCAAGTCTTGAACAGAACAAAGTGATGACTTGAGACTTGTTTCCATATAATTACCGCCACTTTGAAGAAATCCATGTTGTTCATCTCGGTTACTAATAAAACTGAATATTCCATATATGTAGCCCCCAAGTCGGGTTGTCATGCTTGCGACAACTGGGACTTCAAATTGCCTTATACTCATAAAACTTCAACCAGTGTAGCCCCTAAGGGCCGGGTCATTATGCAATAATGAGCGGGACTTTGATATATACTTCAATGAAAATAACACCATATGATGTAACCCCATCATGGGGCTTGAATTCACGTCCACAAGGTTAAGAGCCTTGTGCTTTACCAACTAAGCAAAGGACCCTTCAATATAATGAATAAAAAGCTTTGTACCTTAAATTGTTTAACAGAGCAATTGGTAGCCCCCAAGGGCGGCTCATTATAATGTGATGAGTCGGGTCTTCAATAAGATGAACAAAGAATGACTTTGCATTAGCCCCCAAGTGTCATGGTGCATGCTTGCAGCGACATGAGACTTGCATATTTGATGTAATCTCAACTTCAATAATGTAGCCCCAGTGCGGGTTGTAAGCCCGCTGACAACTCGGGACTATTCCTTCAATTGTAGAATATATCCATTGATAACATAATATCCATTGCGCTAAAGCGACTTTGAAAACCTCAATCATAATATTAATAACCATAATAAAAATCCAGCCATGTTGGCTATTCAAGATAATATAATCCGGTATGAAACCTCAATCATTCAATATCATCATGAAAATCCAGCCAAGTTTGGCTATTTTGAATAATATAACTCAATGATTTATAAGCGCATGATTCCAATGGCGCAATCCAAATATGTAATGGCGACTTATAGTCCAAAGCCAGGCCGGGTTAACAAACACTGAATAATTTCTCATCATATACTGGCGACTTATCATCTTAAAGCCAGGCCGGTTTAATAAACACCGGATAATTTATAATCATGCTTTATTCAACCTGTTTCTGCATACAACAAATTTGAAGTGTCCTGGCGGTTTACCGCCGGACGGGTCATAATGCCCAACATATAACCCGGGTTTATAACCAAGGCTGCATTTAAGAATAATCAAATATGAAATATATCATACCTGTGACATTGAATCACATTGCTGGCTTACCAACTTTTTGTAGTAAGGGTGATAATCCCAATCTTGAGTACTGATAACTCCTTCCATATTGTGCCGGTTTATGATAAAACTGTACCGGGTTATGATAGACACCGGATTAACAATATATAATACTGGCGACTCATAGTCAAACCAGACCGGGTTAATAATCACCGGATTATAATTTGATCGTGTACTGGCAACTTGTAGTTGAAAACTGAGCCGGGTTGATAAACACCGGTTTACTCCATAATAGGATGGTAACAGAAAATCAAATCGGGCAGATAGTCTCCGGATTAAGAATTGACCGTGTTCCGTCAATTGACAGTCGAACCGGATTAAAACGTTGTCGGTTTAAAAACGCAACAAAAATCGAATAACAGTTAGGAGAAAATATGGCAACAAAGGCAATAACTCTTTGCAAAAGAAAAGCTTTATTGAGCTGGTCAGATGGCATTACCATGGTCAGACGCAACCAAGCCCCCCGAAGGCGTAGCGATGGTGCCAGTCGGCCAGGTCCCCAAAAGACTCTTGGCGAGTACGCCGGCCAAGTGGCATGACATTGGTTCGGGTTCGACCAAGCCCCCAAATGACTCTGGCCCTATAGGCCGACCAAGAGGCGTGACCGGTTCAGACGTGACCGTGTCCCCAAATGATCTGGTGGCTTTCGCCTATCAAGAGGTGTTGCATTGGTTCGGACACGACCAAGCCCCCAAGTGATAAAAAACAAATGTCAAGGGGTAAACCGGAGGCCGCTTTAAAAACAGAATTACTCCATGTAACCACGCATGATGAGAAAGACAGAGACCCCGCTTTATGAAGCAGAAGCCCCCATGTGATCAGTATGTTAGGCCAATAAAGGCAGGATACCCATGTTTGAACCGCACATCATGGCAGCAGGTCCTCTTCGGCAATTTTTAACTTTTTGCAAGAGATAAATTCTTCTTGAACCGGGATCTTGAACCGGATATTGAGAGCTTCAAAGCTTTGTGGGAGACATCTCCCCTTGAGCCGGATATTAAACCGGAATCCTAATTTTCAGCCGGAAATTTTCTGACGGCCTTTAAACTCAACTTGCGAGAAGTTAATTCTTTTTTGAACCGGAAATTCTTAAACCGGAGTTGAGAGCTTCAGTGAGACTGGCTTCCCTTGAACCGGATTTTAAACCGGAATCTTTTCTGATGACCCGGAACTTCTTCATTGAGCCGGGATTTTGTAATTGTCATATACTTTCTAAGCCGGAAATTTTCTCGCGGCCTTCAAATCTTGATAGCCTCCGGACCGGGTTATCTTTCCTCCATCGTCCCGGGTTTTTAAATTTGCTGAAACCGCAAGACTGGTTGCGTCATATCATTGTAGCCCCGAGTCTCAAGGTGACTCGAGGAGTTGGCTTGAAACTCTCCATATTTGACCGTCATATAAACCGGCATAACTTGTATATCATTGGTGCTGATAGCATGATGTGAATCCACAGAAGGTTGAGGTGACTGCGGCGGGCTATAAATGATCCTGTATGAGCCGTGTCAGCAACTCGGCCAATGGTTCCTTCCAACTGGCGATTGAAATTCACCAAACTATAGTGAAGGCGACTTGTGCGCCCAATAAACAGCTCATACAGACAGGTGCGGCCCGGTGTGTTGATGTAGACCAGGCCACGAGAGGCGGACGAAAAAGATGACCTCGGCATCAGAGGTGGCTCAAACAGATGAACCGGCCGCGGTGTTGTAAACCGGCGCAGACGGGCAAGTTAACCACGTCGTTTTGATGTAGTAAACAATTGTCCTGCATCAACAATGTTGCAGACCAAGACAAAGATAAACTGCTCTTTGACAAAAATAATATGTCCCCATAAAATATATTTAAAATGGATATCACCTGATGTGTCAAGCCAGGAATAATCCGCCACGAAGTTGATGATCACCAGGTTAAGTTGAAAATAATCACGGCCGAGTCGGCCGCGGGAGTTGTAAACCGGCGCGGACGGAGAGTCGCCTGCGGGTGTTATAAATCGGCGCAGACGGAGAATCGGCCGCGTGTTGATGTAAACCGGACCACCGGCGGTTTGCGCGCGTCCCGTATATAATGACGCCGGTGCACGCTCCATATGCATGGTGTAACACCAATGTTGTGGCGAATAATTGTCCTGTATATAAAGATATGCAAAACCAACGTAATTGTTCTTTTTAAAAAACAATATATGTCAAAAAATAGACTTAGATGGATGTCACCTGGCATTTTTTGTCAGATAGGCAGAGACGGAGCAGACCAAGTTTTAATATGCAGATAAATCCACAGTTGAAATTATGGATAGCATCCAGCAGCCCAGCGCTATGTCAAATTGACTTCTTTTTCTTTTCTGGCCAGCACTAACTACTGGAGCAGCGGGGAGCCAGTGCGCCCACGGACCAGAGGTGGAAGTGAGGCTGAGCCCTTCAACACACCCGAAAATCCATCGTAAATTCCTTTTTGGTCTTGGTACGTTGCAACTCCAAAACCCAGGTTTCATGGACGAAATCCTTTGCACTCCCGGTTGTCTTTGAAGCAGATTTTGATGTTAATAATAACTTCATCGCCGGTTCGAGCTGCGATGACAATGAAACTGGCGGACCTGCGACGTCACGGCACCGCTGAAAGTGCGATCTCCATTGTGACGGCAGCCTTGACCATTCTTGAACCAAGTAGTAGCACATGCTACTCGGCTTACCAAAAGCACTACTAATCGCATCCAAGATGTGCATACACGCACCACCTCTCCTGGCTACACAGCTGCAGCAGGAATGCTCAAAGACGGCTTGTGCGGACAATTTAGACGCGGGCACGGCGGCTCAGCAGAGGCAAGCGGGGACGGAGTCCGGCGCGGTAGCGATATCGCGCCGGTTTCGCGGTAGCGTGGACATAACGGCGTGCTACCCGCCATCGCGGGACGCAGCGCAAGAAGCGATCGCGGCCATCGAGAGTATCTGCGACCAAAGCGGCGTCAGGCTATGTCAATTTTGGAGGCGGCGGCTCAGAGGTGCCCCGACAAATTCGCGACGGAGGGCGGACCATGGTCAGAGGACCAGGCAGTGGTTACTTAACCCCGGCCATGAAGGTAGGCGGTGCTCGCCACAGTGGAGCAGGCGGCTCGTCACGCCGAAGGCAAGGCGAGCGAGGCGAGGCGGTTCTCGGCGCCCCGAGTAGCAGCGAAGCGGCGGCGGGCGCAGAGGTGGCTTGGCGCGACTTGATGGAGCAAGGCGCGATGGCGGCTTAGAGAAAGTGCGCGCCATCTTTGAGATGACTTGAACGGGGCGAGGCCGCCGACCGCGGGCGGCAGCGACGCTGCATAAAGCGAAGGCACCCAGCGGTCAAGACGAAGGTAGATGCAGTTCTGCAGGGGCCGGCTCGGAGACGACATCGATTGGGCGCGCCGGCGGCGGCGGGTTAGACATAGAGGCGGAACAAGACAATCCGAATCATGGCTGAGTCTGATTCTGGGTCATTGACTGTTTCGTCTTCTCTTTTCTGTTTTTTTTTTGAAGTTCCTGTTTGACCGTGAACCTGGCAATAATCAGATTGTCTCGATGTCCAGTTTGGAGTCGAAATAGCAGCAGAGCAGGTACACATGAGGCATCGGTTTGATCAGATGCGTCTCTGTCAGTTTTTGGCGACTTGGAAACGACAGAATCAATCGCTTGACGGCGGCAGCAGATCAACCGTAACCCTAATTCTTCTCTGACTTAAATCTCACGGACCGTAAAATCTGGGCTGATGAACTCGCAGATGTTGCCGATCCTTCCGAGCTGAGTCTTTCTTCATCCGAAAAATTGCGAACTTCTCGAACCCTAGAAAGATCCCTCCAAAAACTCAACACCACCATGCGAAGGCCCCACGGTGGGCACCAACTGTCGTGGAATTGTCACGTCAGATGTCCTTAGTGTCAGGACTTAGTCGCGAGGCCAACGCATCTATGTGGTAGCTTGAGAGGGGTTGAGCGGAATCGAGAGACGCAACACAAGACAAGGGTTTAGACAGCTTCGGGCCCCGGGAAACATCATCCGGTAAAAACCCTACATGCTGTTTGAGGCTAGGTCTCATTATCATCATGAGGGAGTCGCCGTAAACCGGCTCTCCTCTTTGTGTCTAGCCCTAGATTATTGCTTGTAACTTGTAGCTTCTAACTTGTCCCTCTTTGGGGAGCCCTGCCCCTCCTTATATATGTTGAAGGGGCGGTTTACATGTGGAGTCCTATTAGGATTAGGACTATTCTATCTCTAATACAAACCGGATACAAGTCCTAGTCTTAACTCCTTGTAAGGCAAATATTCCTTTCCTCTTAAACCGGCCCACCGTGAACCGGCCTTCTGGGCCATGGGCCTCGTCATCCATCTTGACCCGCCCGCCGGGTTACGAATGAACCGCCAAGACCGGGCGGGTATCCCGTGAACCGCCAAGCTCCAGGCGGGTTACCAGTGAGTCGTCCAATCCGGCCGGTTTAAACTTCTGGCCGGTTTACACCGCGGGGTATATCCCCGACAGACGTACTCCTTCCTCCTATATATACCTATGTATCCCCGAACGATCAAAACAGGAGCCAAAAACTTAATTCCACCGCTGCAACCTTCTGTATCCACGAGATCCCATCTTGGGGCATGTTCCGGAGCTCCGCCGGAGGGGGCATCCACCATGGAGGGCTTCTACATCATCACCATAGCCCCTCCGATGAAGTGTGAGTAGTTTACTTCAGACCTTCGGGTCCATAGCTAGTAGCTAGATGGCTTCTTCTCTCTTTTTGGATCTCAATACAATGTTCTCCCCCTCTCTCGTGGAGATCTATTCGATGTAATCTTCTTTTTGTGGTGTGTTTGTTGAGACCGATGAATTGTGGGTTTATGATCCAGTATTATCTATGGAAAATATTTGATTCTTCTCTGAATTCTTTTATGTATGATTGAGTTATCTTTGTAAGTCTCTTGAATTATCTTTTGGTTTGGCCAACTAGATTGGTAGTTCTTGCAATGGGAGAAGTGCTTAGCTTTGGGTTCAATCTTGCGGTGGCCTTACTCAAAGGATGTAAAGAGTTGCAAGGCACGTATTGTATTGTTGCCATCAAGGATAACAAGATGGGGTTTTATCATATTGCATGAATTTATCCTCTACATCATGTCATCTTGCTTACGGCGTTACTCTGTTTTTACTTAATACTCTAGATTCATGCTGGATAGCGCTCGATGAGTGGAGTAATAGTAGTAGATGCAGAATCGTTTCGATCTACTTGTTTTGGACGTGATGCCTATATACATGATCATTGCCTAGATATACTCATAACTATGCTCAATTCTGTCAATTGCTCAACAGTAATTTGTTCACCCACCGTAGAATGTTTATGCTCTTGAGAGAAGCCACTAGTGAAACCTATGGCCCCCGGGTCTATTCTCATCATATCAATCTATATCACTTTATTTATTTGCTTTGTTTTTACTTTGCCTTTACTTTTCACTTTGCATCTATCTATCAAAAATACCAAAATATTATCTCTATCGATCTCACTCGTAAGTGACCGTGAAGGGATTGACAACCCCTAAGCGTTGGTTGCGAGTTGCTATCGTTTTGTGTAGGTACAAGGGACTTGTGTGTGGTCTCCTACTGGATTGATACCTTGGTTCTCAAAAACTGAGGGAAATACTTACGCTACTTTACTGCATCATCCTCTCCTCTTCGGGGAAATCCAACGCAGTGCTCAAGAGGTAGCAAGAAGAATTTCTGGCGCCATTGTCGGGGAGGCTCACGCAAGCAAGTCAACCATACCAAGTACCCATCGCAATCCCTATATCTCGCATTACATTATTTGCCATTTGCCTCTCGTTTTCCTCTCCTCCACTTCACCTTTGCCGTTTTATTCGCCCCTCTTCCGTTCGATCTTGTGTCTCCATGTACCTTCTTTTTTGCTTGCATCTTCGCTTGCTAAAAGTTTATGGATCCTCATCCACTTGCTAATCTCTTTAAGAGATCCAATTATGTTGAACCGATTGCTAGTGAGTTGAGTGCACTAGATTATCTTTATGAGGTTTTGCTTGAAATTCGTGAATCTGAAAATTATGATGAAGAAATTTATGAAGAGATTCACGATAACTCCTTGAATAAAAAGCATGATTGCAATGATTTTCCTATAAATTCTCTTGATGTCAATTGTTCTAATAATATGCAAAACTCTAAGCTTGGGGATGCTAGTTTTGCTATGTCTACTACTTGTTTCAATGATCATGATTGGGGTGCTTCTTCTTACAACCTTGAAAATTTATTTAAGCCCCATGATGAATATGAGATTGATAATAATGTTTGCAATAATACTGAAAGTGGGTTTGGAAGAGTGTCAACTTTAGATCCCACATTTTTGGAGTATGTTCAATCTTATGATATTTTTGATAAAAGTGGGTTTGGAAAGGTCATGACTCTAGCTAATGTTAATTCCACTATCTTGGAAGAGTGTCAACTTTGCATGCATGTGGATCGTGTTGAGAATATGTTATGTGATAGCTATTTTGTTGAATTTGCTTATGATCCTACATGTAATTATTATGAGAGAGGAAAATATGGTTGTAGAAATTTTCATGTTACTAGATTACCTCTCGTCATGTTGAGATTGCTATCGTCTCTTTCTTATTCCTTGCATATGCTACTTTTTGTTTGCCTCGCAAATTTGTTTGCTTATAATATGCCTATGCATAGGAAGTATGTTAGACTTAGATGTGTTTGTCACGTGTTTCATGATGCTCTCCTTGCGCTTCAATTCTTGTCTTTCTTGTGAGCATCATTAAAATTATCAATGCCTAGCTAGGGGCGTTAAACGATAGCGCTTGTTGGGAGGCAACCCAATTTTATTTTGTGTTTTTTGTTTTTGCTTCTGTTTAGGAATAAATAATCCATCTACCTTCTGTTTGGATGCGGTTTTATGTTTTAATTAGTGTTTGTGCCAAGTAGGACCTACAGGAGAACCTACGATGATGGTTGATTTGATTCTGCTGAAAAACAGAAACTTTGCGCGCACGAATTTAGTTATGATAAATCACAGGAACGTGATTTTGCGTTGATTCTTTTTTCTGCTGATCAATAAAAATATTTCCAGGACTTCCTATTTTGGTAGAATTTTTAGAGTTCCAGAAGTTTGTGTTAGTTACATATTGCTACAGACTGTTCTGTTTTTGACAGATTCTGTTTTTCGTGTGTTGTTTGCTTATTTCAATGCATCTATGGCTAGTAATTCAGTCTATGAACCATAAGGAAGTTGGAATACAGTAGGTTTACCACCAATATAAATAAAGAATGAGTTCATTACTGTACCTTGAAGTAGACTTTTGTTTTCTTTCTCTAACGGAGCTCACGAGATTTCTGTTGAGTTTTGTGTTGTGAAGTTTTTAAGTTTTGGGTGAATTCTTTTGATGGATTATGGAACAAGGAGTGGCAAGAGCCTAAGCTTGGGGATGCCCATGGCACCCCCAAGATAATCCAAGGACACCAAAAAGTCAAAGCTTGGGGATGGCCCGGAAGGCATCCCCTCTTTCGTCCACTTCCATCGGTAATTTACTTAGAGCTATATTTTTATTCACCAACATGATATGTGTTTTGCTTGGAGCGTCTTGTATTATTTGTGTCTTTGCTTGTTAGTCTACCACAATCATACTTGTTGTACACATCTTTTTAGAGAGCCATACATGAATTGGAATTTGTTAGAATACTCTATGTGCTTCACTAATATCTTTTGAGCTTGATAGTTTTGCTCATAGTGCTTCACTTATATCTTTTGAGCGTGATAATTTTTGCTTTAGTACTTCACTTAGATCTTTTAGAGCACGGTGGTGGATTTGTTTTAAAGAAACTATTTGATATCTCATGCTTCACTTAGATTATTTTGAGAGTCTTTAATAGCATGGTAATTCGCTTAATGTTAATATACTTGGTGTTCAAGATATGTGAAACTTTCTTTTGAGTGCATTGAATACTAAGATAAGTTTGATGCTTGATAATTGTTTTGAGATATGAAGGTGGTGATATTTGAGTCATGCTAGTTAAAGTAGTTGTGAATACTTGTGTTGAAGTTTGTGATTCCCGTAGCATGCACGTGTGGTGAACCGTTATGTGATGAACTCGGAGCATGATTTATTTATTGATTGTCTTCCTTATGAGTGGCGGTCGGGGACGAGCGATGGTCTTTTCCTACCAATCTATCCCCCTAGGAGCATGCGCGTAATACTTTGCTTTGATAACTTCTAGATTTTTGCAATAAGTATGTGAGTTCTTTATGACTAATGTTGAGTCCATGGATTATACACACTTTTTCCCATCCTTCCACCTTTGCTAGCCTCTCTAATACCACACACTTTTCGCCGGTATCATACACCCACCATATACCTTCCTCAAAACAGCCACCATACCTACCTATCATGGCATTTCCATAGCCATTCCGAGATATATTGCCATGCAACTTTCCACCGTTCCATTTATTATGACACACTCCATCATTGTCATATTGCTAGCATGATCATGTAGTTGACATTGTATTTGTGGCAAAGCCACCGTTCATAATTCTTTCATACATGTCACTCATGATTCATTGCATATCCCGTACACATCACGGAGGCATTCATATAGAGTCATACTTTGTTCTAAGTATCGAGTTGTAATTGTTGAGTTGTAAGAAAAATAAAAGTGTGATGATCATCATTATTAGAGCATTGTCCCAAGTGAGGAAAGGATGATGGAGACTATGATTCCCCCATAAGTCGGGATGAGACTCCGGACTTTACAAAAAAAGAGGCCATAAAAAAGAGAAGAGAAAGGCCCAAATAAAAAAATGATGAGAGAAAAAGAGAGAAGGGACAATGCTACTATCCTTTTACCACACTTGTTCTTCAAAGTAGCACCAAGATCTTCATGATAGAGAGTCTCTCATTTTGTCACTTTCATATACTAGTGGGAATTTTTCATTATAGAACTTGGCTTGTATATTCCAATGATGGGCTTCCTCAAAATGCCCTAGGTCTTCGTGAGCAAGCAAGTTGATGCACACCCACTTAGTTTCTTTTATAGAGCTTTCATATACTTATAGCTCTAGTGCATCTGTTGCATGGCAATCCCTACTCACTCACATTGATATCTATTGATGGGCATCTCCATATCCCGTTGATACGCCTAGTTGATGTGAGACTATCTTCCCTCTTTTTGTCTTCTCCACAACCACCCTTCTATTCCACCTATAGTGCTATATCCATGGCTCACGCTCATGTATTGCGTGAAGATTGAAAAAGTTTTGAGAATGTCATAAGTATGAAACAATTGCTTGGCTTGTCATCGGGTTGTGCATGATTTAAATATTTTAAAGGGAAGATGGAGCATAGCGGACTATATGAATTTGTAGGGATAACTTTCTTCTGCCATGTTATTTTGAGAAGACATGATTGCTTTGATTAGTATGCTTGAAGTATTATTATTTTTGTGTCAATGTAAACTTTTGTCATGAATCTTTCGGATCTGGATATTCATATCACAATTAAGAAGATTTACATTGAAATTATGCCAAAGTATCACTCCGCATCAAAAATTCTTTTTTATCATTTACCTACCCGAGGACAAGCAGGAATTAAGCTTGGGGATGCCTGATACGTCTCCAACGTATCTATAATTTTTGATTGCTCCATGCTACTTTATCTACTGTTTTGGACTATATTGGGCTTTATTTTCCACTTTATATTACTTTTGGGACTGACCTATTAACTGGAGGCCCAACCCAGAATTGCTGTTTTTTGCCTCGAAGAAACAGAATATCAAACGGAGTCCAAACGGAATGAAACCTTTGGGATCGTGATTTTCCAACCGAACGTGACCCAGGAGACTTGGACCCTACTCCAAGAAGCTTCCGAGGAGGTCACGAGGGTGGAGGGCGCCCCCTGGGCGCGCCCCCCTACCTCGTGGGCCCTCGGAGCTCCACCGACCTACTCCTTCCTCCTATATATACCTACGTATCCCCGAACGATCAGAACAGGAGCCAAAAAACTAATTCCACCGCCGCAACCTTCTGTATCCATGAGATCCCATCTTGGGGCCAATTCCGGAGCTCCGCCGGACGGGGCATCCACCACGGAGGGCTTCTACATCATCACCATAGCCCCTCCGATGAAGTGTGAGTAGTTTACTTAGTAGCTAGATGGCTTCTTCTCTCTTTTTGGATCTCAATACAATGTTCTCCCCTCTCTCGTGGAGATCTATTCGATGTAATCTTCTTTTTGCGGTGTGTTTGTTGAGACCGATGAATTGTGGGTTTATGATCCAGTATTATCTATGGAAAATATTTGATTCTTCTCTGAATTCTTTTATGTATGATTGAGTTATCTTTGCAAGTCTCTTCGAATTATCCTTTTTGGTTTGGCCAACTAGATTGGTAGTTCTTGCAATGGGAGAAGTGCTTAGCTTTGGGTTCAATCTTGCGGTGTCCTTACTCAAGTACAGAAAGAGTTGCAAAGCAAGGAATTTATTGTTTCCCTCCAAGATAACAAGGTTGGGGTTTTATCATATTGCATGAATTTATCCCTCTACATCATGTCATCTTGCTTACGGCGTTACTCTTTTTACTTAATACTCTAGATGCATCTTTGGATAGCGGTCGATGAGTGGAGTAATAGTAGTAGATGCAGAATCGTTTCGATCTACTTGTTTTGGACGTGATGCCTATATACATGATCATTGCCTAGATATACTCATAACTATGCTCAATTCTATCAATTGCTCAACAGTAATTTGTTCACCCACCGTAGAATACTTATGCTCTTGAGAGAAGCCACTAGTGAAACCTATGGCCCCGGGGTCTATTCTCATCATATCAATCTATATCACTTTATTTATTTGCTTTGTTTTTACTTTGCCTTTACTTTTCACTTTGCATCTATCTATCTATCTATCAAAAATACCAAAAATATTATCTCTATCAGATCTCACTCTCGTAAGTGACCGTGAAGGGATTGACAACCCCTAAGCATTGGTTGCGAGTTGCTATCGTTTTGTGTAGGTACAAGGGACTTGTGTGTGGTCTCCTACTGGATTGATACCTTGGTTCTCAAAAACTGAGGGAAATACTTACGCTACTTTACTGCATCATCCTCTCCTCTTTGGGGAAATCCAACGCAGTGCTCAAGAGGTAGCAGGGAGCTTCCCCGTGTAGTTTTATTTCTTTTCTTTCCTTTGGGGGAGAAGATCATAATGAAAATGTTTAGTGGCTCTATTATGCATGATTGTTGATTTAACCAAGAGCCCATATTACCTTGTCTTCTCCCTTGAATTGAATGCTTGCAGATTCCAGCTTAGTCCTATGCACGTGCACTATTATTATTATTCACACCATTCAGTCGTGCAAGTGAAAGGCAATAATGATGATGTATGATGGACTGATTGAGATGAGAGAAGCTGGTATGAGCTCGACCTCTCTTGTTTTTGTAAATATGATGAGTTCATCATTCCTGATTCAGCCTATTATGAATAAACATGTTTGCAATGACAATTAGAGATTATAGTTGCTTATGCCATGCTTAAGCCTATAATGGTTTACCTTGTGTGCCAACATGCTATTAAAATGGTTGTGATGTGGTATGATAGGGTGGTATCCTCGTTTGAATGATTCGAGTGACTTTTTTTGACTATGATTTGAGTGACTTGACTTGGCACATGTTCACGCATGTAGTTGAAACAAAATCAACATAGCCTTCACGATATTTATGTTCATGGTGGATTATATCCTACTCATGCTTGCATTCAGTGTTGATTAATTTTAATGCATGTTCATGACTGTTGTTGCTCTCTCAGTTGGTCGCTTCCCAGTCTTTTGCTAGCCTTCACCTGTACTAAGTGGGAATACTACTTGTGCATCCAAACTCCATAAACCCCAAAGTTATTCCATATGAGTCCACCATACCTTCCTATATGCGGTATTTACCTACCGTTCCAAGTAAATTTGTATGTGCCAAACTCTAAACCTTCAAATGAAATTATGTTTTGTATGCTCGAGCAGCTCATGTATCAACTAGGGTTGTCTGTATCTTCCATGTTAGGTGGGTTATTCTCAAGGGGAGTGGACTCCACTCCTCATTCATGAGAAAATGGCTGGTAACCGGGATGCCCAGTCCCATGATAAAAAAGATCAAAGCAAATCAAAATAATTAAACAAAACTCCCCCAGGGCAATTGCTAGTTGGAGGCACTTGTTGTTTCGAGCAATCCATGGATTGATGCTTGTCGGTGGTGGGGGAGTATAAACTTTACCATTCTGTTTGGGAACCGCCTATAACGTATGTAGCATGGAAGATATCGAGATCTCATAGTTGTTGCATTGACAGTGAAAGTATACCGCTCAAAATGTTATTCCTCTCAATTTTAAAATCGAGCTCTGGCACCTCTACAAATCCCTGCTTCCCTCTGCGAAGGGCCTATCTACTTACTTTTATGTTGAGTCATAACCTTCTTATTAAAAATCACCCATTGGAGAGCACATTGTCATTTGCATGCATTACTATTAGTTTATATTGGGTATGACTTGACTGAATCTATTTTACCATGAATAACAATGTTTAGTCAGTCCTTGATCTTTAAAGGTGCTCTGTATTTATGTTTTGCGGTCTCAGAAAGGGCTAGCAAGATACCATATTGTTATATCATATTATGATTGTTTTGAGAAAGTGTTGTCATCTGAGATTTATTATTATTGTTTGCTAGTTGATTATGCCATTGATATGAGTAAACATGATACCTAAGTGTTATTGTGAATATGGTTACTTCATAATCTTTGTAGAAAACTTGAATGCTGGCTTTACATATTTACAACAACAAGAGCAAACAGAGTTTGTAAAAGTTTTTCTTTATCACTTTTAGTTTAACAACTGAATTGCTTGAGGACAAGCAAAGGTTTAAGCTTGGGGGAGTTGATACGTCTCCAACATATCTACTTTCCAAACACTTTTGCCCTTGTTTTGGACTCTAACTTGCATGATTTCAATGAAACTAACTTGATCGATTTGTTTTCAGCAGAACTGCCATGGTGTTATTTTTGTGCAGAAACAAAAGTTCTCGGAATGACCTGAAAATCCGCGGAGATTAATTTTGGAAAATATAAAAAATATTGGCGAAAGAATCAAGGTCAGGGGGCGCACACCCTGTCCATGAGGGTGGGGGGGCGCCCCCTCCATGTGGGCCCCCTGGATGGCCACCGACCTCAACTCCAACTCTATATTTGCTTTCGCGGAGAAAAAAATCAGAGAGAAAGTTTCATCGTGTTTTACGATACGGAGCCGCCGCCAAGCCCTAATCTCTCTTCGGAGGGCTGATCTGGAGTCCGTTCGGTGCTCCGGAGAGGGGGATCCGTCGCCGTCGTCATCATCAACCATCCTCCATCACCAATTTCATGATGCTCACCGCCGTGCATGAGTAATTCCATCGTAGGCTTGCTGGACGGTGATGGGTCGGATGAGATTTACCATGTAATCAAGTTAGTTTTGTTAGGGTTTGATCCCTAGTATCCACTATGTTCTGAGATTGATGCTGCTATGACTTTGCTATGCTTAATGCTTGTCACTAGAGCCCGAGTGCCATGATTTCAGATCTGAACCTATTATGTTTTCATGAATATATGTTAGTTCTTGATCCTATCTTGCAAGTCTATAGTCACCTATTATGTGATATGATCCGACAACCCCGAAGTGACAATAATCGGGATACTTCTCGGTCATGGCCGTAGTTTGAGGAGTTCATGTATTCACTATGTGTTAATGCTTTGGTCCGGTACTCTATTAAAAGATGGCCTTAATATCCCTTAGTTTTCCACTAGGACCCCGCTGCCACGGGAGGGTAGGACAAAGGATGTCATGCAAGTTCTTTTCCATAAGCACATATGACTATATTCGGAATACATGCCTACATTACATTGATGAACTGGAGCTAGTTCTGTGTCACCCTATGTTATAACTATTACATGAGGAATCACATCCGACATAATTATCCATCACTGATCCAATGCCTACGGGCTTTTCACATATTGTGCTTTGCTTATTTACTTTACCGTTGCCACTGTTATAATTACTACAAAACTGCTATCATTACTTTTGCTACTGTTACCGTTACAATCATACTACTTTGCTACTAAATACTTTGTTGCAGATACTAAGTTATCCAGGTGTGGTTGAATTGACAACTCAACTGGTAATACTTGAGAATATTCTTTGGCTCCCCTTGTGTCGAATCAATAAATTTGGGTTGAATACTCTACCCTCGAAAACTGTTGCGATCCCCTATACTTGTGGGTTATCACCATCCAATATGTCGATCTTTATGTCTCGACCATTTTGATACTCCTCGTCATGTCGTGATCACATCCGGGACTCCGAACTACCTTCGGTACATCAAAACACATAAACTCATAATACCGATCGTCACCGAACGTTAAGCGTGCGGACCCTACGGGTTCGAGAACTATGTAGACATGACCGAGACATGTCTCCGGCCAATAACCAATAGCAGAACCTAGATGCTCATATTTGCTCCCACATATTCTACGAAGATCTTTATCGGTCAAACCGCATAACAACATACGTTGTTCCCCTTGTCATCGGTATGTTACTTGCCCGAGATTCGATTGTCGGTATCTCAATACCTAGTTTCTCGTTACCGGAAAATCTCTTTACTAGTTCGGTAATGCATCGTCCCGTAACTAACTCATTAGTCACATTACTTGCAAGGCTTGTAGTGATGTGCATTACCGAGAGGGCCCAGAGATACCTCTCCGACAATCAGAGTGACAAATCCTAATCTCGATCTATGCCACCTCAAAAAACACCATCGGTGACACCTATAGAGCACCTTTATAATCACCCAGATACGTTGTGACGTTTGGTAGCAGAAAATAGTCTTGATAACCCACAATTATAGGGGATCGCAACAATTTTCGAGGGTAGAGTATTCAACCCAAATTTATTGATTCGACACAAGGGGAGCCAAAGAATATTCTCAAGCATTAGCAGTTGAGTTGTCAATTCAACCACACCTGGATAACTTAGTATCTACAACAAAGTATTTAGTAGCAAAGTAGTATGGAAGTAACAGTAACAGTGGCAAGAGTAATAGTAGCAATTTTGTAGTAATTGTAACAGTGGCAACGGTAAAGTAAATAAACAAGGCACAATATGTGAAAAGCTCGTAGGCATTGGATCAGTGATGGATAATTATGTCGGATGCGGTTCATCATGTAATAGTTATAACATAGGGTGACACAGAACTAGCTCCAGTTCATCAATGTAATGTAGGCATGTATTCTGAATATAGTCATATGTGCTTATGGAAAAGAACTTGCATGACATCTTTTGTCCTACCCTCCCGTGGCAGCGGGGTCCTAATAGAAACTAAGGGATATTAAGGCCTCCTTTTAATAGAGTATCGGACCAAAGCATTAACACATAGTGAATACATGAACTCCTCAAACTACGGTCATCACCGAGAAGTATCCTGATTATTGCCACTTCGGGGTTGTCGGATCATAACACATAATAGGTGACTATAGACTTGCAAGATAGGATCAAGAACTCACATATATTCATGAAAGCATAATAGGTTCAGATCTGAAATCATGGCACTCGGGCCCTAATGACAAGCATTAAGCATAGCAAAGTCATAGCAACATCAATCTCAGAACATAGTGGATACTAGGGATCAAACCCTAACAAAACTAACTTGATTACATGGTAAATCTCATCCAACCCATCACCGTCCAGCAAACCTATGATGGAATTACTCACGCACGGTGGTGAGCATCATGAATTTGGTGATGGAGGATGGTTTATGATGACGATGGCAACGAATCCCCCTCTCCGGAGCCCCGAACGGACTCCAGATCAGCCCTCCCGAGAGAGATTAGGGCTTGGCGGCGGCTCCGTATCATAAAACGCGATGAAACTTTCTCTTTGGTTTTTTTCTCCGCAGCAAATATATGGAGTTGGAGTTGAGGTCGGTGGACATCCAGGGGGCCCACGAGGCAGGGGCGGGCCCTAGGGGGGGCGCCCCCACCCTCGTGGACAAGGTATGGGCCCCCTGGTGCTGATTCTTTGGCCAGTATTTTTTATTAATTCTGAAAAGTTGCTCCGTGGATTTTCAGGTCATTCTGAGAACTTCTATTTCTGCACAAAAATACACCATGACAGTTCTGCTGAAAACAGCGTCAGTCTCGATTAGTTCCATTCAAATCATGGAAGTTAGAGTCCAAAACAAGGGCAAAAGTGTTTGGAAAAGTAGATACGACGGAGACGTATCAACTCCCCAAGCTTAAACCTTTGCTTGTCCTCAAGGAATTCAGTTGATAAACTGAAAGTGATAAAGAAAAACTTCTACAAACTCCGTTTGCTCTTGTTGTTGCAAATATGTAAAGCCAGCATTCAAGTTTTCAGAAAAGATTATGAACCAACCATATTCACAATAACACTTAGGTCTCATGTTTACTCATATCAATGGCATAATCAACTAGCGAGCAATAATAATAAAACTCGGATGACAACACTTTCTCAAAACAATCATAATATGATATAACAAGATGGTATATCGCTAGCCCTTTCTTTGACCGCAAAACATAAATGCAGAGCACCTTTAAAGATCAAGGACTGACTAAATATTGTAATTCATGGTAAAAGAGATCCAGTCATAGTCATACCCAATATAAATTAATAGTAATGCATGCAAATGACAGCGGTGCTCTCTAGCGGGTGCTTTTTAATAAGAGGGTGATGACTCAACCTAAAAGTAAATAGATAGGCCCTTCTCAGAGGGAAGCAGGGATTTGTAGAGGTGCCAGAGCTCGATTTTAAAATAGAGATAAATAGCATTTTGAGCGGTATACTTTTACTGTCAACATAACAATTGAGAGATCTCGATATCTTCCATGCTACACACATTATAGGTGGTTCCCAAACAGAATGGTAAAGCTTATACTCCCCCACCACCAACAAGCATCAATCCATGGCTTGCCCGAAACAATGGGTGCCTCAAACTAACAACAATCCTGGGGGAGTTTTGTTTGCAATTATCTTGATTTGAGCATGGGACTGGGCATCCCGGTGACCATCCATTTTCTCGTGAATGAGGAGCAGAGTCCAATCCTCTTGAGAATAACCCACCTAGCATGGAAGATATAGACAACCCTAGTTGATACATGAGCTGTTCGAGCATACAAAACAAAATTTCATTTGAAGGTTTGGAGT